>OZ025295.1:265037893-265461099 GCA_964019185.1 Maratus speculifer | reverse complement strand
TGCTTGAATGCCTTTGTATTAAGAGATGTTAATGACACCAATGTTAGATTGAAGTGAAATATTTCATTTGAAAAAAGGCTGCATTACTTTAAATTCTTAACATAATATTCGGAAAAGCAGCTTATTGTCTCATCTTGAATCATTAAATTTAGTGGATTGTGACTAATGCCAAAACAGAAATCGTCACAGCTAATCTACGACGTCATCCATGAATTTTGCCAATTCAAATGGTTCTAACATTGAAAATATACATCTCCAAAAGCAGTAATCACTTTTGAAGAAGCATTGTTCCGGAAATGCATATAAGTAAGGATGATATATTATAATCATTTCTGTAATTAAGGTATTTATGTAAACCTTTATTACTTAGAATGTCTCCATACGATACAATCTACTTTCATATGATACAATTTATCATTTATGTTCTTTTCTTCTTTTAATTATTTTTACACTTAAGAATGATTTGATTGAATCGGGCATTTTTTGCATCGCTGTCCTTTAATAATAATAATAAAATTTGATCATATATAAGAAAAGATACAACATTTTAATGCCTTCTCTGAAATTCTATTTTTTATTCTGAATAAAATTATCTGTACTTTTATTTTATAATTCTGAAACTATATTTTACATCTAAAAATATATTTTGAAAAATACATATTTTATATCTACGTAATTGCATTTTATATGTAAGCATATTTTTAA
Organism: Maratus speculifer; assembly: GCA_964019185.1. Lineage (NCBI taxonomy): Eukaryota > Metazoa > Arthropoda > Arachnida > Araneae > Salticidae > Maratus > Maratus speculifer. The sequence goes on along the minus strand of OZ025295.1, from coordinate 265,460,394 downwards.
ACTGTATGACTTTCAGTCTGAAATACGACTTAAAACTGTTATATTTCTTTTAAATTTAAAAGCATTGTGGTAATGGAATAAAGCTTATTCAAAAGTTTCTTATCTCAGACAATTACGATGAATTGAATTCAGCAAGCATCTTGACAGCAGAAATTGTCAAAGCTAATCTTTCAAATTGTCGAGGAATTTAGTTTGATATCACTGAGAAAAAATTAACTTCATTGTAATTTTTAAGAGGATTCTTCACAAAATGCATGCATTAATCACTGCTGCAACTAAGGTTCTCAGGAAAAGTATGTAATTGGGAAAATATATTTAAATGCGAGATATATTTTAATTTTAACACGCTTTTTATATTACAGTCCGTGGTTTGATTAAGTAAGATTTTCGACTACATAAGTTTAATATAATCATTTAAATGTATTATTAAAAATTAATTCCAAAATAATTTTTAGAAAAAATATCAAAGAGCAGAAAATACAATAACGACAATGATCACATTTCGAATTTTGCACAGCATTCATTTCGGTATTCAATTTTGAAATGTGGATAATTTTCCGTTTAATAAAATTGTCATTTTAGATTATTCTATCTGAAAAAATGAAGCATTATGATTGAATTCGGACAACATTAAAAAAAATCTAAATAATAAATTAAGTTTTCCGATGCATTTTTAAAAATAGGATGAATTTGTGATACTCATTATTTGACATGTTTCCCAAAGCATTATACTTTTACCCGATTTTAAAATGGATCGCACTAATAGTGGATGTCTCTACTGGGGCAGTTTGTGCCCAACACCTTCTGGCCACATTTAATCCTTTCTAAAATAAAAAATTGCAGTTGTAAAATAATGATTTATTGACTGCAGCCGGAATTTACATAAGACTTTTTTAGAAGTTAAAAACACATTGCTTTAAACTTTTATTGGAAAAGCAAAATGTTACTAAAATATTCATGGTGCAGTTTGTACGTTTGGGATTAATCTTACATGATGGTGATAAAATTACATGGAGCCACTTAGTCATAAAGGATAAGCTATTGGCTATACACTTAAACACTAACTATCAAAGTTAAACTGGAATTCCCCACATTTTGAAATAAGAATGGAATATTTTCAGCTCTACATTTTGGAATCGAGATTTATGTTTTGAAAATTAAATATATATATACATGACTTATCAATTTATTATGGAAAATTCATGATTTTCGCTCATAATACATCTATAAAGATACACACATTACTCTAGATACATAAAATATTATTATCTAATATTCCATTTGACCGTCTTTGTTATTTTATAGAACTTGACCTCGCCTAGTAATCAATCTATAAGTGCTCATTAGTGTTTAGAAGAACACCGTACTATTTTTGTGTAGATATAAATGTTACAGGAGGGATGTTCACTGTGGGTATAATTTCAAATTGAAAGGTCAAAAATAAGCCATAACGTTTCGACGATATTGAAGTCGGGGTACTCTGAGGGCAAAGGTAGATTATGCAATTCAACCTCGTGTCCAACAAGCCATGATTGGACAAGTTCAACTGCAATAATAGGATAATTATCATCCAGAAAAATCTTCTGCGGGAAATAAAGTTTGTCTCCGGTATTCCTTCTTTCAGAGTTAGAACTAGTCCATCGGAAAATCTCGACACGGCTGTCCATATCATGACAGATCCCTTACCATGCTTGCGATTTCGAAAGAAACAATCACAATCATATGCTTGTGCAAGTGTCCTCTAACCTTGGACTCACCCTCTTTTTGAGAATAAGTTGGAAGATGAGTCGACTGACCACGTAACCATCTTCCACTTATCAACCGAATAGCGTTTAAGGTTATTGAACCACTATAGCCGGTGTTTTTGATTAACAACAGCAATTTCAGAATTGCTGCAATGCCGTAAATGCTCTATTTCAGAAGTTACCCCCAAACTATAATTAGTGAAATTTAACAATCTAGATGTTGAAAGAACAGTTCAGTAACTTGTTATGCAGTTGTTTTCTTTTAATTTATTTCAATCAGCTTCAACACCCGTCGGTCTCTTTCAGTCAGCTTCTTATTTCAACCACTATTTTGCTTTTCCGACTTTCTTTTGACGCGCTGTGAGCATGCTTTTACACACATGGGATGTTTCGGCAACAGTTGCTTTAGCTAATCGGGCTGCTAAAATTTGCCTTCTTTGAAAATCCGTGAGGTCTGACATTTATACGAGTCACAAAATGCAAGACGTAAAGAACTTCACGAAAATTACTTTATATTGTCATGATACATACCGTTGATATTTAAAAAAACTGGTATGTAGAATTATATTTGAATGTTCAATCATAGCTTTTTTTTAAGTATTCAAATAAAACATTCAAACCAAGCAGTACAAAAGTGGCATTCTTAAATGCCACTTCAATATGTGCAAAAATTTTGCAAAAAACGATCTCGGAAAAACTATATTATATTTAATGACTCTAAAAATGTAATTCCTATGCTCAATATGTGAAACTGTAATTTCATTTACCTAAAAAATTATAGCCTAAAAATTGATTGCACATATGAGTAAGTATATCTTGCCAAAGTGCATTTTTTACATTTATTTAACTCGTGTCACTTCCAGAGGAAATTTCTATTTAGGATGTCTTCAATTTTATTTAAATATAATATCCGTATTTTAGAAGTGAAAACTAATACACAAGAAGTTGTTTATAAGAAGGGCAAAATATAATTAAAAACACTGCTTCTACATAGCTGTAAAAATATTTCCTTTTGTATAAATAGTTTGAAACATTCCTAATATCTTCTTTGTTTTTAAAAATTTGAGAAAAAATATTTAAAAAATATATAATTTTAGAGGAAGCAATGCAAAATATACAGGGTGATTCAAAAAAGATGGGAAAAATTTTAAGAGGTGATAGTATACATCAAGACAAATCATATTAAATGGGAAACTAAGGGTCCAACACGTCTTCCGAATGAGATAGGCGCCATCAAAGTTTAGGGCTCAAAATTTGAAATGATTATAAAAAACGGAAAAATTGATCGGTTCGTTTGCGCTTTTCACGAAAACTATTCTTTATGTCAGTATTGTCTTGAAAATAAATTATAAAGATAAATTTCAAAAAATGCCGATAGAGGGTGCTTTAGACTTTGGAGCAACGAACAAACATTTTTTACTGTTGTTTTTTGCATCTCATTAAATTTTTTTAGAAGTTTAGACATAAACTTAAAGTTTGAGCTCAAAATCTGTGGTTAAGTGGCGCAAACTGAACTGCGTTCAATGGGAGTGAGTAGGTTCAAATTTCAAATGAATGTAAAAAACTGAAAAATTGGTCATCATCCATTGCAGATTTTACATTGGCTTTGAAAGCACCAAATACTGCGACATCAAGTGGCTGTAGTCGATGTGATGTGTGAGGTGGAAAAATCAACAATTCAATTCCATTTTCTCTACAATATAAAATAGCTTGTAGTGCTGTAGGCTTTCATGATTATCCAGGATAATTAAAACTGGATGCTCTTTTGAACTTCTGCAGTGCTTCTGAAAGTGTTAAAAAGTTTCAAGAAAAATGTCTCCATTCATCCATCCACTAGGAGTAGCACAACCTTTACTACTGGGAGGAGCACCTTTAAAAAAATAGTCCTTGTATTTATGTCTGGGAAATATAAAAACTGGTGGAAGAGAATTTCCAATGGCATTGACAATTGAACACATTGTAACTAATTGCCCTCTTTCAGATGATGCTGCTTGTGCAACTTGCTTTTGTCCACGTTGCGAAATCACTTTAGGAGGATCCATTTCAGTAGTAATTCCAGTTTCATCTAAGTTGTATATATTTTCAGGAGTAAAATGGTATTTTGACATGACTGTGTCATAATTATTAATAAAAGCTTTAACTACAGCAGCAGTAAAAGCTGAAGCTCGCCCTACACTTGTTTTCTCTGGTTTTCGTAGTGAAAGTTCAGTATGACGATGCACAAAGTGTTGTACCCAATCAATACCTGCCATTTTATTTTCTTCCCAACTTTCAGGAATAAAAACTTTCAAATGATTTGCATATTGGTATGCAAAATTTCTGGTATTTGCACAGGTTAAACTATAATTCAATTGAGAACAGGAAATCAAATAATTTCGCAACAAGAGTTCTTGTTCAGCTGTGAAGATCTGTTGAGATGTATATTTGGACTGGAACTTATAATTGTAACACAATCAGTCTTGTTTTTTCTCACCTTTTTCAATCTATTAAATAATGTTGATTTTGATAGATCATATTTTATAGCAGCATCTCTCACAGAAACTTTATTTTTCACAATATCATCTATTGCTTTTTCCATATTTTCTTCTGAAATTTTAGTCCTTTCAGTTTTTGGTTTATAATTTCTCACCATTTTCCTGTATTACAAGAATATCTGAAAAAGAAATTGATAAATAATTAACATAACTATAAAAATAAATAACAAATAGAAAAAACATATAAGAAAGCTATTAAAATATGTTACATTGGTATTAGAAAATGAAATTTATAGGCTAGAATATCTATTCAATAATTATTAATAAATTAAATTTATGAACTAGAATATTTGTATTAAATAAACAAGAATAAAAATAAATTTAGAATATCAACTAGCATACAACTATGAAAAAAAAAAAAAAACAAATAGTAAAAATGTATAAAAGAACACTATTAAAATTTATGTTATATTGGTATTAGAAAATGAAATTGATAAACCAGAATATATGTTCAATTTATATTAGTAATAAATAAGTTCATGAACTAGAGCATTTATATTAAATAAACAAGAATAAAAATAAATTTAGAATATCAGTTAGCCTTACTATAAAAATATATATGTATATATATGACAAAGCTATTAAAATATATGTTATATTGGTATTAGAAAATGAAATTAATAAATTAGAATTTATATTAGAAAAATAAATCCATGAACTAGAATATTTGTATCAAATAAGAATGAAATTAAATTTGGAGTATCAGTTAACATAACTAAATAAATAGTGTAAACTAGCAAACAAACAAAGAAAAAAAGAAAATCATTAAAACATCTATTAATTTCATTAAAAAAAAATGATAAACTAGAATATCAATTAGTAGAACTAAAAAAGAAATAGATAAATAATTAGCAAATTAGAAATCTTAAAAGAAAAGCTATTAATATATCTATGAGATTCATATTAAAACTGGATGGAGGCAGATTGAGACTGTCCCAATGTACCCCATGCATTACTGTCCCAATGTGCCCCAATAGGTCATTATTAAAACAAATGGTTAGGCCTAATTTTCTAGAGCACATGGAATAATGATTTATGGTGGAAATGAAAGCTAAATGTTTATAAAAGCATAATATATATCTAGAATTTTAAATAATTTTTTCCATAAAATTTAATACCAACATTTAATGAGTTTTAAAAATTTACTTTTGATGTGATAAAATAGACTTTCCTTACTCACAGACAGCAGACTTGAATGAATGAGTTGGAAACACAGATGCAAGCATATATCAGTAGCGCCATCTAGTGTGAATTTTTACAAAATTTATTTTGCAATAATAAAGGAATTAGAGCCTTTGTCCCAATGTGCCCCGTGTCCCAATGTGCCTACTGTTTTTAAAAAATTATAAAGTTCATGAAAAGTAGTTCTTTTAAAAAGAAATACTTCCTTTTAATTCATATAAAAGTTTCATTCATACTAAAAATTGAACCACTTGATTATAAATGTCTAAAAACAAATAAATATGCATTGTTTTTAATCTACCATTGACCAAAATTCTAGTCAAATATAATGGCTAAGATTTAAAAAGAAAAATAATTTAGTTTCAAAAGCTTAACATTAAAAGTTTTTATTATAAAATAAATAAATATTGCTTTTATTTACTTACAGGTACTTTTAAACTGATGAATATTTATTTAAAAAAATAAAAACAATCTAAATAAATTTTAAGGTAGATGTAACAAATCATATGCAACTTCAATTTAATATATTTAAAAAGTTTAATAATATATATGGAAAAAAGAATGCTTAATTTTTATATTTTACTTACAATTTTAAGTTATTGACAAATAGCGCTTTACATATCTCGTATATTAACAGTTAAAAAATATATTATGTATTCTTTTAATTTAATAAATTTATGCATAAACCAGTTTACTTTCACAACAAACTTTTCTTAAATGCTTTTCAGAAAATATTTGCAAACACTTTTAATTTATTAAAGAAAAAAAAAATTGTGTGGACAAGTTCAAAACGAAAATTATTCTTCGTTTTCTAAGCAAATATTTCTTGCTTTTGACGATGATAGGCTTTATAAAATAATAATAAAAAACAAAGATTCAAAAGATTTTACAATTAATTTCTAAGTTAATATAAAAAAGTCAATTAAAAATGCACACAAACCAGACATACAAAATATCTAAACGTATTAATATCCAATATCAACTCTAGAGTGATTTCTATCAAAGCAAAATATCAATAATAATAATAATAATAATAAAATAATAATAATAATAATAATAATAATAATAATTATTATTATTATTATTATTATTATTATTATTATAACATTGCGTAGCATTGCTATTTATTAATGTCACGTAGATAGGAATTTAGTTCTTAGTTCTTTATATATTTTACAATAGCAAAGTAAGTTTTTAATGCACCTGTACATTTTTTTTCAAAATTTAATTACATTTAAGGAGACTCCTAGAAGTTTTAAAGGAATTTTCCATCTTTTAATGCGGAAGAATTATCATTTATAGCTCGGATCAATAATACGGGAAAATTCCAAGAAATATCTTTAATCTAGTTTCGCTAAATATAACGGAGAGTCTCCTACAGTAACATCAGGTGAATAATATAAATAATTATCATGAACATTATCCGATTTTGACTTTTAAAACTGTTATGATTAAAAATACATTAGACTATAGAAATTTCTGCTACACATCCTCAAGCATACTAAACCTAAGCAAGTGTGACTAAAAATTAATCCATATTTTATTACAATTATCAAACAGTAGTATACAATTATATTTTTAAGATATTGAGTCATCTGAAAAGTTCTGCTGTTTTTTTTATGATAAATGTAAATACAGACGTACAAAATGATAATTTCTTTTACTGAATCACATGAGCACCATTTTGTTGCGTAACCTTTTTGCAATCGTTTTGGCAGCAAGAAAATTCCATTAATATATATATAAATATATCATTAGGTTTATTCGTAAAGATATTATCAATGTGGTATTTGGCAGTCTCCGAAACAGTGAACTCCTGACCATGTTCAAAGAATCTAAAGTGATATGAAAAATTGAAAACATGAAAGGATCAGGTCTAGAAAATGTAAGGAAAGACACAAAGCATCCCATGCATAATCAGAGCTGCTAGAGCATTCCAACTTAATACTGGAATCTGTCGTAAGTTAACAAGCTGCGCCAGCTGGAGGCAGGGGTGCAAATGAATGCGCGGGTTTGACGTCATATATGCGCAGATGTTTATTATCTCAGCATCTCTTGCGATTATTTCCTGAATTTTCACTCAATTATGGCAGATTAATCAAGTCTACGAGATATATTGCAAAATATTTTTGTTACAGTTTGTTTCGATAAAATCATGTACATTTAAAAAAAAAATAGTCAAAATATCATTTTAATTTCGGGAGAAAAAGCACTAATTAGTATTCATAAATACCATATATGCTACGAAAAATATTCTCTTTTACCCTAAAATTAAAATAACAATGCTACTTTTTTAAATACACATATTTTTAATAAAAATTCTGGGTATTTAAAAAAATTCGCATTGTCATTTTAATTTTAGAGTAAAAGTCAAAATTTTTCGTAGCATTATGTGGTACTTATGAGTACTAATTAGTGCTTTTTCTCCCGAAATTAAAATGATATTGTGACTATTCTTTAAATGTACATGATTTTATCGAAACAAACTGTAACAAAAATATTTAGCAATATATCTCGTAGACTTCATTAATCTGTCATGATTGAGGGAATAGCTTGAAATTTGTGATTGAATTTTTAATATGAAGTCTCGAAATAGCTTTGTCTGTTAAAGAAAAAAAAGAAAAAAAAAGAGAGAGAGACAGAGTCTAATTTACGATTTTAGGAAAGTTATTGCCTAGAACCGTAAAATATTTAAACAAATAAATTAACAATATTTCTTTGTTTAACAATACAACATTTAATACATACATTTAAAATTAAAGTTATTCCGAATATACGTATAATGAAATAGGTTTTTAAATTAAAAGAATGAAATGATTGCAATTTAAATAATAAAAGTCGATACGACCAAGAAAACATTGGATTTTTATCGTCTGTAATTGATAAATGAAAAATGGAGCTAAATTTGAATATTTCATTTTGTATTAAATTCTATACATTCCTAAACATTGCTAAACATTATATTATCATTGGAAATACTACGGTGTATACAATTTTGTGTAACTTAGTTCATTAAGTATTTAGTAAAATGTGACACTACTTCAAAATTCTGCATTTATATAATTACTTACTAAATTTAATGAGTCATCTTTCTTTACATTAAAAACATAACTAAAATCGAACATATTTTAATCAGCGATATTTATATCGCATAGTTAAATAATATTTCATCTTAGTATATTTTATGTTAATATTTAGTCGTACTACAAGTATTTATTCTATATTTATTTACACCATTTCATACCTAAAACTTATTCTACGCAAAATATTAAAAAAACATTTTATAGAAACAAAAAAGTTTTGTTCCCATTCACACAAAAGAAACTGTTATCTACTTAATAATCCTCTAGTTATGTGATCCCCTGCCGCTAGATGGCATATACCTTGACCCCGCCTGTAATCTTGCGGACACATCTTCCATAAGAGTTGGAACGTTTGAAATATATACAGTTTTGTGCATACTCATTAAGGAGTTACCTTACATTCTTCGCAATGTGGTACTGAGCATTATGATGTTGGAATACAATATATCCAGGATTCGTCAATTCAATCACTTTTCTTCGATATTTGCTTTAAAAACAATCTTTTGGGAACAGTATCTGTCAAAAATATATTGTTTGATTAGGCGGAAACAATTAATAATAAATAAACATTGCTTAGTCCCATCATACACAAATATATATTTTCGGTCTCCTCTCAGTGTCAGTTGGGGAGGAATATTTGACCTTCCCCATGATATTTTTATTAACTATTTGAAAAAAAAATAGTTGTTGTTCTCGGTAGAGAGTTGGAAAATCTAAAGTATATATGAATCTTTTTATTGGTTGAATTCCGCAACTTATTTAATTGTATTCGTTTCCTGATTGGTCCAAGTTTAATGCCCAAAAATGGAATACTTCTGTTTTTTTATTTTATTCATTTTCTGATTGGTTCAAGAGTAATGTTAAAAAATGGAATACTTTTGTTGCCACAATGACAAAAAGTGAAAAAAAAATTAAAATATATCAAACAAATTGTGATAGAGATTTCAAACAAATTTCATTAAAAAGTGCATTTTTTTTCTCTACGCAAGGGTGTAAAAATTTAAACTGTGCGATATTTGCAAGTTAAAAAAATTGCAGTTCCGAAAATTATAAAGTTGAGATTTTTTATAAAATTTATTTATGCTGAGTCTAGGAATGTTTAATCCATGTCGTACGTAATATGAGGCGTTCAGAAGACAGTCTGATTAACTCCATCAAATAAAAATGCAAACTTTAGAGAATTAAAGTTGCCTATTTTTAATCTACTTTTTTATGACTGGTCTAGGAATATTAATGTTTAATGCATAGCGTACGTAATATATATGACTCGTTATAATCATTCTAAAAATGATTTATCTTATTATTTTTAATTTAAATATAAAATGGTCTTTAAAATTTGAGTCTTTTGAAATATAATTTTCCAAATAGTCGTTGTAACTTGATAAATTACAATTTTGTTATTTTTTAATATTTATTTCACAAATTAAATAGCTATTAACGAATATTAGTTTTCAAAAAATCTTAAGGGGGCTCAGGGGTTGATCGATACGGAAACAATTTGTAAACAGAACTCTCGCTTCGAGTCCATATAAAAACAAAAGTATTCAGTGTAACTAATTTAAACTTTCTGATATTTTAAAGGTATGTTTGTAGTCTTATAAAATTATAAAATGAAATACTTCAATGTAATGTAATTAGAAATATAGCAAAATTTGTGTAACACAATTTTCGAAAAAAATTATGTTTTATATAACCAACACCAAGATATCTTAACGTTTAATTGACTTACGAACCTAATTTTTGCTTTAAAAGGATCAGGAAACTTTACTCTATAGAATGAATTAAGGATATAACAATCACTCGAAAAAAACATTATTAAAAAAACTCTCAAACTTAAAAATTTTTTAAAACCGTAAAAAATACAACTTTTTTTCATTAAAAATACTCAAAATATTAAACTATCTGAACGATATTAATTCATTTTATAGATAATGATGTTATATGCATGCACAAAAAATTAAGCCATTCCATCAAATAGTTTTTTAAATCTTGGTGTTAGTCGTGAAAAATCAAGTTTTGAGAAAACGCGACTTAAAATTGAAATTATATGGGTGCGGCAATGAAAATATTGATACATAAATGCTTATAACTCCGTTAAAAGTTGAAATATTTTATGTGGTTTTTTGCGTTTAGTTAAGAATTAATTGAGTAATCAAACTAGATAATAAAAAAATCGATTTTTTGAAAATTTTTCAACCCTGAGCCCCCTTAAATAAATCTTCTTACCGTTTCAAATTTTACAACTTTGTAATATTAAATATAAAGATTTAATATGTTTATTTAAATTTTGTGTATTTTACATATCTTTGTGTTCAAGTTCTTTTGCAGAGTTTGAGGAGGGTTGAGGTCAAATTTAAATTAGTTGCATTTTTTTTTAAATTTTGTTTATCTGTAAATCTTCATATACTTAATCATTTTGATTGTTTGTTGCATATAATTTCTAATATATATTTTTTCTTCTTTTCAGGTATGTGAAGTTCTCTTTCCTATACAACATCAAACTCAGTAGGTTTTAATATCTGTCATTTTTCCTTTTAATGAGAAACATTAGCTGTACACTTAATATTTCGGCCATTTTCACCATTTGCTTACATTTCAGAATTTTTTTTTCAAACTTAATATATTTTTTTTTTAATTGAGACAGGTAAGTAAGTGAGTAAATGTTTAAGGTACGGGAAAAAATGGTTGTACAGTTTGCTCAATAATATAATATGTAAATTCTATTTAAAATTGTCTTGTAAGGGAAATTCTCACGTCCATTAGCATAAAAATTACTGAAAATATTAAGATTTAATTTTATTAAATTTCTTAAAATCAACTGACTTTGAAGTGACTTATGTCCCTAAATTTCAAAGCATAATATTTGCCAATAATACTTAAATTAAATTGAAATGAGAGACAGTTTTAGTCACAAGATTTTGATCACATACAAATTATGCAAGAATTTTTTTTATATAATTACAGTACATATTCATGTAAATTATTAAATTTTAATGAATTTGCATATTTGTTTCTCAGTTGACTAAAAATTAAAAGTAGAATGGTGAAGAAATGATAATCATAAAAAAAAAAAAAAAAAAAAAAAAAAAAAAAAAAAAAAAAGAGCGGTAACAGACTTGACATTTGTTAACGGATTTGAGACTATGTTGAAAATGGCCGATTTATGAACTTTTTTTAAAACTATTGATGCAATTTCAGTATGGGTTTACATTAACATTATTTCGGTGTTTAAGCATTTAGTTCCATTAATTATCAATTTTGATTTTAGTATCTGCTAAATTTGCGTTTTTTTTCTTTATGAATTTCTAATTTTGCTGGGCTATTTAGCTGTTTATGTTTGTTTTCGTAATTTAGAAAGAAAACAAACAATTGATGAACTATTCGCATCATTTTTAAGCGCAAATGGGTCAAATAAATTCCAGAAACTTTTCGGTTAAACATCTATGCATATGTAAGCATACATGTATTTCCATATATAAATTTATATATGCGTACATATACACAAAAATATATGTAAATACACATACATATGTACATATAATATTGGCACCCGGATAACCGTAAAGAACTGAATTCCACAGAATCTTAAAAATATTCATGTTTAAAATTTTTTTTAAACTTTATAAATAATCTGTAAACTGAACTGCGTTTTCAATTAAACTTTATTTCGGAATGCATTTTCTTCTAGTCGACAATTGTAAAAATTGCTGTTATGCAGTTTTTAGAAGTTAAAAAAATAGAATGTAAGCTACATTTAATGATCAAGTCTTTGCCGTCATGGCGAATATATTTATACTATAGCATTGATGTATATTTATACCACTGTGTCCAAAACGTCTCATTATCAGCTTCTTTTAAAGAAAAGTTTTCAAGTGACGTACACGTATTTGTGTCCCTGACATAGAGCAAAAAGAAAGAGTAAAGTAAAGTATAATTGCTGGGGGTTACGCCGAGAATGTAACCCTAAAATCCGATTTATTAAGACCAAACTCAACCATAAAGTTTCGCAAAAAAGAACATTTTAATAATGCAGTTAATTTATAATATAATAAAATGTTACTTTAGAATGCTTAAATATAAGCAGATAATTTTCATTTGGAGAAAAAGTTCTCGGCTGATCGGCTGATGTAAAAGAATTTGATCTCTGTTTCAGATGATTGTTTTGCTTTATCTTAATAAGGACCTTTAATATTGAGCTATAACGCGCATCATATTACAAGCCGATTTTAGGGTGTACTGCACCTCTATATATTTTTCCCCTCCATTGTCCCAAATGTCCGTTGTTTGTGGCAACGTCAACGTTTATTCTTGCACAATAAAATTAAATAGTATTTCGTTATTTATCCAATATATTTCTCTTTTCTTGAAGTTTGTAATTGGCAATAGGAAGATAAATTTTTATTTCCATTTAAAAGTGCAATTTTTTTTAATACGAAGTTTTGTTATTTTTGTTTGGACACGCTATGAAAAGTACCAGTGTAGAATTTTTAATATTGTACTTATACTTCAATAATACTGTGTCTTATAATCAATTATGGAATGAAAAGACTTTCGTTTAAGAGCTAGAGAAGTAATTAATTTTATTGTGTATTATATTAGCAATGTTTCAAACCAGTCCATTTAAAAAAAATCCATGTCGGCTGGGCTTATAGGCGGAGATAGATTTCGAAGAATGCTCATTTAAAAAAAAAATGTGATTAGAGATAAACCCAGTTTAATAATTTCATTTGGCCGTTTATGAAAAATTTTTAATTTCATTTTTCTGCAAAAACTGGTTCAGAAACATCTTAAGAAAAATTCAGCTCAAATGCCCATTTTGACAACATACTTTGAAATAAATTGTGAATTTATTAAAAAATCGACCAAAACCGTACATTATACAGTTCCTAGATAACAAAAAACTGTCAGTTGAATGCATTTGAGAAAAAAATTGAATTTTAAAATGAGTCATAAAATAACCGATTTGTTGTTTGAATACATCCTTAATTCTTTAATCATGATTGCTTTGGAAAATTTTGTGTGAAATACTCACTTTGACAGCATTTTTAAAAATATATTCTATCTTTATCAAAAAACTGGCCAATGCGTCACACTATATAGTTCCTAAATAAGAGGATCTGTAAATTGGATGCGTTTGAGAGCAAAAAAGGATTTTAAAACGAGTCATAAAAAACGCAATTTGCTATGGGAAAATTTCCTTAAATTTTCAAATCACGAAGACTTCGGGAAACTCTGTTCAAAATACCCTTTTGGCAGCCTTTTTCGAAATATATTCTGTCTTTATCAAAAAAACCGATCAATGCATCATATTATATAGTTCCTAAATAAGAGGAACTGTAAATTGGATGCGTTTGAGAGCAAAAATGGATTTAAAAACGAGTCAGAAAAAAACGCAATTTCTTATTTGAACACTTCCTTAAATTTCAGTCACGATGATTTCGGAAAATTCTGTTCAAAATACCCTTTTTGGTAGCCTTTTTTGAAATATATTCTGTCTTTATCAGAAAATTGACCAATGTGTCACTTTATGCAGTTTCTAAATAAGAGGATCTACCATTTGGATGTGTTTAAAATCAAAAGTGAAATTAAAAATGAGTCCTTAGTAAAAATGAGTCCCTCAAATCCAAATGAGTTAGAATATAAGCAGTTTGGATTTGAGGTTTTTTCACCAACTCCTATTTTTGTTTAATTTCTTTTTGCTATACGAATTGGTCCTATGAAAAACTTGTCAATATAAGAGTTGTAGATATTTTTGAGAAGATGTAAAATTAATTCAATCAGATTTGATACCTTTAAAATTGACGGAGTTATGAAATTTTCTCTTTTTTCACCGCCCTTTTTCTTTTCATTTTTAATTTTTTTCATCGGTAAAAGTTGGTCCTATCAAAAACTTGTAAATACAAAAGTTTTAGATAATTTTAGACCATTTACAAAAAAAAAAAAAAAATATATATTTGGATTTGATATCTAGAAAATTGACGAAGTTATGACTTTTTTTCTCTCAAAACCCCTGTTTTTTTCGGCCCTTGAGCACACTTCTAAATTTATCAAAAATCTGTCATGCATAAATTTTGGCCCATTTTTAAGAAGTAATATAAACTTTAAACCGATTCGATATCTACTTTAATTGAGAAGTTATGGCGTTTTTTCGGTTTTCACAAAAACGCCCCCTATTCCGACCCCCTTGGTCCGATTTTGCCCATTAACGAACTTAGCCGAGATTTTAATCTCTTTGATTTTATGTACCAGTTTGGTGGAGATTGGTGAAGAATTATAGAAGTTATCATGTCCATAAAAAAGTGATATATATATATATATATAGATAGATAGATAGATTGATAGATAGATAGAAAGATAGATAGATAAATTGGTGCGATTGCAATAGGTAGTATTTCATACGAAATCTACCTAAAAACCGCATGAAGACCTTTTAAAAGAAGTACTACCCGAAACTGCTCCGACAAAGATTGAAAGTTTGGATAAAATCTTGAATGATGTGGAAAATGTTGTTCTTCCTGGATTACTGGCGACATCCACGAAACTTCGTTTTTAGGTAGATTTCGTATGAAATACTACCTATTGCATTCACACCAGTTTATATATATATATATATATATATATATATATATATATATCACTTTCTTATGAACACGATAACTTCTTTAATTCTTCACCAATTTCCACCAAACTGGTACATAAAACCAAAGGGATTAAAATCTCGGCTAAGTTTGTTAATGGGCAAAATCGGACCAAGGGGGTTAGAATAGGGGGCGCTTTTGTGAAAACAGAAAAAACGCTATAACTTCTTAATTAAAGTATATATCGAATCGGTTTAAACTTTATATTACTTCTTAAAAATGGGCCAAAAGTTTATGCATGACAGATTTTTGATAAATTTAGAAGTGAGCTCAAGGGGCAAAAAAACAGGGGTTTTGAGAGAAAAAACTCATCATCAATTTTCAAGATATCAAGTCCAACTAATTTTTTTGTGAATGCACTTAAAATTATTTAAAACTTTTATATTTACAAGTTTTTATAGGACCAACTTTTATCGATGAAAAAAATTAAAAACGAAAAGAAAAAGGGGTGTGAAAAATCAAAAGACACCATAACTGTCAAATTTAAGCTATCAAATCTGATTAAATTTATTTTACATCTTCTCAACAATATCTACAGCTTTTATATTGACAAGTTTTTCATAGGACCAATTTGTATAGCAAAAACTTTTGTATTTACAAGTTTTTGATAGGACCAACTTTTACCGATGAAAAAAATTAAAAACGAAAATAAAAAGGGGCGTGAAAAATCAAAAACACCATAACTGTCAATTTTAAGCTATCAAATCTGATTAAATTTATTTTACATCTTCTCAACTATATCTACAACTTTTATATTGACAAGTTTTTCATAAGACCAATTTGTATAGTAAAAATAAATTAAACAAATATAGGAGTTTGAGAAAAAAAACCTCAAATTCAAACTGCTTACATTCTGACTCATTTTTAAATTCATTTTTGATTTTAAACGCATCCAAATGGTAGATCCTCTTATTTAGAAACTGTATAAAGTGACGCATTGGTCATTTTTCTGATAAAGACAGAATATATTTCAAAAAAGGCTACCAAAAAGAACTTTGAACAGAATTTCCCAAACTCATCGTGACTGAAAATTTAAGGAAGTATTCAAATAAGAAATTGCGTTTTTTTTCTGACTCGTTTTTAAATCCATTTTGGCTCTCAAACGCATCCAATTTACAAATCCTCTTATTTAGGAACTATATAATGTGATGCATTGATCGGTTTTTGATAAAGACAGAATATATTTCGAAAAAGGCTACCAAAAATGGTATTTTAAACAGAATTTCAGGAAGTCATCGTGATTTGAAAATTTAAGGAAGTTTTCACATAGCAATTTGCGTTTTTTGTGACTTGTTTTAAAATTTATTTTTGCTCTCAAACGCATCCAATTTACATATCCTCTTATTTAGGAACTATATACTGTGACGCATTGGCCAGTTTTTTGATAAAGATAGAATATATTTTTAAAAATGCTGTCAAAGTGAGTATTTCGCACAAAATTTTCTGAAGAAATGACGATTAAAGAATTAAGGATGTATTCAAACAACAAATCGGTTATTTTATGACTTATTTTTAAATTCAATTGTTTTTCTCAAGCGCATTCAACTGACAGTTTCTTGTTATTTAGGAACTATATAATGTTTTATTTCTGTCGATTTTTTAATAAATTCAGAATATATTTCAAAATATGTTGTCAAAATGGGCATATGAGCTGAATTTTTCTTAAGATGATTCTGATAAAACCAGTTTTTGCAGAAAAATGAAATTAAAATTTTTTCATAAACGGCCAAATGAAGCTATTAAGCTGGGTTTATCTCTAATAATTTTTTTTTGTTGTTGTTGTTTTTGAAATGAGCACTCTTCGAAATCTACCTCCGCCTATAAGCCAAGCCGACAGGGATTTTTTTTCATGCGGGGGTTCTTTTCCATCAATTTTAGCCGATATGCTTATATCAACAATGAATTGTGTCGGTATCTCTTGGGCGACTAGTCCAGCATGTACAGAATTGGAAATTATTACACTTGACTGGTTAGTGAAAATGATCGGCCTTCCTCCTGAATTTGAAAGTTCAGAACGCATAAGTGGTATATTTCAGGTATCTTCAACAATTGCCATGTTAGTAAATATGTTTGCTGCCAGACACCTCAAAATAAAAGAAATGGTTCGTCATAATTCCTGTATATATAAAAGAACTCATCTTTCCTTCTTTGCAGCTTACTATATTTATCAGCCGACACAGGTATAGAAAATATTATAGAAGACGCTATGGTTCTAGTTCGCTTTTTGAAAACAGATCATAAATGTAGATTACGAGGTGAAACTTTTGCAGAGGCAAAGATATGAGATAAACAAAAAAGGTTTAATACCTTTTTTTTTCGTTTTCGCAAATTTAAGGTCAACACCCGGTTGTTCTTGTGACCCCTGAAAGAAATTGGACCAGTCTGTGGAGAGTTTGAATTTTGGCTCCACGTTGACGCTGTATATGCTGGTAGTAGATGCTTATTCATTTATAACAGACCCATCCATGTGTGATAAATATTGACTGCTGTGCAATGTGGATCAAAGATCGTAAACAGCTGACTGAAGATCTAATCATCGACCCTTTGTATTTAGAACATGGATTTTCCCACATTTAAGTTGACTATCGTCATTGGAGTATTTATTTAAGTAGAAAATTTCGAACCTTATAACTGTGGTTTGTTAACCAAATTTTCGGCATTGAAGGATTGCAGGAGTACATCCGCAAACACACCCGTCTGGTAAAATTGTTTGAAGAGCTTGTCCGTGAAAATAAGTGATTCTCCGCAGAAAATGAAGTTAATTTCAGTGTTTTATACTTTCGACCTCCGTAAAACATCTGAGTAACGTTTCTCCATAAAATTGGTGGTAGCCAAGTTTCCACCAATTTTATGGTGGCATAATCGATGTAACCAGTTTAACCGATATAACCGGTGCAACATTACACTAATGTGTAATGTTACACCAATAGCATATGCTTTACACCTTTATATAAGTGAAAAAAGCAAAGCTGCATAAATTTTGCGGAATAACGTTATACAATGTTTTGCACTGACTAAAAGGCTACAATAATTTGAATGTAAAGCAGTTGGAGGAACTCAACGATTAAATAGAGATATTTTTAGTGACAACAATGATAGGCACCGTTCTTCGGTTATGCTTTTTTTCAGAAAACACCGAGGAAGAAAATCTTAGTTTGGCTTGAAAATTAATAAATAAAACTGCCGAGAAATATTTATCTGATAGAAATTACAACTACGATACTTCCCCCTTTTCCTTCCTTACAATAGTAAATTAAGAATTTTTTGTATCGGATGTCGTAGACGCTTTGGGAATGACGCAAATTATTTGATGCTGCTTTAGCAAAAAGAGCCCATTCTTGAATACTTGTTAGGGACTTGCGTACAAAAACAGCAAACTAATTTTCTTTTATAAAATTATATTAGATTTTTAAAACAAAAAACACACATTAAATTATATTTTTTACACAGAATTTTATTCATACACGCATATGAATTTTATTATAAAACGCCAGTTTGTCATATGACATAAAACTCCCCGGTTAACGCAGCAAATAAAAAATATTATGGCACAAAAAAGAAACTCCGTGCGTCTGGACAACTGTATCCTTTTTTTAAGTCTAAGAAATACTAAGAAAATATTGAACAGTTTTTTACTCTTGTTTCTGTTTCACCTTACCTTTATTAACTATTTGGAAAATAGTTGTTGTTCTCGGTAGAGAATTGGAAAATCTGAAGTATATTTGAATCTTTTTATTGGTTTTATTCCGCAGCTTATTTTGTTTTATTCGTTTCTTGATTGGTCCGAGCTTAATATGTAGAAATGAAATACTTCTGTTTCTCTTGTTGCCCCGATGACAAAAAAAAAAAATAGTATTAAAATCTACAAAAAAAAATAATAACTCAAAAACAAATTTAGATACATGTTTCAACCAAATTGCATTTAAAAGTAACTTTTTTACTTTATATGATGGTGCAAAAATTAAAAATATGCTATGTTGCAAAGTTTTAAAATTTGCAGTACCGTAAACTGTAAAACTAAAATTTTATTTAATATTTGTTTATGATTGGTTCGGGAATATTAATGAGTCTCTAAAAGTCCAAGAATATTAATATGACTCTGTTATTACGTATGCTACGTTTGATCATCATAAAAATGATATTATTGTTGTTTTTTTCAATATAGAAGTTATTTGTAAGCCTAAATTTATAGTTTTTGAAAGTTAATTTTTTCCAAATAGTCGTTGTAATTTGTTAAGTTAAATTGTTTTAGTTTTAGTTTTTTCTTTTTTAGTTTTTTCCTTGTTTTTCTTTATAATAATGTTATTGTAGCGTATCTGTTTCTCTTGGACACTAATGGGCCTTTTGAAGAAAAAAAAAAGGAGATTTCATTTCGTTTCTGCGAGAAAACGCAGTACGTAATTCGAACAAGCGTATTCTGCTGTGTTAAAGAATGGGATAACAACACCTCATAGCGGTTTAAGTTCCCAATCTAATTCAATTGATTATACACTCTACGTTTTGGAGTATTTAATCTATGTGATAGCCTTTGCACTCTATAATGTGAATTCCCAGTGTCAGATTATTTTATGAGGTCCACCTTTACATATGAGGATCCTTCAGAAGGAACGTCTGTTAAATTTAAAATTCTAAGACTTCGGTTGAAATGTGTTATCTGGAACAGCAATTTATCAATATCGGCCATTTGCAACGTAGTGTCAAGTTCGTTACCCAA
This sequence comes from Maratus speculifer, assembly GCA_964019185.1. Taxonomy (NCBI): domain Eukaryota; kingdom Metazoa; phylum Arthropoda; class Arachnida; order Araneae; family Salticidae; genus Maratus; species Maratus speculifer. The sequence goes on along the minus strand of OZ025295.1, from coordinate 265,440,498 downwards.
TTTAAATCTGTTAGCGCACGTTTTTTTTTTTTTTTTTCACCATTCTACTTTTATTTTTTATTCAACTAAGAAACAAATATGCAATTTCCTTAAAATTTAATAATTTACATGAATAGATACTGTAATTATTAAAAAAAGTTCTTGTATAATTTCTATGTGATCAAAATCTTGTGAGTAAAACTGTCTCTCATTTCAATCTAATTTAAGTATTATTGATAAATATCATGTTATGAAATTTATGGACGTAAGTCACTTCAAAATAAGTTGATTTTATGAAATTTAATAAATTTAAAGTTGAGTTGTCTCAGTAATTTGGTATGGTAACGGATTTGACAATTTGCTTTACAAGCAAACTTTAAATAGCATTTACATATTATATTATTTAGGCAAAGTGCACAATAAATTATTTTCATGTACATTAAACATTTACTTTAAATCCTGTTACCATTTTAAAAAGAAATTATTAAGTTTGAAAAATAAAAATAAAATTCTGAAGTGTAAGCGAATGGTGAAAATGGGCCATTATGCAATACAAATTTTGTAAGAAGTCAAACTATCATTTTTACTTTTTTTTAAATAAAAGAAAATTACCTTTTGCTGAGAATGCCAAAAATAAACTTTTTGCTTCCCCATTCTAACGCAGCAATGAAACACAAATTATGTGGCAATACATGTGAGAATCATGTTAGTACACGCAGAAAAAAAAACTGAATATGCATCACTGGGCGATTCAAGAACAGGTTTTATTAGTACTTGCAAAATAATTGGAATTAACCTAGCAACTCCTTGAAAAATTACAAAAGTTTCCTAATGAGCCAGTACTATTTATTTTATTTTTTGTGTAAATATAAATAACGAACATATACTTAAAATTCAAACATATGCTTTTTTTTCTTTTTTTTTTTTTTAATATCGAACAATTTTTATTGAAAACTTGTCACAATCAGAAACCGACAGAAATTCAAACATGATTTGGAAATTCTTTGACCAGAATAATTCAAAAGACAAGAAGAACATTAATGAATGCTTCATTGCACTCTTCTATACGTAAACTATGCCATTTGGATGAAGTTTTAAAATACTGGTGCTTGGATGAAATGGAATGGATAGTTTGTTTCTTTTATTAAGTACAAAAATGAAATATCCTTTTTATTATGAGTTCTTAATTGAATATATATTTTTAACATTAAAGCAGTTATTGAAAAAACTAAAGTAGTGTATCAGATTTACCATAAATATACATAGATATACACTATCTACCAAAAAGTATTTGTACACTTTCAGTTTTTGACATTTTGTCAAATATTTAAAAATATACTGGTCGGATTCTTCTGGAACTTCAGAAATATAAAGATTATGTTTCACTTTATATTTATTTACATTCATTTGTTAAGCGGGTAATTAGAATTAGGGGGCCGGAAAAAAAACAAAGAATAATAGAAATATTTGGGATCGCAATGTACATGAAAATGCACGAAACGACTTATCGCTTTAGAATACAAATATATGAATACAGTAGAATATGTACACTAATTTTTGTGAGAATAGCATGTATATTTATGGCGATAGAGCGATTTTTTTGAAAAATGCAAAAAATTCTGGTATGTTTTTTGTTTATATCATGCTGGGTTTTTGACCAAATTTAACGCAAATTTCAGAAAAATTGGCAAAATGCAGTAGAAAAAATGTAGCGCAATTGGAATATAAATATATTAAATATTTTATGAAATATGAGTAGTTTTATTAAATAATTTTTATCTGCGCATGCGCGAGCTAGAAAAACATTTTTTTTACATCATTGAATAGTCAATTCTACGGAGTGACTTATAAAAAAAATCCAATCAAATATCGTGAAAATTGAAAAAGATATCATTATTTTAGTGAGATGTTTTTACTCTGCTCTCTAAAAACGGCTGAATCTTAAGGGATTCTCCACAAATTGACATTTTTTAATAACTGACTTAAAAAAAAAACTAGTATTGAATTAATACAATATCTAATACAATATTGCTGCTAATAAGTACTTGACAATTGTGATAGAAAAGAAAAAGAGCTTTATTCGCATTCAGGGCCAAAACTAAGAGAGGGGGTGGGGAGAAGGGCATGTGCTCCGGTCGCTAGGATGAAAGTGTTCCAAATGTATCTTTCGTTTGGCGATTTTTTTCATGGCTATGTTGAGCATAATATTGTTAAAATTATTATATCTGGGCTATGCTAAAGCATAAAAAAATCTAATGATGATGGCTTAAGGTCCCTGCCCCTACCCGCGAAGATGCTCACGAGCTAATGCTATTCCTATGGGGATGCATTTTTCTAACTCTTTTGCATTTGGACATTTTTAAATAATATGTTTTGCATTGGATAGCGAAAGTCCTTTTCAAGATCGCTCCGTGATTACTTTTTCAATTTTGGCGTAGATATTTTTATAATGTTTCTTTCACTTCCAAAAGCGGTTCTGAGAGTGAAACTAACTTTGTAAAAAATATCTATGACTCAAATCGAAAAAGTAGTCAAGGAGCGATTTTGAGAGGGACTTCCGCTATCCAATGCAAAAAAAAAAAAAAAAAAAAAAAAAAAAAAAAAAAAAAAAAATGAAAATTTCAAAATGCGAAAGAGTTATTAGAAAAATGCCTCCCCACAGGAATAGCATTAGCACAGCAGTGTCTTCGCGGGCAGGGACAAGGGCCTTAAAGATCCTGTTGAAAGTAGAATTTTTTTGATTCGGTTTAAAGTATCGAATTGGAGTATTTAAATAAAGCAGAATACGTTATTTTATATTACATATTTTAAGTTTTAAAATAAGTCGGCTATTAATAAATTGGAGAAATTTTCTTTGTAAATATGCTTTGCGAAGGAGGGGGAAAGGGGTACCTTCAAAATTCACGTTTGCCTCGGGAAAAAAAGACTGGTTTTGGCCCTGTTCACATTTAATAATTTGTAGATCCTCCTCGAGAGGCAATTACAGCTGCGACTCTCCTGGGCATGCTCTCAACTAGTCCTTGTATTACATTTAATGGTATTTTATTCCACTCTGTTTGCACAAGGCAGGTAAGCTCTTTTACTGATTTTGGGCGTGTGTCACCCGCCTTAATTCGACGATCCAACTAGTCCCAGAGGTTCTCTATTGGGTTCAGGTCTGGGCTCTGGGCAGGCCACTCGAGTCGATGCACTCCATTATCAGCATACCAATCCATGCTGGACCTCGCTACATGGCAGCTTGCGTTGTCACCCTGGAAATAACATGGGTCCAATCCATAGTATTGCCACAACGTAGGAAGTACACTGTTGTCCAGTATATTACAGTAGGCATCGTCACGGCATTGAGCTTACCATGAATTGGGACCAAGGGTCCTAGTCCGAATCAGGAAAAACAATCCCAGAACATAATTCCCCCTCCGCCAAATTTAACTGTGGGCACAATACATTCTGGTAGGAGGCGTTCTCCAGGCAGACGCCAGACCCAGACCCTACCATCAGAACGGTAGAGGGTGAATCTTGATTCATCACTCCAGAGAACCTGTTTCCATTGCTGTACAGTCCATTGCTGGCGTGTTTTGCACCAACTTAACCGAGCTGCGCGGTTGGACTTGGTGATTAAAGGCTTATGGGCGGCAGCACGGCCATAAAAATTAAGCAGATGAGCTTCCTTACGGATGGTATTCATGGAAACAACACATCCTGAAGCTTGTTGAAATTCTTGGCGTATGTGTAACATTGGTTGGTTGCGGTTCTTCCGAATTTCTCTAGACAGAACCCGTCGGTCTCTATCTCCCAGTTTCGTCGGTCTGCCTACTCTGGCCACATTCTGACAATCACCATTCAGCTTCCATTTTCTAATCACATAAGCCACAGTCGTTTTGGGGTAATTAAGCTCGCTAGATATGTCGATTAAAGATCGGCCATTTCGGTGGTACCCGATGATCACACCTTTCTCAAAATCAGACAGCTCTGTTCTTCTTGGCATCATGCATGCGATTGATGTCAGTGTTGTTTTCGACACCACATTTAACAGTGGCGAACTTGACGTATTTCAGGATCGCAGATATCGGCATTTGCATAAGAGCCATTATCAATTATGTATCAATGGGTAGATTTGACACAAATGCTTAGATTTTTTATAATTATTTTTATCCTGAAATAGATTCGTTCTGGTAATTATCTAAGAAAAGAAGTAAATCACCAGTAAAAAACGTAAATGGAGATTTGGCAATTTGCGTAAAATCTGACGTCATTCAACTGCTTTCAGAGACCAATTGAAAATCAGTTCACACCTATCCACCATAACTTTCTGAATTTCCACGAAATTCGATCGGATTTTTTTATGGGTAGCTGCATAGAGTTGAATATTAAATTATGTAAAATGATAAATTTTATCGTTCACGCATACGCTGATTAAAAAATATTTCATACAAATACTCATATTTTAGAAAACTTTTAATATATTTATATTCAATAGCACCTTATTCTTTCTACTACATTTTGCGAATTTTTCTGAATGTGGCTTTATATTTGGTTGAAAATATTGCATGACATAGAACATTTTAGAAAATATTTAATATATTTATATTTCAATGAATTTTGGTGAACTCCCCCCCCCCTCCCTTTTCTTCTTTACAAAGCATCTGCAAAAGTATTTGCAAAGAAAAATTTTCTAATTTATTAATAGCCGACTTATTTTAAAACTTAAAATATGTAATATTGATTAAAGTAGTCTGCTTTATTTAAAAAAAATGATACCTTAAAATCGTGAAACCGAATCAAAACGAAAAAAAAAAAAATCTGCTTTATGCGGGATCTTTATGCCATCATCATTAGATTCTTCTATGCTTTGGTATAGGAGAAATGCTTTGAATGGGACGATGTTGACAATATCATGCTAAACATAGACATGGAAAAAATCGCCAAACAAAATGTACATTTGGGACACTTTCATCCTAGCGCCCGGGGCACATGCCCTTTCCCCCCGACCCTCTCTTAGTTTTGGCCCTGAATGTGAATAAAGCTCTTTTTCTTTTCTATCACAATTGTCAAGTACTTATTAGCAGCAATATCGTATTAGATATTGTATTAATTCAATACTACTTTTTTTTAAAGTCAGTTATTAAAAAATGTCAATTTGTGGAGAATCCCTTAAGATTCAGCCGTTTTTAGAGAGCAGAGTAAAAACATCTCACTAAAATAATGATAACTTTTTGAATTTTCACGATATTTGATTGGATTTTTTTTATAAGTCACTCCATAGAATTGACTATTAAATGATGTAAAAAAAAAAAAATGTTTTTCTAGTTCGCGCATGCGCAGATAAAAATTATTTTATACAACTACTCATATTTCATAAAATATTTAATATATTTATATTCCAATTGCGCTACATTTTTTCTACTGCATTTTGCCAATTTTTCTGAAATTTGCGTTAAATTTGGTCAAAAACCCAGCATGATATAAACAAAAAACATACCAGAATTTTTTGAATTTTTCAAAAAAATCGCTCTATCGCCATAAATATACATTCTATTCTCACAAAAATTAGTGTACATATTCTACTGTATTCATATATTTGTATTCTAAAGCGATAAGTCGTTTCGTGCATTTTCATGTACAGGGCGATCCCAAATATTTCAATTATTCTTTGTTTTTTTGCCGGCCCCCTAATTACCCGCTTAACAAATGAATGTAAATAAATATAAAGTGAAACATAATCTTTATACTTCTGAAGTTCCAGAAGAATCCGACCAGTATATTTTTAAATATTTGACAAAATGTCAAAAACTGAAAGTGTACAAGTACTTTTTGGTAGATAGTGTATATTCTAAATGAAGTTTAGAATGTAAATTAATCTAATGAATTGTAAAATCGTATGTAAAATTTAGAATAATAATAATAATAATAATAATAATAATAATAATCTGTTTATAAAATTGAAAAAGATTCTATTTAAGTTTTGATGTAAAAAATCTTTTCTTTTTACTATATTCTGAGGCATTTTTGAATTGTTAAGATTCCGTATTTTAAACTTGATGGAAAAATTCTAACGATAATATCTAACGACAGCATCGGATGTCATTCAACAACTTTTTAAAATTATTTTTAATTTAAACTTACTGATTTTTTATATTATAAGATATAATATAAAAAAACAAGTTTCATTTGTTATAGAAATAACCTCTTTTGTTTAATACATTTTAAGACAGTCTGTAATGACGTTTTTCTTTTTTCTTTTTTGTCTTTTTTTACTGAATGCATGTGTTTACTACAGACAAAATCGTTTGTTACTTGCAATTTTTATACGTCTTTTTATTTTGAATTTAATAAATCAATAATAATTATAATTATAATAATATTGTAAAAATTTAAAAAGATGATGTTTCAATTTTTACGTAAACAATATATTTTTTTCTACATTTTGAAAAAATCTCTTATCGTTAAATTTTATTTTTTTAACTGAATGCATGCATTAACTAATGACAAAATCGTTTGTCAGTTGCATTTTTAGATGTATTTTTATTTTTATTTTAATAAGTCAATAACAATTATAATTATAATAATATTATAAGACATAAAATTTTAAAAGATAATGTTTCAATTTTTATGTAAAAAATATATATTTTTACTACATTTCGAAGTACTCTCTAATCGTTAAGTTTTTTTTTCACTTCGATGCATGAATTCTCTAACTACAACATTATTTTTAGACTGACAAGACTTTTTAAATTGTTCTAATTTAAACTTACGCTCTTCACACACTGTCCTGGCGTCGTTAAGGACACTTCTTCTTTCACAGAACAATGCAGAATATGATAAACTTGGAAACATTTCAAATTTATTTCAGAAAATTTCTTTGCTACTAGAAAGAAAGAAGAAAAAAATGCCATTTTTTGGAACTATTAAGAACACACTTCATTTATTTTTTATTCTCATTTTTTATCTTTAACCCAGTACCCTGCTGTTATAAAAGTTACTGCCTTTTGTTGTTCAGTCATTCCTACAAATCCTCCATAAAATATATTTATTATTTCTCTTTTTGTGTCTGATAATGTTTAAAACTGTATTATGCTATTTATATGTTTAATAATGACACTTTTCCACTTCATTAAAAGAAGCATTGAAATGAGGGTTATAGTTATTTGAAATCACTTTTGAAATATTTTAATGTTGAATAACAGTAAGGAAAAGATGGCTATAAAATATTTTATTGTTAGGCAATATTTGCGAATTACATTTTTTTATTAAACATTATTATACATTTGTTCAATTAAAAATTATGACATAGAAAGTGAGTATTTAAAATTGCTTTAGGAGGGTAATAAAATAAAAAGCTTTCCCTTTCTTTTAATAATGATATACACGAGGAGATATTAAAAATAACAAAAATATATAAAAAAAGAAAAGATCGTGTTTCATTTATTACAGGAATAATATATTTCGTGTACTACATTTTGAGGTAGTTTGTAATCGTCTTTTTCCTTTATTTTTTTTTAATTGAATGCATGAATTAACTAATGACAGAAACGTTTATCATCGCTAATTACATTAATAATTTTTATTTAGAATGTACTAAAGCAATAATAATTGTTATTATTATAATGATGTAAGAAATTAAATTTACAAACATAACGTTTTAATTTTAAATCAAAAATTTTTTTTGTATTTTATTACATTTTAATGAACTCTCTAATCATTATAATTTATTTTTTATTTTTAACTCGTTGCATAAATTCTCTAACGACAACATTATTTGTCGACTGACAAGGCTTTCTAAATTGGGTTTTGTCATTTGCATTTTTTATACGTCCTTTTATTTTGAATTTGCTAATTGAATAATAATTATAATTATAATATTATTGTAAGATATAAAATTTAAAAAGGTGACGTTTCAATTTTTATGCAAAAAATATTTTTTACTACATTTTGAAGTACTCTCTAATCGTTAAGTTTATTTTTATTTTCAAATGGATGCATGAATTTTCTAACGACAACATTATTTGTGGACCGACAAGACTTTCTAAATTCTTCTAATTTAAACTTAGGCTCTTCACACTGTTCTGACGTCGCGTCGTTAAGGACACTTTCTTCCTTCCCCAACAATGCAGAATATGATACACTTGGAAACATTTCAAATTTATTTCAGTAAATTTCTTTGCTACTAAAAAGAAAGAAGATAAAAATGCCATTTTTGGATCTATTAGAAAACACGTCATTTATTTTTTATTCTCATTTTTTTTTCTTTAACCCCTTACTTCTCTGCTGTTACAAAAGTTACTGTCTTTTGTTGTTCAGTCTTTTCTACAAATCATTTTGGCACTTCAACTCCATAAAAATATATTTTTTATTTCTCTTTTTGTGTCTGATAATGTTTAAAACTGTATTATGCTATTTATAAGTTTAATAATGACATTTGTTCCGCTTCATTAAAAGAAGCGTTGTAATGAGGGTTATAGTTATTTGAAATTACTTTTGAAATACATTAAAGTTGAATAACAGAAAGGAAAAGATTATAAAATATTTTTTTTACTAGGCAATATTTGCGAATTACATTTTTTATTAAACATTACTATACGTTTGTTCAATTAAAAATCATGACAGAGTAGTTAAAATTACTGGGAGAAGGTAATAAAATGAAAAGCATTCCATTACTTTTAATATCGTGATTTATGAAAATATATTAAAAATTTGTAATATTAAATACAGCAGAAAATATTCAAATTCCATAAATTCCAAAATGAAACATTTAATAATATCGTAAGAACAAAGAAATCGAATACATTTAGATTAAATGAAGTAAAAAAAAATCGAACAACAATAGTCGGGTCAACAAAATCATTTGTCATCTCCAATTATTTAACTCTTTTATTTAGAATTTAGAAAATAATAATAATTACATTTATATTAATAGTGTAAGATAAAAAATTTAAAGAGGTAATATTTCATTTTTTTAAACGATATTTTTTTACTACATTTTGAAGTACTCACTAATCGTTAAGTTTTTTGTTTTATTTTCAACTCGATGCATGAATTCTCTAACGACAACATTATTTGTAGGCTGACAAGATTTTCTAAATTGATCGAATTTAAACTTACGCTCTTCACACTGGACTGGCGTCGCGTCGTTAAGGACACTTCTTCTTTCACACAACAATGCAGAATGTGATACACTTGGAAACATTTCAAATTTATTTCAGAATTTCTTTGCTACCAGAAAAGAACGAAGAAAAAAAATAGAATAAAAATGTCATTTTTTGAAACTATTAAGAACACACGTCATTTATTTTTTATTCTTATTTTTCATCTTTAACCCAGTACTCGCTGATGTTACGAAAGTTACTCTCTTTTGTTGTTCGGTCATTTCTACAAATGCTTTTGGCACTTCAGCTCTATAATAATATATTTATTATTTCTCGTTTTTGTGTCTGATAATGTTTAAAACTGTATTATGCTACTTATAAGTTTAATAATGAAATTTTTTCCACCTTATTAAAAGAAGCATTGTAATGAGGGTTATAGTTGATTGAAATTACTTTTGAAATATTTTAATGTTGAATAACATAAAGAAAAGTATGGCTATAAAATATTTCATTATTAGGTAATATTTTCGAATTACATTTTTTATTAAACATTATTATACATTTGTGCAATTAAAAATTATGAAACAGAAAGAAAGCTGTTAAAATTGATGGGAAATTTTTGTTAAAATAGAATGTGAATAATCTTTTTGTTTGCTACATTCAAGATACTTCGTAATCCTTGAGATTCATCTTTTAAACTAGATGCATAAAATCAAACGATAATATCTAAAATATTTTATATTATATTTATTTTGCGTAAAAAATATTAATATTGAAAGATATAAATAAAAAAGAAAAGATCTTGCTTCATTTGTTACAACAATAATCTATTTTACTTACTACATTTTGAGATATTCTGTAACCTTCATTTTCATTAGAATTTTAATCTGAATGCATGAATTAACTAATGACAGTTTTAACTAAATTATTGATGACTAATTTTTTAAAATTCTTTTTGTTTAGAATTTTCTATAGCAATAATAATAATCATTATAATATTATTCTAAGATATAAAATTTAAGAAGATAATGTTTAAATTTTTATGTAAACAATATAGTTTTTACTACATTTTAAAGTACTCTCTAATCGTTAAGTTTATTTGTTTATTTTCAACTCGATGCATGAATTCTCCTACGATAACATTATTTGTAGACTGACAAGACTTTCTAAATTGGGTTTTCTCATTTGATTTTTTATGCGTCTTTTTATTTTGAATTCACTAAATGAATAATAATTATAATTATTATATTATTGTACGACATAAAATATAAAAAAAAAGATGTTTAAAATTTTATGTAAACAATATTTCTTTTTTTACTACATTTTGAAGTACTCTGTAAGCGTTAAGTTTATTTTTTATTTTCAAATAGATGCATGAATTCTCCAACGACAACATTATTTGTAGACTGACAAGACTTTCTAAATTGGGTTTTATCATTTGATTTTTTATGCGTCTTTTTATTTTGAATTCACTAAATGAATAATAATTATAATTATTATGTTATTGTAAGACATAAAATATAAAAAAAAAGATGTTTAAAATTTTATGTAAACAATATTTCTTTTTTTACTACATTTTGAAGTACTCTCTAATCGTTAAGTTTATTTTTTATTTTCAACTCGATGCATGAATTGTCTGACGACAACATTATTTGTAGACTGGCAAGACTTTCTAATTTGTCCTTATTTAAACTTAAGCTCTTCACACTGTCCTGGCGTCGTTAAGGACACTTCTTTCTTCACAAAACAATGCAAAGTATGATACACATGGAAACATTTCAAATTTATTTCAGAAAATTTCCTTGCTACCAGAAAGAAAGAAGGAAAAAAAGAAGTAAAAAAGCCATCTTTTGTAACTATTAACCTTTCTACTCTAAATGGGTCTAATTGACCATTATCAATAATTGGTTTTATACGATTCGAACCATAACCTTTTTTTATAAAGAAAATTAAATTATAGATCAAGACAATTAAGTTAATTAAATATTTTAAAATGTTTTAAATAATAATTCTGGTGTGAAATGTTTTTATGAAGAATGAGTAAAATTTGAACAAGGTAGGAAGGTTAAGAACACACGTCATTTAGTTCTTTAGTTTTGTGTTTGATAATGTTTAAAACTGTATTATGCTATTTATAAGTTTAACAATGACATTTTTACCACTTCATTAAAAGAAGCGTTGGAATGAGGGTTATAGTTTTTTGAAATTACTTTAGAGATATTTTAATGTTGAATAAAAGAAAGGAAAAAAGAAGGCTATAACATATTTTATTGTTAGGCAATATTTTCGAATTACATTTTTTTATTAAACATTATTATATATTTGTGCAATTAAAAATATGACAAAGAAAGAGAGTTGTTAAAATTGATGAATGAAGGTAATAAAATAGGAAGCTTTCTCTTTTGTATTATTAAATGCAGGAGAAAATATTAAATTTCCGTAGAGTGCAAAATTAGACATTTAATATTATTCTAAGAAAAAAAAATATTATTAAAAATATTATTAAAAAATATTTTTAGATTAAACGAAGTCAACAAAGTCGAACAACCACTGTCGAGTCAACAAAGTCGAATAACAAAAATGTCGTTTGTCATCCCTAATTTTTTTAACTCGTTTTATTTACAATTTACAAAATAATAATTATTATTAATATACTAAAATAGTAATAAATAAAATTTACAAAGATAACGTTTCAGTTTCGAAATAAACAATTTGTTTTTTGCTGTTGTTTACTATATTTTAAAGTACTTTTTAATCCTTAAGTTTATTTTTTATTTTCAACTCGATGCATGAATTCTCTAAAGACAACATTATTTGTAGACTGACGAGACATTCTATATTGTACTAATTTAAACTTTTGCTCTTCACACTGGCCTGTCGTCGTTAATGACACATCTTCTTTCACAGAAGAAAACAGAATATGATACACTTGGAAACATTTCAAATTTATTTCAGAATTTCTTTGCTACCAGAGAAGAAAGAAGAGGAAAAATGCCATTTTTTGGAACTATTTAGAACACACGTCATTTATTTTTTATTCTCTTTTTTTTTATCTCTAACCCACTACTCCCTGGTGTTACGAAAGTTACTGCCTTTTGTTGTTCGGTCATTTCTACAAATGCTTTTGGCACTTCAACTCCGTAAAAATATATTTATTATTTCTCGTTTTTGTGTCTGATAATGTTAAAATTGTATTATGCTATTTATAAGTTTAATATTGGCATTTTTTCCACTTCATTAAAAGAAGCGTTGTAATGGGGGTTATACTTGTTTGAAATTACATAAGAAATATTTTAATGCTCAATAACAGAAAGAAAAAGATGGCTATAAAATATTTTATTATTAGGCAATATTTTCGAATTGCATTTTTTATTAAACATCATTATACATCTATGCAATTAAAATTTATGAAACATAAAGCGAGTTGTTAAAATTCCTGGATAAGTGTAATAAAATAGAAAGATTTCTCTTTACATATTACGATTTCCTAAGATATATTAAAAACATGCATTATGAAATAATACTTATTATGAAATAAATCTTAAAAATATGTAATATGTCTTTAATCGTTATTTTCATTATTATTTTTTTAACTAGATGCCTAAATTAACTAATGACAAAATCGTTTGTCATCTGCATTTATTTTTTATAAGTCTCTTTATTTTCAATTTAATAAATAAATAATAATTATTATAATTATAATAATAGTGTAAGATATAAATTTTTAAAAGATAATGTTTCATTTTTTATATAATCAATGTTTTTGTTTACTGAATTTTGAAGTACTCTCTAACCGTTAATTTTTTTTTTTATTATTTTCAACTCGATGCATGAATTCTCTATCGGCAACATTATTTGAGACCTACAAGACTTTCTAAATTGTTCTAATTTAAACTTACGCACTTCAGACACTGCCTTGGCGTCGTTAAGGACACTTCTTCTTTCACCGAATAATGCAGAATACAATAAACTTGGAAACATTTCAAATTTATTTCAGAAGTTCTTTGCTACCAGAAAAGAAAAAAGAAAAAACTAAAATAAAAAATGTCATTTTTTGGAACTATTAAGAACACACGTCATTTATTTTTTATTCTCATTATTTATCTGTAACCCAGTACTCTCCAGTACTTCCTGCTGTTACAAAAGTTACTGCCTTTTGTTGTTCGGTCATTTCTACAAATGCTTTTGGCACTTTAACTCCATAAAAATATATTTATTATCTCTCCTTTTTGTGTCTGATAATCTTTAAAAGTGTATTATGCTATTTATAAGTTTAATAATGACCATTTTTTCAAGTCATTAAAAGAAGCTTTGAAATGAGGGTTATAGTTGTTATAAATTACTTTAGAAATATTTTAATGTTGAATAACAGAAAGGAAAAGATGGCTATAAAATATTTTATCATTTGGCAATATCTCCGAATTACATTTTTTATTAAACATTATTATACATTTATGTAATTAAAAATTATGAAATAGAAAGAGAGCTGTTAAAATTGCTGGAAGAGGGTACTAAATTAGAAAGCTTTCTCTTTTCTTATAATAATGATATACACGAAGAGATATTAAAAATAACAAAAAGATATAAAAAAGAAAAGATCGTGTTTCATTTATTACAGGAATAATATATTTTGTTTACTACATTTTGAGGTACTCTCTAATCGTTAAATTTATTTTTTTTTTCCAACTCGATGTATGAATTTTCTAAAGACAACCTTATTTGTAGATTGACAAGACTTTCTAAATTGTTCTAATTTAAACTTACGCTCTTCACACTGCGTGGCGTCGTTAAGGACACTTCTTCTTTCACAGAACAATAAAGAATATGGTACACTTGGAAACATTTCAAATTTATTTCAGAATTTCTTTGCTACCAGAAAGAAATAAGAAAAAAAAAATGCCATTTTTGGAACTCAAGAACACACATCATTTATTTTTTATTCTCATTTTTTATCTTTAACCCAGTACTCCCTGCTGTTACGAAACATACTGCTGTTTGTCGGTCTTTCATTTCTACAAATACTTTTGGCACTTCAACCCCATAAAGTACATTTGTTATTTCTCATTCACTGTGTCTGATAATGTTTAAAAACTATATTATGCTATTTGTAAGTTTAATAATGACATATTTTCCACTTCATTAAAAGAAGCGTTGCAGTAAGAGTTATAGTTATTTGAAATTACTTTCGAAATATTTTAATGTTGAAAAACAGAAAGAAAAATATGGCTATAAAATATATTATTATTAGGCAATATTTTCAAATTACATTTTTTATTAAACATTATTATACACTTGTGCAATTAAAAATTATGAAATAGAAAGAGAGTTGTTAAAATTGCTGGAAGAGGATATTAAAATAGAAAGCATTCTTCTTCCATTTAATATTGAGATTTACGAAAATATATTAAAAATATATATAATTAAATGAAATGGAAAATATTCAGATTCTACCATTCAGATTCCACCATTCCATATCTACTCTACTATTCACATTGCAAAATTAAACATTTAATGATATCGTTAAAAAAATAGATTAAATGAAGACATGAATTCTGTTTAAAATTTAGAGTTACAGAAAGTATCACGTATCTGCATAAGAGTAACAGCATGGAAAATGAACGCTTCTAATTGAACGACTGCATGGAAAAAAAGATCTAAATTAAAAAAATTTTGTAGTAAACTGTGCAGTGTAAATTTTCAAATTGATCAATCTTCTTTCGCTAGGAGCACAAAATTCGTCTGGATCCCGATCGTTGTCTAGTCAAAATTTTGCACTTTGAAGTAAAAAGATCACGTATCGCTATACGCGTAATAACTTAAAAATGAAAGCTTCTAATTGTACGATTGCTTAAAAAAGAATTTTAATTTTTTATTTTTTATTATTTTTTTTAAAGTTCTAATCACTGGAATTTGATGAAATTAAAATGGGGCCATACGGACATCTTACACTTTCAAACAAAAGAAGAATCATCAAAATCGGTTCGTATTTAGGGATTAGTGAACAAGAAATACATATAGGCTGAATTCCGCCTTGATGTCGGTTAAAAATTAGAATTAGAGAAAATTGAAGTGAAAGGTTTCTTTGCAATTTAGTTATTTATTGAACTATTTCACTAGAGACCTGTAAGGAGAGACAAAGCTTTTACTCACGACTTATCTTGGGGCAAGTTGTACCTTCCAAGTATCATGTTTACATATTTGTTACTAATTACTTTTAGATAAGAGAATTGACATTCAGTTTTAATATTAAAAACTATTTTCAACATTTAAATTTTTAAATACAAAAATATAAAAATTAAAAATGTGCAAATTTTTATTTTATACATATAACAAAATCAATTTTCATATGTATTTTGACTGCGAATATGAGGTTACATTCGAAATGGGATTATTTCCGCCGTAAGGGGGCACTGCGACAGAGAGTTTTCTCAACTTTCCTTAGTTCTGTTATACATGGGTTATTCATGTAGCTTTAGGTGTTACTTTAACTAGCTAACTTGGCAAAAAATAACTAAAAATATTGTTTGTATTAAACATTATGATCAAGAATAATTCATTTTTTAAAGCAAATAAAAAAAATGACAGATTTCATTAAGAAGAAAATAAATGTTGATAAAGCAATGAAACAATAACTTGGAACTATTAAAAGGTGAAATACCTTTTTGAATTATTAACATGTTTCAAAAAAGAGAGTTTACGATTTCGCATATTCGTGTAACTTTACTTGGATGTTCATTAAATAAAACATCCTGATAATCAAAGTTCGAAAAGAATACATATAATTTCGGTGTTTTGTATATCCCAAATACCTACAAAAGAGGAATGTGGCAAGGTTTTTGCGGGATGGAGAATTTACAAGGCAAACTGATAAAAAATTCCAAAAACAATAAATGTCTACTAAAAGTTTGCTTAGAGAATTAGGATTAGGATGTTGTTTACAAGAGGTTTAAAGATTTACTAATGTAAAGTTTAAGTCGTTTAAGACCGGTGAGTTTTCACTCAAGTTTCATATTAAAAGAACGAGAGAGGATGCTGATTCATAGAGAATTGTTCAATTTTAAACGTAGTAATGTGATTCTAGTATGCAGCTACAAACTGCCTTTAAAATATCTTTAATTGAATTCCATGAAACACAAATTAACCAGTGTAAAAAAAGAAAAAAGCTGTAAAAGCTATTTTATTTTTGTTGTATTCATTTATACTACTTAAAGAAATATGTTTCTCTGATTGTTTGTTTGCTTGTTATGACAAGGCAAATCTGCCGCACATATTGATCTGAAAATTCAGGTTCGGATAGTCCAAGGCAGGCCATGATGAATCTATGATACGTGTAAACTATAATGGTGTAAACGGTGAGCACAAACACGACAATAATGATTTTTATAATTTAGATAAATGCGAGAGGAACGAAATTATTGCATTAAATTTAAGGCCATGGAACTATATAAAAGATAGATACATATTAGATACTTTATTAAGACTCTAAAGGCACAACAACGGCTAATTTCGCACAAAATGGATTATATACTCCATTAAAAAATTAACGTGGATAGGTGACTTAATAATTGATACAGCATTTAACACCAGAAAACAATAAACACTATAAGCGTTGTAATTAAGAAATTCAAATTATGATTTATGTATTTTATTAGAGTTTTCAAAATCAAAATTATATTCGCGAGAGATATAGTATAATCGGATGACTGAAAGTAAAAATTAAAATTTTAAGCCAATTCCCCCATTTTTCTCCCAAAAATGCACCAATTCTCCAAAAATGTCACCAAGAATTACTTATCTCCAAAAAATTCTCCTGGATGTTCAAGTTCCTCCCAAATGAGGGCAAACCCCACCCACCTGACAATGCTGTATATACGTCCATTTCAAAAATTATCTTTTATTCAGAAATTTCGAAACAAGCGATTTTTCTGTGTGGAATTACAAAATGTATGTAATGAAATAAAGTAAAATAAACTGTTCACAAGTTCTGGTGCGTAATTTGAATTTATGAATTAAGAAAAAATCACTCCTACAATGCGCCGTGAATAATTTGCATAATTTTCTTGTTGTAACTTTCCTATTGATAATTCATAATTTAATTAAATTTGAATATAAAATAATCATGTTTTGTTAATTTAAATTTTTTGTAGAATTCCTTCATATGTATTAATTTATTGAAACTAAACGCTTTCCATATAAACATTTTGTAAATGATGTTGAACGAATGCAATTTTCTTATTTTAATTTAAACGAAAACGAAGATAGGGAAATATTCACGCAATTAAGGAATTGCCTTGCTTGTAAGTAATCTTCTAACAATTTTTTCCCCTCATCAAAGAAACTCGCTTCGGGGATAATAACATAACAGGATGCGAATGCGTAATCTGGTAGTACTTATTTATCACACGGAAGCTCAGAAAGTTCCGTGATTACTTCTCTCCCCGATAAATCAGCGAAAAAAAAATAAAATATCTCTGCTTCGCATATTAATAATTATGTTTTCGGTTTTAATGGATAATGATACGTTCACTACAAAATTGATATAATTTCAAAATCGCATTTCACTTCATTGTATGGTTCTTGTAAATAAATATATAATTTTTTTAATTTCTGTTTCGATTGTATTTAGTGGAATTGTGGACTTATTGTAGTATTTTATTTTACAAGGTTAAAAAGAAATTTTATTTGAAACTTTAATGAAAATGTATTGATTTTAATTTAAAAATACACATGAAAAAAATTACAAACACTATTCTCAATTATCATTGGGAATTTTTTTATGTTTTACTTAAATGCATTGGCATGTAAGTCAAAAAAGGAAGAAAAAAAATTTAGGTAATAAACCCATATTAAAGAATGCTTTTTCTTTCCTGTTTCACAATTGAGTGATATACACTCACTTCCATAAGATAAGCATGCAGAAAAATTTCTAATTTTCGGGAGCCGATTTCAATTAAAGACACTACAAATTCCTCAGTTTTTCACAAAACTTCTGGCAATTGATAATTCATAACAATTTTAATATATATATCAATACATTTTCATTATTAGCGCCATTACCATATATATTGGCTTTCAGGAATTATATTTTATGACGAAATTCCGAAACGGACGATGGAATTGGTGGTAGATCTGCCACATATACGTAATGAAATAAAGGGAAAACAACTATTCAGAAGTTCTGGTCGGAATTTTGAACTTCCGAATTAAACAACGCGTAATTCTGAAATGCAAAGGAGTTAATTTCCATAAGTTTCTTGTTGAAATATAAAATTGTCATGAAATGACAAATTAAATTCATATATATATATATATATATATATATATATATATATATATATATATATATATATATATATAATATTAATCAATTTCTCAACTAATTTTTTAGTAGTGAAATTACGCCTGATATTTTAGATACGTGAATGTTCATACTTCTACTAAGCGTAAGACCAACTTTAGTGAAAAATGTCCAAGCCGGGAATCGAATCCGGAACCCTTGGAATAGCGCTCCAAGTGCTCTACCATTTAAGCTACTAGCACGATACTCAGCTTTGCATTTCTCACTTCATATGTTGGTTAAGCTGCAAATCGCAGCACTAGATCTGTCTTCATGAGCACACAATTCTGTGGCGCAACATGAGACACCAGAGACCCAGCATCGGCAAAGACCCAGCGTCGGCAAATCAGATATATACGCTTAGTAGAAGTATGAACATTCACGTATCTAAAATATCAGGCGTAATTTCACTACTAAAAATTAGATAAGAAATTGATTAATATTATAAATATATATATATGTGATTTGCCGATGCTGGGTCTCTGGTGTCTCATGTTGCGCCGCAGAATTGTGTGCTCATGAAGACAGATCTAGTGCTGCGATTTGCAGCTTAACCAACATATGAAGTGAGAAATGCTAAGCTGAGTATCGTCCTAGTAGCTTAAATGGTAGAGCACTTGGAGCGCTATTCCAAGGGTTCCGGATTCGATTCCCGGCTTGGACATTTTTCACTAAAGTTGGTCTTACGCTTAGTAGAAGTATGAACATTCACGTATATATATATATATATATATATATATATATATATATATATATATATATATATATACATACATATATTACAATTCCTTCCTTTATATTAGAATTATTCTATTGAAGCTAAATTCTTTCCACATAAACATTTGTAAATGATGTTGAACAAATGCAATTTTCTGTTTTTAATTGAAAGGAAAACGAGGAGAGATAAATATTCATGCAATTAAGGAATAGCCTTGCTTGTAAATAATCTTCTAACGATTTTTTTCCCTCATCAAAGAAACTCGCTTCGGTGATAATAACATAACAGGATGCGAATGCGTAATCCGGTAGTATTTATTTATCACACGGAGACTCAGAAAGTTCCGTGATTACTTCCTTCCTCGATAAAACAGCAAATAAAAAAATTATCTCTGCTCCTCATATTAATAATTATGTTTTCGGTTTTAATGGGTAATGATGCGTTCCCTACAAAACCGAGATAAACTCAAAATCGTAATTTACTTTATTAAAAATACCAATTATAGGCATTAGTTTTAGATCTTTTAAAACAATCTTGAAAGAGGGAAGAGCTGGGGATTTGCTCGGTATATAAAGCTCAAGAGAAAATGATTTCCACTTACGCTGACTGAAAGTGTCCTACAAAGGATGAAAACGTTATCAGTTTTAACTCTCGGATTATACAAACTTTTATTGTGATAGTGACAATTGTATATTATGTATATAAAATTATTTTCAAGATTGTTTTAAAAGATCTAAAACTAATGCCTATAATTGGTATTTTTAATAAAGTAAATTATATATGAAAGCATTATACTTGTGATTGTGGTTATCTACAATTTCCTGAATACTCAAAATCGTATTTTACTTCAAGGTATGGTGCCTGTGAATAAGTAGGTTTTTTTTTTTCATTTTTGTTTCGATTGTATTTAGTGGGATTGTGGACTTATTGTAGTGTTTTATTTTAGAAGGTAGAAGAGAAATTTCATTTGAGACTCTAATGAAAATATACTGATTTTAACTTAAAAATAAACATGAAAAAAATTACAAATACCATTTTAATTTACTATTGGGAATTATTTTATGTTTTCCTTAAATGCTTTGGTATATACGTAAAAAAAAAAAGATGAAAAAACAAAATTTAAATAATAAAACACTATTAAACTCTTTCAGGGGCTTCGTTTGCAGTCTGCAAACCGTTAATTTTACTGTTCCAATTGCGAACTGGCACCAATAAATTTTTAGTACAATTTCGATATCATAATATAAGAGAGGGGGGGGGGGGATGAGTACTACTATTTTCAAATAAATTTCTTTTTAAATTGCGGGGTGAATCAATTACTTGAACATTTTTGGAGCATAAATACCTTGCCCCTGAAAGGGTTAAAAAGCCCTTTGTTTCCTATTTCACAGTTGTATAATTCACACTCACTATCATAAGTTAGTAAAATGTTAATTTTCGGAATTTGATCTGAATTAAAGCGATGACAATTCCGAAGTTTTTCACAGAATCTCTGGTGATTGATAATTGCACAAAAATTTTAGTATATGTATCGACACATTTTCATTACTAGCGCATATATAGATCGATTTAAGAAATTGTCTTTCATTTAGAAATTCTGAAACGAACCATGGAGTTGGTGGTGGAATTGCAAAATGTACGTAATGAAATAAAGGAAAAACTTCTATTCAAGAATTCTGGTTAAAATTTCGAACTTCTGAATTAAACAAATATTTATTCAGAAATGCACAGGAGTACATAATAATTTCATAATTTTCTAGTTGAAATACGAAATAATCGTATTTTGGGGAGATTAAATCTATATATATATATATATATATATGTATATATTAGGGTGGGCCGAAAAAAACTTTTTTTCGATTTTTGATTATGGCGGGTGCGGAAAAGTGGCCACTGGTGGCACTCAGTATATACAAAAAATTTGAAATTTTTTGGACATTTCCTTACCCTGCCGCAAACGGCTTGAAGTTTTGCAAAAATGTTCATTTTTGAACTTTTTCGAAAAAAATTAAAAAATGTTAAATTAAATTTATTTTGGTTGTATTTACTTGAAAAGGCATATTTAATGTACCAAATGTTTAAATAACATCTCATCATGCATTATTTAATATCTATGTGTATTATAACTTAGGCTATTTTTATAGCTTTTTCGCGTATAATAGGCAAAAGATGTATTTGTTTGAATCGATCGCTAGTTTCTGTATTATTTATGTCCCTTGGTCTTCTTTATATATTTTCTATGTGTCAAATGTCATATATTTGAGGAAAAGACAGCAGTATACTTCAAAAACAAATCTGGAAGGTAAGAAAGTGGTGAAGCAGGACTCTAAGCGCGCACAATGATTCGTCGTAATACTCAGGGAGTGAAGGTCGAAATAGTTGAGAGCCAAAATGCGATAAAGGATTCTTATTATTTATCCTTGCTAAATTACCTGCGACATTTGTTCAGTGTTTACGTGAAACCCTTTTGTGGTGATATACAGTGCTTTTTGGGTCGTTTAATGTGCCATTATAGTGTTTTGTGCGTTTTATTACAAGGAGCTTAGAAATGGCTAGTATAAAGGGCCATGACAATGCAAAGGCACGCGATAGCGTGAAAAGTAACTCTATGGAGGCATCATGCATATTGAAAGAATTGCAATTGCCAATTTATGCTGATAATCATGCGCCACTAAGACTGGTTGCTTCACCATGTAGAAGTTGTGACAGCAGAGAATACGAATCTGGTCATCGATAAAAACAAAGTCAGAAGAGAGAAATAGAAACTTGGAAAGAAGATACAGGCAGAAGAAGTTATTGAAAGAAGGAAAATTAAAAGCCTATTTTTTGATGTTAGAAAGGATAAAAGTATATTCAGAGGAAAAAAAGAACAAGCGGCACTGTCGAAGGAAAGGCGAGGAACACATCACCGTGTTGTTTGAACCTGGTTAGAATACTCGGGTCACTTGATACCTTGTTCCGGTCACGGAAAAGAAATAGCAAAATTATTATACAATCTTCCAAGTCACCACAAGTTAGACTTTTCTGAACTGATGAGGTATCAAGGTAACGGAACGAGGTATCAAGTGACACAAGTATTCCTAACCAGGTTCAAACAACATGGTGATGTGTTCCACGCCTTTCTCTCGACGGTGCTGCTTGTTATTTTTTTTCCTCTGAATATACTTTTATCCTTTCTACGATCAAAAAATAAGCTTTTAATTTTCCTTCTTTCAAGAATTTTTCTGCCTGTATCTTCTTTCCAAGTTTCTATTTCTCTCTTCTGACTTTGTTTTTATCGATGACGAGATTCGTATTCTCTGCTGTCACAACTTCTACATGGTGAATCAACCAGTAGTAGTGGCGCATGATTATCAGCATAAGTTGGCAATTGCAATCCTTTCTATATGCATGATGCCTCTAAAGAGTTACTTTTCACGCTATCGCGTGTCTTTGCATTGTCATGGCCCTTTATACTAGCCATTTCTAAGCTCCTTGTAATAAAACGCACAAAACACTATAATGGCACATTAAACGACCCAAAAAGCACTGCATATCAATACAAAAGGGTTTCACGTTAATACTGAACAAATGTCGCAGGTAACTGAGCAAGGATAAATAATAAGAATCCTTTATCGAATTTTGGCTCTCAACTATTTCGTCCTTCACTCCCTGAGTATTACGACGAATCATTGCGCGCTTAGAGTCCTGCTTCAACACTTTCTCACCTTCCAGATTTGTTTTTGAAGTATACTGCTGTCTTTTCCCCAAATATATGACGTTTGACACATAGAAAATATATAAAGAAGACCAAGGGACATAAATAATACAGAAACTAGCGATCGATTCAAACAAATACAACTTTTGCCTATTATACGCGAAAAAGCTATAAAAATAGCCTAAGTTCCCAGGTCGAAATTCATGCTGGTATTTGTTTGCTAGACAAGCATTACTTGCTATATCCCAGCAAGTAAAGTAGCACAAACTACCATTACATATTTGCTGGTTCTAGCAGTATTACCAGCATGTCATGGTGTGTTTTGGCCCACTTTACTGCTTGACCAGCATACATAATCCAGCATGTGTTGCTTGAATATGTAGCTGGCCTAGCAGCAATAAAGACCATCACTTGCTAGTATTTTCTGCTAGTCTAGCACTATTTTTCTACCATCATTTGCTTTAAATTTTTACTTTTCTAGCATCAATTGCTAGTTAAAAAAATGCAGGTGCTGCCATCTATTGACAACACCGGAAGCGTCTACGGATATTGGTGGAAGAAACTGCATCGGACTTTTTCACCCCTGAGGGTTGAACTGACTACCTGTGGTTTACGAGACGCGCGCGCTACTTACCTTGCCAGCAGGGACCTGTCAATAGACGCCTGTAACTGCTAGTGACTGTTGACGAAGCTAATTCTACTATGCGCTATTATTTTTACAAGGTTAAGAGTGAATTTATCGATGCAACTATTTCCTCAAATTTTCAATGAATAAATTTAATTTATTTCTAGTTTTTTTTTAAACAATTAATGGGTAATTAGAATATTATTACATTAATATAAATCAAGAAATAAATACTTATGAAATGTATTTTTGATAGAATAAATGTCAGGTAAATACTGTTTAAGATGGGGGATTTAAAAACTATAATGCATATTGGAAAGAGAGGAGGAATCATTTATACATATTTTTAAATCGATTGTTATAAACATAATTCTTAAATGAAAAATTGCTCCATGATTATTGAATTTTATATGACTAAATTTTGTTTTTTACCGATTTTGAAAAACACATTTATTATTTTTTAATAACTTAAGTTAATTAACACTAGCAAAATTGAAAGCTAAGAATTTTCGGGTGTACGAAGGAAGTTTTGAATTTACGATGTATTAGCTCGAGGAGAAGATCTAAAGCATCTTGATTTTGAAATTTTAAAAACACATTCCCCTTATTTTAATAAACACATAAAATTTTACTTTTGAAGTAACTTATAGGAACTAAATACTATGAGAAAGTGACGGTGATTTTCTTCCATTTCATGAAGAGGGGGGGGGGGGTCTATAAAAATCAATTGTTATTATTTTTTGTTAAGTTTGTGTGTTAAAGCATTATCTCAACGAGTTCAAAAGGCAGTGTTTTATTCACATGGTGATGTATAGCTATTCTTCTCCTTACCCAGCATTTTAAATTTAGTAAAAAAAAAAAAAAAAAAAAAAAAAAAAAAAAAGAATTTTTTTCATCTTATTCTTAAAGAAATAATAAATTTATAATTTTCATGTAATTAAAATAATTCAACACTAAGAAAAATATAAGTTAAAAGATCAGTTAAAATGCCAGTTAATTTTCCGCTAGAAGAGGAGAAGACTTTCTATTATAAATCCGCTATGAAAATAAATTCTTTGTTCTGTTTTTCTTCTTCTTCTTCTTCTTCTTTTTTTTTTTTTTTTTTTTTTTTTTTGTTTATAAGTTAAAAATTAATCTCAAATCGGTAGTTAAAGGTAATCATGAATTTAAGTGGTGATAACAATCCTTCTCCAGTATTTTTAATTTTGATAAACGAATATGCACAAATATTATGCAAACAATGTGACCAGTTTCTGAAACATAAAACATGCTTTGATATGAAAGCTTAAAAAATTCAGATAGTTTTCAGAAAAAAATATGCTTTTGCAATATTATAAATTATTTACTCTTTATGAATTTATTGTATACAACCTCCCATTTTTGCAAAATTGTGCAGCTTATAAAGTTAGATTCTGTTATTCTAGCAGAAATTCATAACCAACAAATAATTTTTTGCTGCTATTCTTGTTTAGTGAATTAGAATATTTTATTGGCACATGGTGCGTCATGCTGTTTTCCTAGCATGTCATTGTAGCAAGAATCAAAAAGCATGTAATGCTAAAGCATATAATATTCCTACCTCTCCATGCTTTGGAAGAAGGTTAAAAAGAAAACAAGCATAAAAAGCTTATACATAGCGTGTCATGCTATTTCTCCCTAAACTGGCTACATAGCATATTGTGCTGGTAAGATAAAAATCATATTATAGCATGTTAAAGTACCTAACTGTGCATGCTTGGAAATAGCTTAAATAACAAATAAACAAAAGATACTTGTACATAGCTTGTCATGCTATTTCTCCCAAAACTTGCTGGAAAGCATAAAATAGTATATTATAGCATATTAAGGTACCTAACTCTGCTTGCTTTGGAAATAGCTTAAATAGCACATAAGTAAAAGATGCTTGTACATAGCTTGTTATGCTATTTCTCCCTAAACTTGCTGCATAGCATATTATGCTGGAAAGCATAAAATAGCATAAAATAGCATGTTAAGGTACCTACCTCTGCATGCTTTGGAAAAAGCTTAATCAGCAAATAAGCATAAGATGCTTGTACATAGCTTGCCATGCTATTGCTGTGTAAGCTAGCCATATAGCATGTGATGCTGGCTAGCAATTTAAAGCAAATAATAGCAGAGATATCTAGCAGACAAAGCAAAATATAGCAATAACTAGCATATTTTTGTTGCTGGTACTAGCATGAATTTTGACCTGGGTTATGATACACATAGATATTAAATAATGCATGATCAGATCTTATTTAAACATTTGGTACATTAAATATGCCTTTTCAAGTAAATACAACCAAAATAAATTTAATTTAACATTTTTTAATTTTTTTCGAAAAAGTTCAAAAATGAACATTTTTGCAAAACTTCAAGCCGTTTGCGGCAGGGTAAGGAAATGACCAAAAAATCTCAAATTTTTTGTATGAACTGAGTGCCACCAGTGGCCACTTTTCCGCACCCGCCATAATCGAAAATCGAAAAAAAGTTTTTTTCGGCCCACCCTAGTATATATAGTCCAAAAAGTTTTAAAGTTTTAAGTGAACTTAAGTTTACAATATATATATATATGTATATATTTCAGAATTACTTTCTTTGTATTAGAATTAATTTATTGAAGTTAAATGCTTTCCATATAAACATTTTGTATATGATCTTGGACAAATCCAATTTTCTTTAGCTTAATTGAAAAATAAATCAGAAGAGAGAAATATTCAAGCAATTAAAGAAATGCCTAGCTTGTAAATAAACGTCCAATGATTTTTTCCCTCATCAAAGGAACTCGCTTTGGTGATAGTAGTAAGCAAGGATCCGAATGCGCATGCGTAATCGGGTAATATTTATTTATCACTCGGAAACTCAAACAGTTCCGCGATTATTTTTTCCTCAATAAATCAACGAACAAAAAATAAAAGTATTTCTGTTTCGCATATTAATAACTAGCAGCCTTCGCCCGCTACGCTGGCCAGTTTTTTTTTTTTTTTTTTTTTTTTTTTTTTTTTTTTTTTTTTTTTTTTTTAAGAAACTTTGAATCAAATGAAATTTTTATATCATAGTAATTTTTAAATTTATATCGTACTTTAGACTGTCTGTCATCGGCGAAAAATCAGTCATCTAAACGGAAAGTTCAATGTTTGTCACCAATGAATGACGTAAGCACTCAACATGTTAACAATTTTAATCACGTAAAAATTCATTCAGCGCAATTTTTAAAATAAAGCCAAACTTTTGTAATTGGGTTCATCTGATTAAAAACATTTCCTAAGTATTCAATTAAACAACGTAGAATGCTATATTTCATTTCTTACAAAATTTCTGAAAAATTATCCAACTAACAATGTAAAATCCATTAAAATTTATCTTGTAGCACTTAAGTTATGAGCGGCCGCAATGAAATTTCACTTTGCGTTTTATATATATTGAGATAATTAAATATTGCTTACATAATCATGTTAACCTGATTATAGAACTCTTTTTCAAAATTATAGTTTCAATAGATTTTTTTGTGCTGTGATTAATACGAAATCCAGACTTTCTTTTATATATATAGATAAGGATTGAAAATTTTAGGTTTTTGCGCCGAAGACACCGGCAAATCAGGAAAATGTTAAGTATCTCGCAAACTACTGAACTTAAAAGAATTTGCTTGGTACCATTCGATTAAGCATTAAAAAATACACTAAAATATGTCATCAGTTGAAAAATAATTACAAAAGCCGATTTTTAAGGAATTTTTTAAAAGTTCGTTCCTTTTTTTAACTCCCTTAGGGGTGGAATTTTCGAAAATCCCTTCTTAGCGGCACTCGATGTTATCAGAAGTATTTTTACCACAATTTTCAAGATTTTAGGCTCGGCAAATTTTTTTTTGCTGTGACAAATATGAAATCCAGACTTTCTTTTATATATATAGATAAGGATTGAAAATTTTAGGTTTTTGCGCCGAAGACGTCGACAAATCAGGAAAATGTGAAGTACCTCGCGAACTACTGAACTTTAAAGAATTTGCTTGGTACTATTCGATTCAGCATGAAAAAATACACTAAAATATGTTATCAGTTGAAGAACAACTACAAAAGCCGATTTTTAAGGAATTTTTTAAAAGTTCGTTCATTTTTTTACCAACCTTAGGGGTGGAATTTTCGAAAATCCCTTCTTAGCGGCACTCGATGTTATCAGAAGTATTTTTACCCCAATTTTCAAGATTTTAGGTTCGGCAGATTTTTTTGTGCTGTGATTAATACGAAATCCAGACTTTCTTTTATATATATAGATATAGATTATGTTTTCAGTTTTAATGGATAATAATGCATTCCCTAGAAAATCGATATTATCTCAAAATCACATTTCACTTCATTGTATAGTGCGTGTGAATAAGTAGTTTTTTTTTTTTTTTTTCATTCCTGTTTCGATTGTATTTAGTGGGATTTTGACTTATTGTAGTGTTTTAGTTTAGAAGGTTAAACAGAAATTTCATTTGAAACTTTAATGAAAATGTATTCATTTTAACTTAAAAATAAACATGAAAAAAATTACAAACACTATTTTCAGTTATTATTGAGAATTATTTTATGTTTTCAATAAATGCATTGATATGTACGTAAAAAGGGAAAAAAATAAAATTTAGATAGTAAATCCATATTTAAGAATGCTACTTGTTACCTATTTCACAGTTTTATAATATACACTAACTTCCATAATTTAAGGGTGTTCTTAAATCAAAAAGGGCAACTTTGTGACACATGCATTAATTTATTTTTGTTCGGAAATGCATGAAACTAGCAGGTGTTGTTATTCGGAAACTGTCTAATTGCACTCATTCTTTTTTTTTTTAAACACAATAGATTTTTCATAACAAGCCTTTAAAGTGGACACTTTTGAGCCTATTTCCCGACGAAAGCAGAAAAACCGGTCGAAAAGGATTAGAAAAACGGGTGTTTGCATCATCGAAATAACTTATAACTCGATAAGTAATTTAATGATCATAAAATGGAAAAATAAGTTCAATTCGAAATCGCTTTCATAGTCAGGTATTAAAATTTTATAGCTTTCTGTTAAAAAATGAATTTGTAAATGTGTCAAAACGTTTTTCGCTTGTTGAGCGGATCAGTTAAGAACACGCTTAAGCACGCAAAGAAAAAATTTTCGGAAGCCAATCTTTATTGAAGACGCTACAATTCCGAACTGAAGAAAGTTCCGCTCAGAAAGTTACGTGATTACTTCTTTCCTCGATAAATCAGCGAACAAAAAAAATATCTCTGTTCCGCATATTAATAATTATCTTTTCATTTTTAATGGATAACGATGCGTTCCCTACAAAATCGATATAATCTCAAAATTGTACTTTACTTTAAGGTATGGTACATGTAATTAAGGTATTGAGTGGGACTGTGGACTTATTGTACTGTGTTATTTTGCAATTTCGAAGAGAAATTTCATTTGACACTATAATGAAAATGTATTGATTTTAACTTAAAAACAAACATGAAAGAAATTACAAATACTATTTTCAATTATTATTTGGTATTATTTTATGTTTTCCTGAAATGCTTTAGTATATATGTAAAAAATAAAGAAAAAAAATAAAATCTTGATAATATATCCATATTTAAGAATGCCTTTTGTTTTTCTATTTCACAGTTGTATAATAAACGCTCACTTCCATAAGTTAAGCAAAATGCTAATAAGTAGAGCAAAATGCTATTTTTTGGAGGCCGATCTGTATTGAAGACGCTACAATTCCGAAGTTTTTGACATAACCACTGGTAATTCATAATTGCATAAGAAAGTTTTTACATATGTCAACACATTTTCATTACTAGCGTATATGTAGGTCTCTTTCAAGTATTATTTTTCATTTAAAAATTCCGAAACGAACGATGGAATTGGTGATTGAATTACAAAATGTACGTAATAAAACTAAGGAAAAACGAACTATTTTATTGTTCTGGCACAAATATTAATTTGTTTGCACAAAAGTACATAATATTTGCATAATTTTCTAGTTGGAATGTAAAATAATCGTGTTTTGGGAAATTAAATTTCTCTCTCTCTATATATATATGTCATAATTCCTTCCTTTCTATTAGGATTAATTTATTAAGTCAAATGTTTTCCATATAAACATTTTTTAAACGATGGTGAACAAAACCAATTTTCTTTAGCTTAATTGAAAACTAAAGGAAAAAAAGAGATATATTCAAGCAATTAAAGAATTGCCTTGCTTGTAAATGATTTTTCATTTTTTTTCCTTTATAAAAGAAACTCACCACGATAATAATAATGTACTAGGATGCGAATGTGTAGTATTTATTTATCACGCTGAAACGCAGAAAGTTCCGTGATCATTTCTTTCTCCGATAAATCAGCAAACAAAAATAAAATATCTCTTTTCGCATATTAATAATTATATTTTCAGTTTTAATGGATAATGAGGTGTTTCTTTACAAAATCGATATCATCTCAAAATAGTATTTTGCTTAATGGTATAGTATGTATGAATATATATATATATATATATATATATATATATATATATATAAATATATATATATATATCATTTTGTTTTCAATTATATTTAGTGTCATTGTATAGTAGCTTTATTGTATTATTTTTTGAGGTAGTGGGGAAATTTCATTTTTGAGTATAAAATGTAATGATTTTAACTTAAAAATAAACATGAAAAATACGGCAAATTCTATTTTCAATTTTTGTTCGGAATGATTTTATGCATTAATATGTGCGTAGAGAATTATACATAAAGTAAAAAATAGAAAATAAATCTATGTTTAAGAATGCCTATTTCACATTTGTATAAAATGCCCTCACTTCAGAAAGTTTTTCATAAAGGGGAAAGTTATAATTTTTAGAAGCCAATCTGAATTGAAGACACTGCAATTCGCTAAGAATTTATTATTATATGCTATGTATTAAGAAACCATAGTTTCGAGTAGAAAAATCGACAAAAGATAATGTTTGATAAGAACTCTGGATTGTGAAGGTTTACAGGAGGTGTTTGTAAATCTTATAAGATAAATAGTGTTAAAAACTTTTTTTTTAACACAAAACTGTCGCTATGAAATTTAGAAGATGAATGGAAGTTTTTGAACATTGATATATCATCATATGTATTGAACTGGATCAATCATCACAATTGTTGCTTTTTACTTTAACTTTAATCTTCCTGTAATTTCAATATTATGAAATATATTCTTAATCAGCCAGACAATTGTCCGAAGATTTGTGCTGGTCGTCAAAGGCTTATGTCTCCCATGAATGATCGTTATTTTGATATTTTAGCCAGCCAAGAAGAAGAGAGAACTCGACACATATGTGACCTCAATTTTAACATATGAACTGGTAAAATAGTATTAGTTTTTATTGTGCTCTAAATACTACACTTGAATCGATTGTACAATCCGGTACTTCGAGTTTGTGCTCCTCTATTCGTCCAGTCTGGAATGGTACGAAAATATTGGTGTCGGAAGCATATCAAGTGGAGTGTGTTGGATAAGGGCGATGTTATTTTCACGAATGAGTGTAGGTTTAACATGCAACAGATTAGAAGCGTGCAAAGTTCTGGAGAGAAATAGGCACTCGCAATCCTCCCCAGATCATTATTTTACATGACGCAGTTCGACGGAAAGCATCATGGTTTGAACGGTGATTATATTTGTTATCGAATAACCGAACTATATATTTATAACCCGCTAAGCATGTGGAACGTAATATTCCGTTGACTAAAGTCCAGGTTTTGCTGCAATATTAGAAATATTTAATATAATATAATTCTGTAGATTTAATGAATTTTCAATACATTTTAGAATGATTATTACTCTCAAGGATTACATTTATGTTTGTAATTAAGGTTTTTTTTATGTTGGAAGAATCATATTTTCCCAACACTTAAATCAAAATTCAGACAAAACAATATTACAATTTTATCCATTTGCAAGACGTTCAGAGGATCAGACGACGTTCTTTCACGGCGGCCCGGTATCGAAATTATATTCAGGCTTCCTCTGTGAGATTATATAATTGCAGCATTTGTCATAGTTTCATTTTAACCCGTTGGCCGCCGAGCAAAAGGGCAAAATCTTAATGTTTTTTTCTTTGCAATCTATTTTAAATGTTAATAAAACAGGGATTTTCTATCACGGTAAATTTTTTTTCTTATGTATATGCTTATAAGCCTCAAAAGTATCAATTATAATTTAATTTCTTAAAACTGGAGTATATTTGTCGATTTCTATTAATTTAATTAACGCTTCAACTTCAGTGAAACGTGCATCTAGTGAACGGATATATCCAGTCGCGGCAGTGCGAAGTTTAATAAATGATTATGCGCAATATATAGAGCTGCGCTGGCTGAGAACGAATTGAACAGTCTGTATGCGGTGGAGGACATACTCACTCAAAATAAATACCATTGGAAATATTTGGGGTGCACTCAGCTTGCTGTGTGTAGTCATTTCAGATACTCTCACAGCGTTGTAATATACTCTACAGAAGGGATAGCGACTAGGTGCTTTTACGCTAGTTATTCCCCTCAAAGAAAGCATAATCGCACTCTGTTAACTTCGTATGCTAGTGATAGTATTCACACGCCATTTTAGTTTCGATTTTATTGGTCTGTTAAAGATTTTAATATGACTTCATCTTACAGCTTATGAATATTATCTTTGTATGTATGAAAAATATCCTTTGTTGTTTTATGCATAAACATATTTTATACTTTTATGCAGTATTTCCAGTCGGTCCTAACTCTATTTGACGATAATTTCACATTTTACTCCACACCTGCATCCTTTGGTGGAGTATATGTCCCACAACGTTTGGTGGAGTATATGTTTAATGTATATTTTTAACATAGTCAAATTACGGTAGAGGGATGGAGAATAATGTAGTTGCAAGTCGAAAGAACTAGCTGTAATGTAGCATAGTTGAATGAAATGTTAAAAAATAATTGCTGAAATTGTCATCCTTTCCTATTTTTATAACATTATGCGTATAAAATACAATTTGATAACATTTAAACAAAACTTTTTCTTCTGTTTAGTGAAACAAATTGCTATTTATGTATTTTATAGGATAAAAAAGTATTTTTTAAAATCATTAGTTTTGGCAGAACAATCTTCTTATTTCAATTTTAAGAGAATCTCAAGATATATGATTTTACGTTGGTGAGTTATATCATGAATGATATTAAAATACGGATAATTTCTATTTCAATTTTTACCAATAAAATCATATCAACGTATTTTCTTTGTATCAAAATTATTCTGTGCAAGATACATGTTTTTCTAATAACCATGCTATAAATGATGAGTATTGAATCCAATTTTCAATAAACTAATTGAAGATACCATGAGTGGAGGAAATTGATATTTTTATAAAATAATCTTCTACCTTGTTTTTCCTCTTAACAAAAATTTGTTTTCTGATTTTCCAGTGGGTAATCCGGAAGCACCAATTCAATCCACAAAAACATACAGTCACGATTATTTATCTTTTGTATATATCGGAAGGTAAAAAGAAAATTTTCTGTTACGGGATTTTATATATATATATATATATATATATATATACATATAATTATGATTTCAGCTTTAGTGAAATAATTAATAATGATGCGTTTTATACAAAATCGATAAAAGTCCGATGTTTTACTTTATTTAATGGTAATAGTATCATTTTTGTTCTTAGAATGGCATAAATTCGTAGCCATTACAAACTAATTTATAATAATTGTAGTGATGTTTGTTCTTGTATCTTGTGAAGATGCAATAATTGTTCTTCTGAGTAAGAAATAAATTTTAAATGTCTTTGAGAACTGCATCACATTGTGCATTTGAGGGTGTTCTGAAATCAAAAATGGCAACTTTGTGACACATACTTTAATTTATTTTTGTTCAGAAATTTGTAAAAATAGCGGGAGCTATTATTCAGAAACTTTTCAGCACATTTCCCGACGAAAGCAGAAAAACGGTCGAAAAGCAGGAAAAAAGCGGGTGATCACTTGATAGAAAGAGCTTACAACTGGATTGGTAATTTATTTATCATAAATTGGAAAAATAAGTTCGATTCGAAATCGCTTCCATAGTCAGGCATTCCAATTTTATATATTTCTGTTAAAAATGAATTTGTGGATGTGTCAAAACGTTTTTTCCTTGCTGAGCGGAGCAGTTAAGAACACCCTTAAAATACACATTGATCAGATTTAAAGCAAACGTTTTCTCATGTTAAGTGAAACAAATGCAATTGGTGTATTTATGGACTTTTTTTTTTTTTTTTTTACTTTGTTATAAAAAATTACTGCTAGGAAGAACAATGTGTATTACTGTGTATACTGTTAATTTTACATTTATCAGATTCCCGCGATATATGATTTTACTTAATTAGTTATTTTATGAAAGATACCAAAATGCAGATCATGTCTATTTAAATTTTCATTAAGAAAAACATTTCATTGTACTTTCTTTTCAAAAAAATAAAATAAATTTATGCAAAATAAATATTTTTTCTTATAACCATGTTATATATGATTAGTAATGAATTCAATTTCCAATAAATCAATTGAAGATATCTTGATTGGAAAAAATGTACATAATTCATGAAGTAGTCTTCTTATAAAATAATCTTCCATCTCGCTTTTTTTCTTAACAATATTTTTTATTTTCCAATGTGTTATGCGGTAGCACTTATTCAATCCACGGAAACATAGGACAAGATAAATTCTGTCATTACTTCTTTCCTGACTAAAGCAGAAGGAAAAAATAAAATTTTCGCTTGTATCTTTATATATATATACACTATATTGCCATTGATTATGGGACACTTGCGATTTTAGACATTTTACTAAATATCTAGAAAAATACATGAGGAATCATCTCGAAACTCTTAGTGTATAAATATAATAGTATGCGTCATACATCTCCGTGAAGATTTTTTACCGAAACGCCATAGGGGACCGTCAACAAATTAAAAAAGAATGAATATTTTTTGAATAACCCTGTCAAAACTAATGTAGCAAAAGCGCTCAAACTCTAGATTATGATTGAATGCCTTATTTTAATACGCCTTGTTCATTTTTATGCAAATAGCATGCATACTCGCAGAGTAATTAAGGTTTTTATAAAAATGGTCCCAAATTTTTCCAAGTTTTTTTCCTTATAATTTTCAGAGTTCTTAATATAAAATAATATTTTTTTCAGAAAATAGGACGAACAACATTGCAGATAGTACCCTGTAATCAGAATTAAAAAATAATAAAAATTGTATGAAAAATGAATAGGTTTACTAAAGAATTTTTTACTGCGCATGCGTCAAAGATATCAAAATTTCATTTGCATATTATGTTAGCTAAATGTATAGAGCAACTTTTGTAAAAGTCTCAAAATCATAGCTTGAAAATTCTGAAAGTAATCGTCTATAGAAAAAGGACAAAATCCGTTGTTTCCAAAATGAAGCAAAAAAATGAGGGATTTTATCCAAATGCAGTAGTACATCCCATATTGTGTATTCTATATTGACACTAATCAATGAATATATGGATACAACCCCTCTTTTTTTTTGCTTCATTTTGAGAATACTGGATTTTCGACTTTTCAATTGACGATTATTGTCAGAATTTTCAAGTTATGATTTTGTAACTTTCACAAAAGTTGCTCTATACATTTAGCTAACATAATATGCAAATGAAATTTTGATATCGTTGACGCATGCGCAGTAAAAAATTATTTAGTAAACCAACTCATTTTTTATACAATTTTCATTATTTTTTAATTCTGATTACAGGGTACTGTGTGCAATGTTGTTTGTCATATTTTCTGAAAAAAATAATATTTTATATTAAGAACTCTGAAAATTATAAGGAAAAAACTTGGAAAAATTTGGGATCATTTTTATAAAAACCTTAATTACTCTGCGAGTATGCATGCTATTTGCATAAAAATGAACAAGGCTTATTACAATAAGGCATTCAATCACAATCTAGAGTTTGAGCGCTTTTGCTACATTAGTTTTTACAGGGTTATTCAAAAGATATTCATTCTTTTTTAATTTGTTGACGGTCCCCTTTGGAGTTTCGGGAAAAAAATCTTCACGGAGATGTATGTCTTATACTATTATATTTATGCACTAAGAGTTTCGAGATGATTCCTCATGTATTTTTCTAGATATTTAGTAAAATGTCTAAAATCGCAAGTGTCCCATAATCAATGGCAATATAGTGTATATATATATATACATATATACATAATTATATTTTCATCTTTAGCGTAACAATGAATAATGATGTGTTTTCTATAAAATCTATAACATTCGAAGATTTTATTTTACTTAAAGATATATATATATAGATAATGTATTTTGTGTTTCTTAGATTGGATTTACTTCGTTCCAGTATATACCAATTGAAGCTAAATGTAGTGATTTTTTTTCTTTTATCCTGTGAGGGCCTTTTTTAAAAAGAAATTTTAAAAGCCTTTGTAATCTGCATAGCATTATGCATTTAAAATACACACTTATACTTTTAAACTAAACGTTTTCTCTTTTTAAATGAAACAAATTCTAATTTATGTATTTTCTAAAAAAAAACTATTCTTGTATTTTTTTTTTAATGTAATTATCGCTTGGCAAAGTAATATGTTTATTTCCATTTTAAAAGATTCCCGCGATATATGATTTCACCTTAATTAGTTATGTTATGAATGATATTAAAATGCTGATTGTTTGTATTTCAATTTTTATTAAGAAAATCATCTGATTCTGTTTTCTTTGAATCAAAATAAATTTATCCAAGCTAATATTTTCTGATAACCATGTTATATATGATGAGTACTAAATCCGATTTTCAATAAACTAATTGAAGATTTCACGAGTGGAGGGAATGCACGCAATTTATGAACCGGTCTTATAAAATATATCTTCTTTCTCGTTTGTTTCTTTCTTAACACAAATTTGCCTTCTTATTTTTGAATGTGCAATCCAGAAGAATTTATTCAATACAGGGAAACATGGGAAAAGATAAATTCTGTCATTACTTTCTGTTCAATAAAGCACAAAAACAAAAGAAAATTTTCTGTTAGTAATAAATTTATAATCATGTTTTCATTTTTAGGGAAATAATTGAATAATGATGTATTTTCTACAAAATCTGTACCATTCCGATAATTTATTTTATTTAAACATATCTATAGATAATGTTTTCCTGTTCTTAGGCTGGATTTTATTTGTTGCCAATATATAATAATTGATACTAATTGTTGCGTTAATTGTTTCTTTATCTTGATAAGGGCACAACATTTTAATAACGATGAGTACTGAATCCGATTTTCAATAAATTAATTGAGGATTTTATGAGTGGAGGGAATGCACGTAATTTAGGAACTGGTCTTTTTATAAAATAATCTTCTTTCTCATTTCTTTCCCGCTTAACACAAATTTTGTAATCCAATAGAATTTATTCATTCCACAGAAACATAGGAAAAGAAAATTTTTTTCATTATTTCTGTCCTGAATAAAGCAGAAAAGCAAATGAAAATTTTCTGTAACAAGTAAATATATATGAGGACCCCAGAAGCCAAGGGTTACAAGTGATAAAATTTAGATTTCGAGTAAATTGAGTTCAAAGTTAAACATCAATTGTAATTGAATGAATTGAGAAATGAAACTTTTGCTTATTTCTTATTGATCTTTGAACTCTTATTTCAATAACTCTTTTTAAAAAAGCGGAATACACTTTTTCTTTTTATTTATAACTAAGAAATGTTTATCATCATTCGGCACTTGCACCCCTTGGCTTCCAAGGAGTAATGCTTAGAAGCTAAAAGGGTACAAGTGCCGAATGAGCACAAGAAATGAAAATTATGAAATAAAAAATTGTAGTTATGAAAAAATTAACAATGTTGCTACAAATAAATCAAGGGACAAATTTTGTTTTAATATAAATTCTAAAAAAAGGAAAAATTATGACATAAAAAAAAAAAAAAAAATGTTTATATAAATGAATGAAAGGTAAATTTTTGTTCTAATATAAGTTTTAAAATTTTATTATAAATTTTGAAGCATTGAAATTTTATATTTTTTAACGCTTTCCAACAAAGTTGAAAAGTGAATGTGATTCTAGTTTGTCTGTCCTTCTGTCCGCGCCCTAACTCTCGTAAATTTATTCGTATTCCCTGAAATTTTTGGGAATTACTCACGTTTACCTGAACACAAAACTATTGCAAATGAAGTTTCTAACACGATCAGTTTATTTACAAGGACAATCAAAAGTTTTCTGTTACATTACGGGGTATGCAAAAAACCGTTTCAAATGAATTTTAAAGATGTTACACCTTGTCACATATTAAAGTTTATATTTACGAATTGCATTAAAATAAACATTCTGTAAAATATGAGGTGAAAAGAATAGTTATATTTTATTTACAGGGTTACACAAAAGATTTACATTACCTAATGATAAAGTTGGAAGTATTCACAACATATTAATTAAATTACAATTTTCATGTATAATAAAATTGATATACATAGCTAAGGCTTAATATAAGTTATTTCACACATAATACGAATTACATAGTATTTACAGGGACACAAAAAAGATTTCAAATAGTATATTCTATCCAAAGTACTGTGTATTATCGATGATGATTGGTGGATGGACTAAATGCCTTTTTAATTATTATTTGCGCTTTTAAGTTTCACTAAATTTTTACTTATTAATAAATATGCTATAGCTCCTATAAATGCTATAGTTCATATACAGGGCTATAAAAAAGATTTCGTAAAGGTTACTGAATATGAGCGTAATTTATTTATAGATTGCTTTTAAATAAGTGCTATGCTGAACTGTTCTTCTATGCTGAACTGCATTCAATTTTCTAATAAATGCTTGTTAAATATAGATAAAATGATCTACAGAGTCACGCACAAAATTTTACACATACTCATCTATGGATAATAATTTCTGGAAATTTGATTTCAGTAGTCTTAAAAGTGTTTTAGTTTGAACTAGATTTTAGCTGGCTTATAATAAAGGTTCAAGGTAAACTACAGGATAATCAAAAACATACAAGTGTGTTTCCATAGTATAAACTGTTTAAGAGAATTTCCAAGCTGTTATGCGTTTTCTTGCTAAACTAAATTTCCCCATTGTTCAGTATGTATCAACCGACAGATAAAACACAGGGCTGTTCAAAATTATTAGAATACACATTTGGCTATGGATAGTAACACTCTATTACCCTAAATAGCAAAGATTTTTAAAGATTTCAGAAAGTGTTGGAAAGTGTTTCATAATCTATGTTTAACGCATGATTTTCGTACATGTTAAAAGTTAAAATGTATTTATTTAATCTATAAAAAAGCAAATGTCGTTGTTCGCGCTTCTGCAGTAGACGTTAACAGATACAACCGTACTTATACCCTTTGGCCTCCACGCGTTTCACAGTTTTGGGAAAGAGGTTAAGTAACTAACCCCTAAAACACAGGTATCTAATTAAAAAATCACTCAAACTTCTTACCTACAAATAAATAGACTTATTTCCAGATATTCTGTGCACTTAACTCATATTTTTTTCAATTTTGTCCCTTATACCCCTTGGCTCTGGGCTCCTCATACATAATCATGTTTCAATTTCAAGGGAAAAAGGAATAATTATGTGTTTACTACAAAATCCGTACCATTCGGATAATTTATTTTATTTAAAGATATGTATAGATAATGTTTTCCTGTTCTTAGATTGGATTTAATTCGCTGCGATTATGTACTAATTGATACTAATTGCAATGTTAATTGTTTCTTTATCTTGAAAAGGGCACAAAATCTGAATAACGATGAGTAATGAATCCGATTTTCAATAAATTAATTGAAGGTTTTATGAGTGGAGGGAATGCACGTAACTTAGGATCTACTCTTCTTATAAAATAATCTTCTTTCTCGTTCCTTTCCCTCTTAACACAAATTTAGTAATCCAATAGAATTTTTTCAACCCACGGAAACATAGGAAAAGATAAATTAGATCATTATTTCTGTCCTGAATGAAGCAGAAAAGCAAATGAAAATTTTCCTTTACTAGTAAATATACATAATCATGTTTCAGTTTCAAGGGAATAATGCATAATTATGGGTTTACTGCACAATCCGTACCATTCCGATAGTTTATTTTATTTAAAGATATGTATAGATAATGTTTTACTGTTCTTAGATTGGATTTAATTCGTTGTCAATATATACTAATTGATACTAATTGCAATGTTAATTGTTTCTTTATCTTGATAAGGGCACAACATTTGAATAACGATGAGTATTGAATCCGATTTTTGTTAAATTAATGGAAGATTTTATGAGTGGAGGGAATGAACGTAATTTAATAACTGGTCTTTTTATAAAATAATTTTCTTTGTCGTTTTTTTCTCTCTTAACACAAATTTGCCTTCTTATTTTTCAATGTGTAATCTAGTAAAATTTATTAAATTCAAGTAAACATAGGAAAAGATAAATTCCACCATTACTTTTCTCTTGAATAAAGCAGAAAAGCAAAAGAAAATTTTCTGTTACTAGTAACTATATATGTTTTCAGTTTCAGGGGTATAATGAATAATTATGTGTTTCATACAAAATCGGTATCATTCGGATAATTTATTTTATTTACAGATATGTATAGATAATGATTTTTCTGTTCTTAGATTGGATTTAATTCATTGCCATTATATACTAATTGATACTAATTGTAGTGTTATTTGTTCTTTTATCTTCTTAGGGCACGGCATTTTTATTTTGAAATAGAAATAAATTATAAAAGCTTTTGTGATCTGTATAACATTGTGCATTTTAAATATACTCTGATAAGAATTAAACCAAATGTTTTCTTCTGTTAAGTTAAAGAAATTGTCATTTATGTATTTTACGAAAAATAACTTTTCTTGAAATTATTATTTCTTTTACTATAATTATGTTTATTAGTAATTTACTATAATTATGTTTATTATGTAATTATGTTTTCGGATTTAGTGGAATAATGATGAGTTTTTTACAGAATGTATAACATAGTGATATTTTATTTTACGTAATGATATATAAGCAGGGTGTTTCAAAAATGATCGGTATATTTGAAAAATCAATAAAAATTAAGCGGGCAGAGTTAGAAATACACCGCTTGTTGCAATACGTTTGGGACAACAGCAAATTTTCATCCATACAACATTGGAAATTAGTTAAAATTTTCAACAACAGATTGCACTGAAGGCAATTTGAAAGCTATAATAGAAGACGCAATCTGTGAGTTTGTCATTCTGTAAAGCCTCAGTCCCTGCCAGGTGATATATATATATATATCGGCCATTTTTGAAAAACCCTGATATATATATATATATGTATATATATATATATACATATATAATGTTATTTCTGTTGTTAGATGGTATTAAATTCGTTGCATTATTTACTAATTTATACTAACTATAGTGATATGTGTTATTTTATCTTCTGAGGACAGAAAAATTTATATTTTAATTTCGAAAAAAATAATTAAATGCTTTCTGATCTCTACAGCATTATATATTCAAAATTCTGTATAGAAAAGACTTGAACCAACCGTTTTTCTCTAGTTAACTGGAACAAATATCACATATTACATGATTGTTTTATGGTGAAAGACATTATTTATGTTATACTTAAAGACACAAAAAATCCTTTTCTAAATATGGGGCCTAGCAGGACCAGGTGTTTAATTCAAATTAAATTGAGTATCACTAAAAGTGTTTTTATATTCAATGCTATGCAATAAAGGGGAGGTAAAGAGGGCGTTCCCCCAGGGCTCGAAAATTTTGGGGGGGGGCACCAGGTTTATACTATCAACATCATTTTTGTCCTGTCACAAAAAAATAGGGTGAGGGGGCGTCGAATTGAAGATTTACCCTGGGTGCAGTTTTTCCTTCGCAGGCTTCTATTTATACTAATACGTTATGTTATTAATGTTATCAGAGTGCTAGACATTTCTGTTTCAGTATTGATTACGATATCATTATGTTGTGTTTTCTTTGTATCTGAACAATATATATATATATATATATATGTGTGTGTGTTTGTTTTGTGTTTTAATGGAATCCTCAGAAAGAATATTTTTCTACTAAACAGATATAATTTTGATAGCGCATATTACTTAACGCACGTGTAGCCAAAGACTATTTTTTTT
The DNA here is from genome assembly GCA_964019185.1 of Maratus speculifer. Taxonomy (NCBI): domain Eukaryota; kingdom Metazoa; phylum Arthropoda; class Arachnida; order Araneae; family Salticidae; genus Maratus; species Maratus speculifer. The sequence continues at coordinate 265,398,858 of OZ025295.1, read as the reverse complement.
CTTAGATTGAAGGAAATTCGCTGTCATTGTAATTGTATTGCTTTTATTCCTTAAAAAATAATTTTTTATTGATCGTTACGATATTTTGGCGTACAAAAAGTTTTATACAGAATTCTATAATTTAATTATATATTCTATGTAAAATTTCTATTCTAATCAATAAATTATTAGTATTAATATAAAAATAATATGCAATCAACTATAGTGAAGTTATTTCAAAAAGTGAAGTCATTCGATATAATTTATTTTAATATTATGCTATAAAGCCTTAATATATAGAAAAGAAATTCTCATATAAATAACTCAATATTTTTTATGATTTATTTATTGATTAATTTATTCTCAATATTTTAATCCATTCTTATTTTATTTTTAGAGCCCTTTTAAAAGTCAAAAGGTAATGTTTTTTCTCTGTATTTGTTTTAAGTGTTAAAATTTATGTTTACTTCAACGTTATGTATGTACTAAAACAACCTTATATATATCAATGTAGTCCTTCAGAGTGTCATTCATTTATTAATGCATTAAATACTTTCTATATAAAATTTCATTAATTTAAACAGTGCTTATATTCCAGTTAAGCTTCGAGCTTAGAAAACGTATTTGAGTGGGCTTTTCATTGAAAGAGTTACTTTGTTCGAAACGTTTGTTTAAAAGCTTGAGCAAATGAGGATAAGTCAATATATTAGTTGTATCTTTTACAATTGCTCCATTTATTAAAGGCTATTTCAATGAATCATGCTGATAAAACTGATGAAACATACCTCCTTACAGCATTATTTACGTAAAATATAATCAGGTAACCTTAGAACAAACGTTTTTTCTCCACTCAATATATATGTATATATATATATATACACACGTATATATATATATATATATTTATTTTTTCAGAGAAAAAATCCGTATAAACAGACAAATGAACTTTTTAAGCAATAAAAAATTTCATAAACGAAATAACTTATAGCACTATATTTTCCTTTTAAACCAAATTTTTAAGTAATATATTATTTCAAGTTAATCGGTTTTAAATTAATTATAAATGTAAACAACATCAAAAAAAGAACTACAAAAGTTTCATTCAAGATTTTTTTAGAAAACTGTTACAGTTTATTTCCCTTTTTTTCATAATGTATTCACTTTATCCAGATGTTTCACGCATACTCATGTAATAAACGATGAGGAAGGAATTCCATTTTTCTTTAATCTAAGTGAAGTGAAAAGAAAATTAAAGAATGCAGGCAATTTATGAACATCCACTCTTGTAAAACAATCTTTCTTCCATTTTTCCTCACAACAGAAACTCGCTTTCATATTAAGACTATGAGTATGGAATCCGGTAGTATTTATTCAACTCACGAAAACAGAGGAAGAAAAAACTCCACTGATTACCACTTAACTGAATAAATAGGCGGAATAAAATATATATACTCTATGTACTTTAATAATTTTGTTTTCATTCTTAATGAAAACCTGATTTCACTATCGTCTCCAAATAGAACTGTAACTTCGTGGTATGTGTAAATAATTACTATTCGATTTTTAATTAATTTATATATTGTGTTTTCACTGTGTTCTAATTTTAAATATCTTACACTCTTAAAACGAAAGAGTGGATTTGACATCTCCGTAAAGAGCTGTAAAATATTGAATCGTGAATGAGTTGTTTTTTGTTTTTGAGTGTGTTTGTTGAGTTGTTGTTACTCATCTTGATTTAGACTGCTTATTTAAATAACTCATCTTCATTTAAATTGTTTAGAAACAACTCACTCAATTGAGTTGTTTCAACTCTTTATGAGAAGTTGCCTTTCAAATTGTGAGATGAGCAATTTTCGGATCATCTTGAATTATTTTTGTCTGACATTTTAAGAAAGTAAATTTATACTAGCCCCTGATATATTATATCTTTCGGGCACTAATTAAAATGTCGACCTTAAAAAATAACATTGCGGTACGTGAGGCAGACATAAAAAGGAAGCACATCTGTCACTGTTATTGTGAAATATTGGTAAGTTCTGCTACAATTATTAAACAAACTAAATATTGCTTATACGCACTTTCGTATAGAGAAAAATGTACATTTAATTGAAGTTTGTTTGAAAAATGCATATCAATTTATATTTTTTTTCTTTTTGTACTTTCAAAATCATTTCAACATAGGGGACAAATATCCCATTTCTGTAAAAAGTAAAAGAGAAATAATTTGAAAATAGTAGATTACTATATCGTTTTAATGAATTTTTCTCAGAACAACAACAAAAAATGTATTTAAAATGCGTACTATTTTGATAAAATATAAATGAGTATTTTTTTGATAAATCATGGATCATTTATAAATTATATTACTTTTTAAATATTCATAATAATGCTATAAACAAATGAAAGCAAATGAATCAGTATATTGCCAATTATTACTTACCCATCATGCGTAGTATAGGGTAAATCTTGCAATCGTTTTGAAAATCGAAAAATTTTTTTTGACGGATTTACACGTTTTAGATAGTGGAGATTCCGAAAAACATATTTTTAGAAAACAAATTTTGCCGTCCGTCTGTCTGTCTGTCTGTCTGTCTGTCTGTCTGTCTGTAAACGCTCTATCTCCCGAACAAATTGAGATAGAGACTTTAAATTTTGTATGTAGTTAGTACGTAAGAATGGAACGAACCCTATTTAATATCAGCAACCTCGATTATCCGGAACTATTTTTTTCGGACTCTCGAAAAATTCGTTCTGATGAAAGATATATAAAAATTTTCGAATTTTTTTGTTCTAAGGAATGGACGTAAAAGGCAATAAAATAACACAGATTTTGCATATAAAACGAAGTCGATCGGATTATTAGTTGCCAAGATATTTGTAATCTTGTTTTCCACATTCTTCGATTTTTCATGACCCTGTATTTCATTCAAATTTCAATTCAGAAGTATATTTTAATTGGAAATGAGACGCTTAATCCGACGCAGTTAATTGTTAGTTAATAGAATAATTATTTTTGGAGTTATAAGGATGTTTCTTTTACGCAGTACGGTACTACTTGAGTAGTTTGGTGTTTTATATAATTTGTCGAAATTGGTACATCAGCAGTTCATTAATATAGCATTACTATGTATATTAACAATATTTAAATTTTGTTTATGAATTGCAATGCATTGTATAAATAGTTTCACATGTTTTATTTTCATATACATATCCATGATGTGTAAGTATTACGGTGGCCCCCAACGACTAGTTTTTATTGCGATGGCGAAATCACTTATTGCTTGGTTTTATATAGTATTCCGTAAAAGTTACACTATGTTTGCACTTTACGATACAGGATTAAGACTGGGTCATAAATGTGAATTTCCTGAATGGACGAAAATGACTTCATTTTATGTAAAATGAAAAAAGTTTATGTATTCTTAGAACACGTAGAAATTTACCACTTTTATTAAAGCGACTTTAAAAGTGCTCAATGGTAGAAATACTTGAATTTTAAAATCTCACACTGATAAAATGCAAAGTTTTGCAAAAAATTAATGGTCATTACAAGAACAGTGATTTTTAGGCTAAAATAATATTTATCTGAGGTTTATACTGGCAAGTATATTAATATAATATGCATATTATATTGTAGCTACTTGTGTGGGTTCATTATAAATTAAAGAACTTGTTCCTTTTTATAAATTTTTTTATCGAAATTTGACAGGCTCGAACACGTAATAAATACTACACATACTACATATATTATGTATCTATGTTTGTATATGTGTGTGAGCTATATTTTGTCATTAATGATTGTATTTAGAAAAGATTTGCATTGATTCCATGATTTTCAAGTTTAAAATAGTATATTATAAAAAGAAAATATTTATATCGAAAAGATAATTGATAAGTAAACACATTTTAAATCTTAATTTATTTTTCATATTATATTTGCATAAAAAAACTGCGCATATTTAAAAGCTCAAAATTACATGAATAATTATAAACAGTAGTTGAAAATTGTAATTTAAAAATATATTAATTAGATTTACGTAGAAATTTGTAAAACTTCAGTTCGTATAGTTTTATACGCATCGAATATAACCTCATAAGCTTTAAAACAAATCATTTTATCCTGCCAAGTAAGAAATTCATGTATTTTAAACATAATTTTTAAGTAGCATCGATTTTATTAAGTGTAAAAAATAATTTTATTAAAACATCCCTACTCTATTTTAAGTAGTATTTCACTATGATGCGTTTGGTAATTAACAACGATATCAACATTTGAAGAAAAAAGTTTACCAGTTTCTTCTTTTTAATTGGGAAAAATGATTATTTTTTTCATTACATGTATTAGAATACATTTATTGTATCCAAATGTTTTCAACATAATCATATTATAAATGATAAAGAATTCCACTTTCATTTAACCTCGAAGAAGGGATCTAGAAAACATTTCAATCAGATTTGCAGGGCAATCTGTAAAACGTCCGTCCTACTTTTCTTCACGTTGAATGAAACTTGATAAGCTTTAGAAAAAAAAATCATTTTACCCTTTTAACTAAAAATTCATTTAATTTTAACAGAAATTTTAAGCACTCTCTTTTAGTGCTCTCCTTTAACTGGATATTTAGTACAAACTATTTCAATTTAACAAAATTGATGTGTTCAGTAATTAAAAGCGTCATCAATATTGGAAGCGGCCTCTATGGCCGAGTGGCCAAAGCAGCACACCACTAATCGTCTTCGAGCGTATGAGGATGGGGGCTCGAATCCCACTAGTCCCATTGCACGCAGTCTTTGTGCGGAACCCCAGGGTGTATAGCTCTTGTGTAGTAAAATTCCCTTGTTTTATCTCGTCACTGTAATATTGACGATGATTTTTAAGCAGCACACAAATCAGATGTATGTTGTTCAATAAATCAATACTAAAAGGTAAGCTATTCATTTTCTTATTTTTAACTGGGAAAATTGGATGATGTTTTTCATTTTATGCATCTGAATAAATTTATTTACTATAAATGTTTTTAACATAATCATATTATACATGATGAAGGACTCTTGCTAAGAAATATGTAAAAACTCCGTCAGTATAGCTTAATCCATGTCGAATATAATCTAATAAGCTTTACAGCAAATCATTTTATCCTATTAAGCAAAAATTTAATTTAATTATAACAGAATTTTCAAGAAACATCAATTTTATTTAAGGTAAGAAGTAACTCCATTATATCAACACTACTTTCTATTAACTAGAATTTAACTTTAACAAGAATCGTGTATTCAATATTTATGGACGACATAAAAAATGAAAAAATATATATTTTTTTAATAAAGAAAATTAGTTCATTTTTCCATTATCTATATCAGAATAAATTTATTTAATCTAAATGCTTTCAACATAATCATATTATAAATAATGCAGAACTCCACTTTTATTTAACCTAGATGAGGCGAAAATAAGTTGATAGAATGCACGCAATTTATGAACTTTATTTTTTGTAAAACAATCAAGCAGAATTTCGCCTTTGTATTAAGTCTGCGAATGTGTAATCCGGTAGTATTTGTCTAACCCACGGAAACATGGGAAGAAATAAATTCCGTAATTGCTTCTTTTCCAAATAAATCATTTAGAAAAAAGAAAATTATCTCTGTTTTGTAGATTAATAATCATGTTTTCAGTTTTATTGCAAAACGGGATAATGATGCGTTCTTTAAAAAAATCGATATCAAATCAAAATTGTATTTTACATTATGGTTTGCGCAAATAAAGTTTGCTCCGTTTTTAGATAGAATAATAATATGACCGTTAATAGATAATTACATAGATTTTATAATTTATTTATTTATTTATTTATTTTTAAAAATATACATTTTGAAAACATTTAAGTCTCATATATACATTTAATTTAAAAATTAAACATTAATAAAAATTGAGAATCGATGGTGGTGCAAAGGACCTTCAAACCTTTTTTTTTACTTTTTCTTTCCTTTTAAAGGCACAATACATGCGTAATATTTTTATTAGGTATATATTACTGGATTTTAATAAAGACATGATAACATTTGCCTTCATTATTCTCATTTCATTCTGTGGAAGTCCAGATTCCTTAATATTCTTTTTCTGGAAAACAGATCTTCATTTAATATACTAAATAAGCCGCTTCAAAAATAAACCCTACTCTCTTAATTCATAGTAACTGGAATTATACTATGAACTATTTCATTTTCACAAGTTTACGGTATTCAGTAATTAAGTTACGACATTAATATTAAAAAAAATATTTTCTTATTTAAAATTAGGAAAATTGGTTCATTTTTTTCCTTATATGTATCAGAATAAGTTTATTTAATCTAAATGTTTTTAACATAACCACATTATAAATGATGCAGAACTCCACTTTCATTTAATTTAGATGAAGGGAAAGTAAGGGGACAGAATGCACGCAATTTTATGAACTGTTTTTCTTGTAAGGCGATCATCCATCCGTTTTTCCTCAAACCAGAAACTCGCCTTAGTTTTCAGTCTATGAATGCGTAATCAGGTAGCATTTAACAACCCATGAAAATAAGGGAAGAGATACATTCTGTAATTATTCTTTCCCGAATGAATTAACTGTAAAAAAAAATATATATATAAATATGGTAATTAATAATCATGTTTTTAGTTTTACTGGAATAGGAGATTAAGATGTGTTTCCTAAAAAAATCGATATCATTTCGAAATGGTATTTTACTTCATGTTTTCGCTAAATAAATTTGTTCCATTTTTAGATTAGAATGGATTATATTATAATGTACACTAGTATATATCCCCTTCAAAAATGATGGAATTTTCATTTACATTCCATTTTTTAATGCTTCATACAAACAAACAGAATGCAGATTATATTATTGAAGAGTTTGCATTGCAGAAAAGCACATTTTAAAAATAGCAATAAATTTCTACAAATACAAATGATTTTTTTTTTTACTTGATTTTTAGTTTTTGAATAAATTTAAATTTATAAACAAAGAACAGTATTTATAACAATAATAATAATTATTATTAAAATAAAACCCAATTTCTGAAGATTTCATAAAACATTAAAAATAAATATTGAAGTTTTTTTAATTTAAAAATACATTATCTTTATTAAAAGTATGATTCGGCAGTGGTTTTAGTCATGGGTATATATTAGATGAAGTCTGTGGATAGATTCTTCGATGCTTTTAGACATCAACTATGAAGCTTTTTGTTTTCAAATTTGGATTTGGTGCCATCTTTGCGCAGTTAATATAATAGTCAATCAACTGCAAGAAAAGGAAATTATAAATAAGGTAATTAATAATCATGTTTTTAGTTTTACTGGAATACGAGATAAAGATATGTTCCCTAAAAATCGATATCATTTCGAAATGGTGTTTTACTTCATGTTTTCCGTAAATAAATTTGTTCCATTTTTTAGACTGGAATGCATTATATTATAATACATTATATTGTATTATAACCATTTAAGGCTAATTACGTAGAATTTCTTTCTAAATATTTAATTTGGAAACATTTAAGTCTTATTTATACATTTAATTTAAACATTTAATGTCAATAAAAAATGATAGTCGACGATAGGATAATCGACGATGGGAATAGGGAGGATATTCCCATCGTCCATGCTTTGTTCTTTTAAAAATCGATATCATTTCAAAATTGTGTTTTACTTTTATGGTTTGCGTAAATAAAATGTATTCATAGGTTTAATAATAATATGAACGTGGCTAATTACACTGAATTTTTCTTACACATTTATTTTGAAGACATTTAAATCTCATTTATACATTTAATTTAAACTTTTAACATCAATAAAAGTGATAATCGATAATAGAACAAAGGCCCTGCAAACTTTTTTTTTACACTTTAAACATTACTCAAAGGCAGGCTACATATGTTATGCATAAATCACTGTATTTTATAAAAGATATAATAACGTTGACCTATTTATTTTCATTTCATATAGTGGAAGTCAAGATGCCTTAATATTATTTTTCTGGCAAACAGAAAAACATTTAACAGAAAAAATAGGCCTTTTTAAAACAAAACCTTACTTTTTTTTTAAACTGAAATTTCTCAATGAACTATTTAACGTTAACAAGATTGATGTGTTCAGTAATTAAGAAAGACATAAAAACTGAAAAAGATAAGGTTTCTCCTTTTCTTATTTTTAATTAGAAAGTCACTTTTTTATTATATGTACCAGAATAAATTTGTTTAATCTGAACGTTTTCAACCTAATCATATTATAAATGAGGAAAAACTCTACTTTTATTTAACCTAGATGAGGAGAAAATAAGTGGATAGAATGCACGCAATTTATGAACTGCATTTCTTGTAAAACAATCATCCATCCGTTTTTCCTCAAAGCAGGAATTCTTCTTTGTATTAAGTCTGGAAATGTGTAATCCGGTAGTATTTATCCAACCCACGGAAACACGGGAAGAGATAAATTCCGTAATTACTTATTTTCCGAATAAATCAGTAGCAAAAAAGAAAATTATCTCTGTTTTGTATATGAATAATCATGTTTTCAGTTTTACTGGAATAGGCAGCTATGTTGCGTTCATTTAAAAATCAATACCATTTCGAAATTCTGTTTTACTTTCATAGTTTGCGTAAATAAATTTTATTCTTAGATTCAATGATAACATGACCGGGGCTAATTATACTGAATGTTTTGTAAACATCTATTTTCAAATCCTTTAAATTTCACTTATACATTTAATTTAAACGTTTAACATCAATAAAAAGTGATAATTGATAATAGAAAAAATGACCTGCAAAGTTTTTTTTTAACACTTTAAATACTATTCAAAGCCACACTACGTGCTTTATACGCATATTATGCATAAATCGCTGGATTTTATAAGAGATATGATAACGTTGGCTTTTATTATTCTCATTTCATATACTGGTAGTCCAGACCCTTAATGTTCTTTTTTCTGGCGAACAGAAACACATTTAATTGAAAAAAATAGGCCTCTTCAAAACAAAACCCTAGTCTTTTTTAACTAAAATTGTACTATAAGCTATATAACTTTAACAAGATTGATATGTTCAATAATTAAGAAAAACATCAAAATTGAAAAAAAAAAAAAATGTTTTTCCTTTTCTTATTTTTAATTAGGACAATCACCTTTTTTGTTAAATGTATTAAAATAAATCTATTTAACTTTCAACTTAATGAGCCAACCTAATAAGCTTTCAACTTAATGATATTATTAATGATGAACTCCACTTTTATTTTATCTAGATGAAGGGAGAATAAGTGGATAGAATGCACGGAATTTTGGAATACTAATTTTTATAAAACAATCATCCGTCTGTTTTTTCCAAAAGCAGAAATTTGTTTGTGTATTAAGTCAGGGAATTCGTAATCGGGTAGTATTTACTCAACCCACAAAAATACAGGAAAAAATAAATTCCGTAATTACTTTTTTTTCAAAACAAATTTATTTATTCATTTATTTGAACAACATACATCCGACGTGTGTGCTCGACATGAAAGCCTGTTTATAAGTCATCGTTAATATACAAGAACGAGATAGCACAATGAAATTTACATCACAAGAGAAATACAACCAGGAGCTCCACAAAAAGTGTGCGTGTAATGGAGCCAGCAGGAATCGAACCCACAACCACCAGATTAGCAGAGCGGCGTCGTAACCACTCAGCCAAGGAGACCCTTTGCGTAAATAAACTGCGTTTTTGTCTGATTAGATAATAATATGAGAATTAGTGGCTAATTACATAGATTTTTTTTTTATTCAATAATAAGGATGTACTTTTTATTAAAAAATATTTCAATCTGAATTACTGAGAAATTCGTAAAACTTCCATCTGTATATTTCTGTACACGTCGAATTAAAGCTGACAATCTTTAAAACAAATCATTTTATCTGTCACTCAAGCAACATCCATTTTATTATGGGTAAAAAATAATTTCATTACATTGTCCCTATTCTCTTTTAACTGAAATTTCACTGTGACCTATTTCACTTTATATCATATATAAAAATAAGTCTATTTAATGTAAAAGTTTTCAACATAATCATATTATAAATGATGTCGAACTCTTGCTTAGAAATTTGTAATACTTCCGTCCGTATAGTTTGGTCCACATCGAATATAACCTGGTATGATTTGTAACAAATCATTTTATCCTTTCAAGTAAAAATTTCATTTAATTTTAAAGGAATTTTCAAGCAGTATCAGTTTATTAATGTAAAAAAAAAAAAAAAAAAAAAAAAAAAAAAAAAAAAAAACTCATTATACAAGCCCTACTCTGTTGTAACAAGAAATTCAGTATGAAATATTTCACTTTAACAAGGTTGATGTATTCAGTAATTATGAACGACATCGAAAATTGAAAAAAATTGTTAATTAGGAAAACTGGTTCACTTTTCCCATTATGTGTATAAAAATAAACGTATTTAATCTAAATGTCTTCAAAATAACCATATTATAAATAATGAAGAACTTTATTTTTAATAAAACTAGATGAAGGAAAAATAAGTGGATAGAATGCACGCAATTTATGAAGTGCATTTTTTGTAAAAAAAAAAAAAAAAAATCATCATCTGTTTTTCCTCACAGCAGAGATTCTTCTTTGTATTAAGTCTGCAAATGCGTAATCCCGGTAGTATCTATTCAATCCACGGAAACACAGGATGAGATAAATTCCCTAATTACTTCATTCCCGAATAAATTAGTTGCAGAAAAGAAAATTATCTCGGTTTTGTATATTAAAAATAATGCTTTTAGTTTTACTAGATTAGGGTATAAAGATGTAATTCCTAAAAAATCAATACTATTTTGAAATTGTATTTTACTTTTTGATTTGATTAAATAAATTCATTTAATTTTCGCAGAATTTTCAAACATTAACCTTTTTATTTAATGTAAAAAATAAATTCACTATATCAACCGCTTTCTCTTTTAACTGGAATTTCAAAATAAACTATTTCAAATTAACTAGAGTCATGTGTTCTGCAGTTAAATACAATATCGAAATTGGAAAAAAAAAAGCTTTCAATCTTCTTATTTTTTACTGTGTAATTTTTTTATTATTTTATTATTATATGTATCTGAATATAATTATTTAATATAAATATTTTCAACGTAATATTATTATAAATGAGGAAAAACTCCAATTTTATTTAACCTCGATAGTGGGAAAATTAGTTTTGTATGCATCAAACATAACCTGATAATCTTAATAAAAATCATTTAATCCTGCAAAGTAAAAAAAAAAAATCATTTAATTGTAACAAAATGTTTTCCACTTAACCAAATTACAAATAATGAAGAACTCTAATTTTATTTAACCGTTTAAACACCGATGTTCCCAAATGGGAGCAATGCATTATTTGTAATACAAAACATATATTTTCCAATTAAATAACGATGTCCTTATTTTTTTCTATAAAATATAACGTGAATTTGAACTTTTGAAAAACAAATATTTATGTTTAAGCATTTATCACAGGTATAAAAAAATGTAAATTCATTAATTTGCATAACAAATATATCATTTGCTTTTAACGTTTTCTCTATATTACTTACATTTTACCGCTAGGAATCTAAATGTTTTTGGAATTTAAAAAAAATACTCAAGATCAATATCCAATAGCATGTAGCGAAAAATAATTTGTTATAAATGCATAGGTTGTCAATCAATAATCATGCTCCAAAATGCGAACACTGAAATGAAAACAACCAAAAATCTGCAGAAATATTTTTTTTTTCATAATTGTCTAAATTTCTATGCATAAATTAAAAGATTTGAAGCTGTAATATGGGAAAAACAAAATTATAATTACATTGCGATACAAATTCGGCGTGTAAACGGTTAATCTAGATGAAAAGAAAATAAGTGAATAGAATGAACGCAATTCATTAACTGCATTTCTTGTAAAACAATCATCAATCCAATTTTCCTAAAAGCAGAATTTAGAATTTGTAGTAATACTGGGAATGTGTAATCCGGTAGTATTTATCCATCCCACGGAAACAGGGGAAGAGATAAATTCCGTAATTACTTCTTTCCTGAATAAATCCGCCAAAAAGAAAATATGAAATTTTGAAATTTTTTCAATACTTTTTATTCTATTCCCCTTTTTACTCCGTTTATTCACCCTTCCCTCCCTCGGTGTAAAACGGACTGTTTGAGATGAGCCTGGGAACGTCAAGCAGTAATAACAATCATTTAGAATGTTTCTCAATGACGAAGACCACGTATGCGACGGTTGAAAACGTTCTGAACTTTTTAAAAGTAAATAAATGTATTTTTAAGATTTTTATATGTTTTATTATGCACTTTTTAAGTAATTTATGTACAGTTACATGTATTTTCACGTTTTAAATTAGAAAATTACCTCTGTTTTGTATATTAATAATCATGTTTTCAGATTTATTGTAATAGGGATAATGATGTATCCTCTAAAAAATCGATATCAATGTGAAATTGTATTTTTCTTCATGGTTTGTGAAAATAACGATTATTTCGTTCTCAGATTGTATAATTATATGATCGTAATTAATGACAATTTTTTTTTTTAAATATTTCTTTTGAGAACATTAAAAATATACATATAATTGATTAGGGAAAAAAGGACCTTTAAACTTATCTATACATATAATAAAACAGTAGGACCCGGTGTGTCTGTACATTCAAGATAATTGACAAAAATGGAGTCAGGGCGATAAAAGAAAACCAATGAAACACAAAAAATTTTTTTTTGAATTTTTTGTCTGTCTGTCTGTCTGTCTGTCTGTCTGTCTGTTTGTTCGAGGTTATCTTCGTAACTACTGAATGGATTTTTATGCGGTTTTCACTAATGAAGAATGCACACTCCCGGGCAGTGTATAGGCTTTGTTTCATCAAAATCGGACAACAGACAAAAAAGTAACAAAAAGAAACAAAAGAAACTATTAGGTGCGCTGCTCACGTTTTTTAGTACATAACGTTTTTTAGTACATATAAAATCCAATAGATGTCACTGTGCGATTTTAAAACGCGCTATCGTTATGTTTTCGCCAGTCTACTTAAGTATGAGAAAGTTTCAAGCTGGCTGTCGTTCCATGTGGTTTAGTCGGTAGAACGTCAGTGCGCCATACTGATGGCCCGGGTTCGATTCCCAGCATGGAATTTTTTTTCACTATGTTGGCATTAACGCCTATAAGCAATTAAAAGAATTTGAAATATTGTATTCAAGGCGAATTTTCTCTCTGGGAAAATTTCCTTGCATTAATATGTCAGTGTAATTTTTTTTTCGATTTAATTTTTTTTTTCGAAACTTTGTTTTTCTTAAAAAATTACAGTAAATATTTGATATTTCCCAACGTTTTTTGAATGATCGACTTGCTTTTTTTTTTTTTTAATGTATGTCTGAACCTTATCTAACTACTTCTTCAAGATTTCTTTAGATAAACCGACCAGCGTAGCGGGCGAAGGCCGCTAGTGTATTAATATTTGTTTTCCTATAAATACTCTTCAAGGGCATTAATACCATGATTTTAAATTTTAAGAAATATAATATAAAAAGAAAATACTTATATTGAAAAAAAAAACAGTTAGTTAAACAAATTTTCAACCTGAAATTATTTTTTTTTATTATATTTACGTAAGATGCATGTTTAAATGCTTTAAATTACATGAATAATTATAAATAATAGTTGCAATTTCCCCAAATGTACATTTGTATTAGAGTATTTCAGTCAGAATTACAGAGAAATTTGCAAAACCTCGTCCGTCTACGTTTGTACATGTCAAATATAACATGATAAGCTTTAAAACAAATTCTTTTAACCTGACAAGTAAAATAAAATCATTTAATATAAGCTGAATTTTCAAGCAACTTTCATTTTATTACGGGTAAGAAATAACTTCCATATATCACATTCTCTTTTAACTGGAATTTGATTATGAACTATTACATTTTAAGAAGATTGAAGAGTTCAATATTTAAATAAGACATAAAAAAAAGGATTTTCATTTTCTTATTTTTAATTAGGAAAATTGGTTCATATTTTAAATTATGTGCATCACAGTAAATTTATTTAATTTAAATGTTTTCAACATAATCATATTAAACCATATATAACCATACTATATGGATTCCACTTTTATTTAACCTAGGTGAAGGGAAAGTAATTGGATAGAATGCACGCAAATTATAAACTACATTTCTTGTTTAAAAAAAAAAAAAAATCCTCAAAGCAGTTTTTCCTCAAATCGGAAATTCGCCTTTGTATGAAGTCTTCCAAAGCGTAATCCGGTAGTATTTATCTAACCCACGGAAAACACGGGAAGAGATAAATTCCGTAATTACTTCTTTGCCGAATAAATCAGTTGAAAAAAATTTCTGCTTTATATATTAATAATCATGTATACACTTTTATTGGAAAAGATTATTTATTCCCTAGGAAATCGATATCATTTCTTAATGGTATTTTACTTCGTGATTTGCATGAATAAAGTTTGCCCCGTTCTTAGATAGTAACATTGATGATTAATTGCATAGATATTTTTTTAACATATGTTTTGAAAACATTGAAATCTCTATTATACATTTAATTTAAGCATTAAATATCAATAAAAATGATAATTTTCTAATGGGATAAAGTACTTTCAAACTAGATATATTCAATTTAAATACTATTCAAAGGCACATTGCATGCATTATGCGTTTATTACGTATTTATCACTGAATTTTGAAGACGATATGATAACGTTGGCCCTCACTATTCTGGTTTCATATAGTGGAAGTCCAAATAGATTAAAATTTTTTTTTTCTGGAAAACAGAATGTTTTTTAATATGAAGAATAGGCCTCATCAAAACAAAACCCTACTCTATTTAACTTGAATTTCGCTGATAACTTCTTAAAATTAACAAGCTTGATGTGTTCAGTAGTTAAGAACGACATCAAAATTGAAAAAAAAACATTTACTTATATATAATAAGAAAAATTGATTAATGTTTTTTTTCAATATATGTATCAGAATAAATTTATTTAATCTAAATGATTTCAACATAATCATATTATAAACGAATAACTCCACTTTTATTTAACCTAGATGAAGGCAAAATAAAACGATAGAATGCACGGAGTTAACAAACTGCATCTCTTATAAAACAATCATATATCTGTTTTTCATCAAAGCAGAATTTACCCTTTGCATTATGTGTGAGAATGTGTAATCCGATAGTACCAGCACAGGAAACAGTGGAAGATATAAATTCCATAATTACTTCTTTCCCGAATAAGTCATCTGCAAAAAAAGAGAAAAAATATATCTCAGTTATATAAATTAATACTCATATTTTCACTTTTATTGGAATAATATTTCATTAAATAATATTTTTTTTCCTAAAAAATCGATATCAATTTTGAAATAGTATATTATTTCATGATTTGCGTAAATAATGTTTGTTAGGTTTTAGATTGGATAGTAATATAATGGCTACTTACACAGAAATTTTTTGAATTTTTTTTTTTGTTTTGGAAACATTTATATTTCATAAATATTGATTATCGATATGGGGAAAAAAGACCATCAAACTTAATAATTATTATTTTTTTCCATTTTAAATACCATTCAAGAACATACTATATGCATTATGCGTTTAATACGGAATTTAAATAAGATATGATAACGTTTGCTTTCATTATTCTCATTTCATATTGTGGAGATCCAGTTACCTTAATTTACTTTTACTGGAATATAGAATGTCATTTAATGGGAAAAAAAAGCCTGTTCAAAAATTTTTAATAAGGTTTTCTTTCTATGCATGGTAGAACTGTAAAATTATAAGTAGGATGATGGTGGATATTAAGTATGAAAAATACAAATAGTGCACAAAATAATTTTTATTTTCTCAAACCGGCTGTATGTGGGCTTTTCCACGTTAACTTACCTAATGAATATAAGAGATTGCATTACAATATGTAAGAAAAATGTATTGATACAAAAATATAACCCCAGTTCGGCGCCATTAATGTACAGCTGCGACGGATATTAGAAAATAATTCATTGGGGAATTTTAAATTGAGTTGGACAAAAATAAATAAATAAATAAATTATAGTTTTTTTTTGTGCACGTTGCATGGCATTATTGCAATGTTATGGATCAGGCCGAAAACATCTACTCTATTGAATAACAGTGGTGAACTAATTTTCTTTTTGAACGAAAATTAGACGACCCAAATGATTATAACAATTATTAAAAACAGAATAAATTCCATGAATTTACATATAAAAATATGTGATTATGGCATAGATTTTTCCTACAACAAAAAAAAAGCAAGAAGATATGGGAGTAAAATAGGGAATTTTCTTGGCGTTTTTAAATGTGATGGAAAGCTTTTCAAAATGCTTTATGGATATTTCATGTTGTTTAATACACATTATTTAAAAAATAGGATTGTTGTAACTTTCATTTATTGTAAGGGATATTACAACTTTATCATAACTTTATTAATATTCATCAGAAATTTAGGACGGAATCCTTTATCTAAACTCTTTTAAGAAAATATAAATGTACCTTTACGAAAGAATACGTACATTCCCATTTAGAAGACAAACACTTAAAGTTTTGTCGTTATTTTCAATGTATGCTTCTTTCAAAAATATTTAAATTATAATGATTAATATCACCACACATAAAATTTTATAAGTAAAATTGCAGGAAAAAAAGACTTTTTTTCTAAGTAAATTATTAACATACGATCATTTTTTCTAAACTCAGAATTTCAATGATTTTTAAGATTAATGATTATTTTTTTAACCCAGTTTAAAAAAAAAAATAACTCATAACTTTTTTTTTCTCAGTTTAAAATTATTCAACGAGTACATGTAATAAATCTTAGATATCGCACTATCATAATAATAAATTATGCTTGGAAAAAATTAAATTAAAATTTATTCTCTGTTGATCTTCGCATGGCATATTGAAAAATATCATTCTAATATTAAACACATTAAATCTAATAGTATTTTAATGTTTTGAAATATTACACCTAGTTCCCAATCGAAATTGATGACAGCGATATGTATTAAGTGCAATGATCCATTATAAAATGAAATTAGGATAAAAAAAGAAGATTCTCAAACAAAATAAAGGAAGAAAAAGAAGAAAATTAGTTTTAATGTATATTATTGGGAATTACATAGACTTACGTACATTCAATTTCTAAATGTCAAAAAATAAGTGGACAAAAAGAAGAGAATTTTTGAATTAGAAGATATATCAAAAGGTATTATTCGGAAATAAATAATTGATTGGTTAAAAAGTTTACCAGTTGTTCAATCGGATTTTGCAAGGTTTGGGATTTTTTCGGTTAAAATATTCTTAAAAAAAAAAAAAAAAAAAAAAAAAAAAAAAAAAAAAAAAAAACCCTCAAACAGCAGCAGCAAGTCATTAAGAAAATGCTCGAAGATTTCCAGTTGTAAAACATTTTTCGTGGATTAATAATGGATAATTTAATATGTATCTAGCATAAAATAGCACCGACAGCAAATAATATGCACTATACTGAAATAATTTCTATAAAGATTCTAAAAAGCCTTTCTTAAATATTAATAAAGAAAAATGAAAAAAAAAAACTCTATTCTCATAAATAAATCTCATATTTATAAAGGAAAATGGAAATTAATCACTTTAAAGAGATATTTTCTCAACTAATTTTGTTTATAAAAATTTCTGGGATCTATTATATATATTTTTTTTTTCCAGCACAGTCAATGGTGATTGGTGAAAGAGAGAAATAAATATTAAATATGCTATATCACTTGAGTTAACGGCAAAGTTAAAGTTTCAAAATATAGATAGCATTACTACTAGGAGTTTTGCAGCTCATTGAAAATAATTCATCAAGATTCCTCCATGGTAGAATGGATCAAAATTTCATAAAGGTGGAGCAAAATCATCCTGATTTGTCTCAAAAATTCACTCTATTCTAATTGGATAATAAATAAGAAAAATATGATTGCAGTTATGCTTTTCAAATTTACTGTCTGATTTTTTACTTTACATATTTCATTTGGATAAGATGTTATGGAATTTTTAAACAATCAATTTATATCTTGACATACGATTACATTTAAAGAAATGAAAGTGATTTTTTGGGTCGTAGCACTGAGCATTTTGCTTCTTCTTTTTATTCAATATCGGAGGTCATGTATAACTTCACTACTTATTTTTTGAAAGAAAATTCAGTTAAACAAACAATAATTAAATAAATAAAGCTTTAGTATTATTTTTTCTCCGTACCTGTACTTATTCTTATATGTAGACGAATTTATCGTTCTTAAAAATACTTCATTCTGTTTTTATTACTTGTAAAAAGTAAACATAAGTATTTGTATATTCTATTTCTGTTCTATTTAATTTATTTAAAAAATATAGAAATACTTTTTCATTAAAATTTAGGAAATCATATACCCATTATGTCTGTATTATTTTATTCAATTTTCTATTTATTTGTAAAAAAAAAAAATAGAGCGTCGATATCGCATATTTTTCTCATTTAAATAATACATAGGACTATCAAAAAACACATTACACATTAATTTACCGCTTCGTACAGAAGACAACAGCTTCGAAGCCATTAAAACCTCACCATAAAAATAAAATAAAATAAAATTAAAATTGTTTTTGTGAATAACAGAAATTATTTTACATTGAATCGGGTCGATTTGTGCCTGGAATTTTACATGAAATATAAAAGACCAAAATTCTCTTTGAATTTCGAAAGAGAAAATTATACTTTCTTCAAACTGGATTTCTTCAAGCATTTCCTTAATTACTGACTCTGTTGCTATTTCCGAGTTTTTGGAATCTTTCAACCGAGGAAAAAAAATCCTGAATCTTTTAGAATTCTACGGATGAATTAATAGCTTTTCACAACGATTCATTATACGTAAGTCTGAATAATTCCAAACGATATATCTTCCAACTCTAGACATTTCTTATGAAAGTTTTTTGAAAAGTCTTTTATAAAAAATCTAATTTTACTTTAAAATGGATCTTTGTAAGTTATAAATATTGCTGTCATCAGTGTTTATAGGCCTCTAAGAGAAAACTTTCAGACATCCCAAAACATTAAAATGCTATTAGATTTAATGATGCTAATATCAGAATAACGTTTTCTAACTTGTCATTTGATGACCGTGAGGTAAAAAAAAAAGAATTTTTTTTCGAGTTTATGTGTTTTATGATTTTTTTCTTGTAAGTATTCTATTTGGATAAATTGGTACAAGGTTTTTAAACAATGAATTTGCATCTAGATATATGATTACATTTAAAGAAATGCAAATTATTTATTTTGGGAGTAAAACTACACATTTGTTTTTATTTTTATTAATTATGGGAGATAATGTATTTGATCTCAATATATTTTTCAAAATAAAATTCAATTATGCAACTAAAATGAAATCTTAACTATTACTTTTTCTCCGTACCGGCAAATACTATTATATATGGACGAATTTATAACTTTTAATAATACATTTTGTTTTATTATTTTAAAAATATAAAGATATGTTTTTGTATTCTATTTCACTTATATTTAATTTTAAAGAAAATCAGAAATTCTTTTTCATTAAATCTTCTGAAATCATACCCATTAAGTCTGTATTATTTTATACAATTTTATATTTCAATGTAAAAGAAAAAAAAAATCCGCAAAATTTTTTTTAATTAAAATTTAGGAAATCATACCCTTACGTCTGTATTATTTTATACAATTTTGTATTTCAGTTACAAATTTTAAGAGCATTTATAGGACATTTTTTTCCTATTGAAATAATATATAGAGTTATCATGAAATTCGTTACCAATTTCAGAAGACTCTACAGCTACGTTGCGTATATAAAAAAGACATGTCTTAAACGTTTCAAAGTAACCCCACCCCGGCTTACGATACTTAGCAAACACTGCTTCATATTACTTGACAGTATGTCACATGAACCATTAGTCACCTTATTTAGTGGCATGTCCATTGCATAGCGCTAAAATGTTTATCTTTCGCTAAAGTAATTTGTCAGGTTGAAATTTAAAATTTTAATTTTTACAATTGTTACACTTTTTCAGCTGTTACTTAATAAAAATGAATTTGCTTTTTTGGCCATTCTAAAGGCTTGTTTTATTTATTTATATTTACTTATTTATTAATTTCCGAAACATCTTTTTTTTCTTTCAAAATAAGAAATAATTTTTGTTAAACTATTCGTATTAATCTTTTGAAGATACATATTTAGGATACATGAATAATTGATTTATAGTATGGAATTTAGGTATTTATATTTAAGAAGAAAGTAGGGTTTATTTTGATATGTGGATGTCTTTCAAAGCAAATTTCAAATACTTTTTTTATAAATTTGACCATTTTTCCGATTGCCTGATATCATTTATTTTATTCTACAGTAATCTGTTACAGAGAAAGTATAAGCTGTTTACTCCAACTCTCCCCATGATTTAAAAAGTTTTAAAATTTTTCACAATTCCATAAACTTTAATTTAATAAATTCGTTTTTAATATAACATATTTTAAACATTGTTGCTATTTCTGAAGGGTTTCGAAATTGATATCAGCTTCATGGCCATTATATACGTATATACTCTTTATGTATATGTATATAGTGTTGTATATAAATATACTGTTATTTAAAGAGAATTTTGGTCTCGTATATTTCATGGTAGATTCCAAGCACAAATCGATCGATTTAATGTAAAAGAATTTCTGCTGTTCACAAATAAATAAATAAATAAAATGAAATAATAAATAACAAATGTATATTTTGTAATTCAGTAATAACAGTAAATATATATATTTAAAAAAAAATAAATCTGAAGCAATAAACTATTAGACAAACTCAATTTTTAAAAAATGACGTTAATCGTACTTATCAAAATAGACTTACTAAAGTTTTAAGCGTATTTCATTGACTAAAATTTAACAAACATACTTAATTTGTCTACTATTCAATTCATATTGATAAGTAATATGTTAAGGAAGATTTTTTGGAGACGTTTGGAATATATCGTGTTACAACAGGATTTAAAAAAATACTACACATTTCTAAAGTTATTTGCCTCTCATGAACGCGAATCGTTCAGAAAATTAACCTACATTTTCAATATATAAGGAGTGAAATATATGAATAAAAAAAGAGTCAGCATCGGTGCAAAGGTAATAAAGCAAACGGTTATTGTTTTTCTATTATTAAATGCTAAAACATGAATAAAGTAATAATAAGAAAGGCATAGCCATATACTGTCATTTCTATATGAAAAGTAACAAAATTAATTGCTAAAACAAAAAATGCTTCATGAAAAAAGACGTGTAGTATTAATAGAACATCTTACCTAAAGGAAGAAATATAAATGAAAAAGCGTACAAATGTAGAAGTTTACTTTTTTATAAAACAATAAAAGCAGAATGAAGTATTTTTATAAACGATACATCCATCCATAAAATAAGAGTAATACAGGAGGGAGAAAACGTAATAGTTTCTTATAATTTTTATAGCATAATTGAATTTTACTTCAAAAAAATAAATAACACTCAAATGCATGACCTACCCTATTGAATAATGAAACAATCTGTCGTGTTACTCACAAAAGATATCATTTACATTTCTTTTAATGTGAAAATTTGTCTAGCTATAAATTCATTGTTCAAAAACGCCATAACATTTAATAAATATGGAATACGTAAGGGGGAAAATCATAAAATGCATGAACTCGATAAAAAAGTTTTTTTTTCGTTCTTTCACATTCTTCACATGACAAGTTGAAAAATGCCATTTTGATATTAGCATCATTGAATCTAATAGCATTTTAATGTTTTGCGAAGTCTGAAAGTTTTCACTTATATGCCTATAAAAATTGATGACAGCAATATGTATAATTTACAAAGATCTGTTTTAAAGAGAAATTAGATTTTTTCTAAAAGACTTTTCAAAAACTTCCATAAAAAAGTAAAAAAAAAGTCTTGAGTTTGAAGATATATCATTTGGGATTACTCAGATTTATGTACAATGAATCGTTCATAAAACCTATTAATTCATCCTCCAAATTCTAAAAAGCTCGGGAGTTTTTTTTTTTTTTTTTTTTTTTTTTTTTTTTTTTTTTTTGGTTGAAAGATTTCAAAAACTCCGAAGAAGCAACAGAGTAAGTAATTAAGTAAACACATAAAGAAATCAAAATTGAAGAAAGTATAATTTTTTTTTCGAAATTTAAAGAACATTTTGGACTTTTATACTTCATGGAAGATTCCAAACACAAATCGACTCAATTTAATGTAAAATAATTTCTCCTGTTCACAGAAACAATTTTTTTTTGTGTATTTTTTGTTATATTTTATGTATTTTCTGTTATTTTCTTTTACTTTATTTTATTTTACAGTGCGGTTTAAATGGCGCAATGTTCGAAGCTGTATTTTTTTGTACAAAAGGTAGAAAAATGGGTAATGTGGTTTTCTGATAGCTCTTTATATTATTTAAAAAAGAAATTTTTTTAAATATTCTATAAACGCTAAAAAACTATTTTGCAAATAAATAAAAAAATGAATAAAATGATACAGAAATAACGAACAGGGGAAAATTATGGTAACACACAAAGACGTCCAGTTTGAAGAAAATATAAATATACGTATATATATATATTTTTTTCGATGATTAAAGAGAATTTTGGTCCATTATATTTTACAGAAAACTCCAAACACAATTCGACCTGATTTAATGTAAAATAATTTCTGCTATATACAGAAAAAAATTCTGTTTATATATTTTTTATATTTCATGTATTTTTTTTTATTTTTTTTTTACTTTATTTTATTTTACAGTGCGGTTTAAATAGTGCAATGTTCGAAGATGTATTCTTCTGTACAAAAGAATAGAAAAATGAGTAACTTTTTTTTTCTTTTTTTTCCATAGCCTTATATATTTTTTCAATAAGAAAATTTTCAAATAATGTCCTATAAACGCTCAAAATGTTTTTGAAATATATATAAAAAAATGAATAAAATGATGCAGATATAATGAGAATGATTTCCCAAATTTTAACGAGCAAGAATTAATGTATATTTTTCTTTTAATAAACTAAATGTAACAGAAATATAGTTTACAAATATTTAATAAATACTTATAAATATTAAACGTATGTACATTACGAATACTTAATAAATACTTATAAATATTATGCTTATATACATTACAAATACTTAATAAATACTTACAAATACTTACTAAAATTATTTCTTTTTAAAAGTACTAAAAGCAGAATGAAATATATTTTTTTAAAATGATAAATGCGTCTATACACAATAACAAGTACAGATACGGAGAAAACATAATAATGAATCTTTATTTTTTTAGTTTGTTTTTTAATTGAATTTTATTTCGACAAATAAGTAGAAATGATATGCATGACCTCCCATATTGATAAAAAATTGAAATAAAAGACTGAGTGCTACTTCCTCAACAATCATTTGCATTTCTTTAAATATAATCATACGTCTAGATGTAAATTCGTTCTCTTAAAACCAAATAACATGTATTCGAAATGGAATATTTAATGGAAAAAATAAACAGCGTATCAATTCATACGTTTCTTTTAAAAAATAATAAAAACAGTAAGAATTATTTTAAACTATAAATTGTGTAATAAAATATGTTAATAATTACGGGTATGAAGAAAACGTAATAGTTAAGATTTAATTTTTATTGCATGATTGAATTTCGTATTAAAAAATACATAGAGATCAAATAGATGACCTCCGATATTGAATAATAATAAAAAAAAAAATGTGTAGTGCTACTCCGAAAATAAATCAATTACTTTTTCTAAATGTAATCATATGTCTAGCTATAAACTCACTATTTAAAAACCCCATAAAATTTTATCCAAATGGAATATTTCAAGGAAAAAAAATGCATCAACTCGAAAAAAAAATTTTTTTGCGTCCTCTCACGGGGTACATATGACAAATAATAAAAAATATTCTGATATTAGCATCATTAAATCTAATAGCATTTTAATGTTTTCAGACATTTGAAAGTTTTCACTTACGTCTTTAAAAACCGATAAATGCAATATGTATAACTTTCAAAAATCCATTTTAAAGTAAATTTAGAATTTTTTTCTACAAGACAATTCATAAAACTTTCTTAAAAAATTAACAAAATTGAGTTGGATGATATAACATTTGGAATTATTCAGACTTAAGTATAATGAATATTTCAGAAAAGCTAGTAATACATTCGACGAATTCTAAAAGGTTCAGGACTTTTTTTATCGGTTGAAAGATTCCAAAAACTCCAAAGCAGCAACAGAGTAAATAATTACGAAAACGCCTGAAGAAATCCTGTTTAAAAAAAGTACAATTTTTTTTTTTTTTTAATTTAAAAATAATTTTCAGTAGAGTCTTCTGTAAAGCGGTAAAGATACTGGTAGCGTGTTACTAGATAAGCCTGTATATTATTTAAATGAGGAATTAAAAGAAATGCTTTATAAAGATCTTAAAACTTCTGAACTGAAATAGAAAATTGGATGAAATGATAGACATAATGAATTTAGAATTAGAATAAAATTTAAATAAAATTGGAATTTTTTTCTTGAAGACATTTCATAAAACTTTCATAAAAAAATTAACAAAATTTTGAGTTGGAAGGTATAACATTTGGAATTATTCAGACTTAAGTATAATGAATATTTCAGAAAAGCTATTAACACATTCGACGAATTCTAAAAGGTTCAGAAGTTTTTTTATCGGTTGAAACATTCCAAAACTCCGAAGCAGAAACAGAGTAAGTTATTACGGAAACGACTGAAGAAATCCAGTTTAAAGAAAGTACAATTTTTTTTTCGAGATTTAAAGAGAATTTTGAGTAGAGTCTTCTGTACAAAGCGGTAAAGAAATTGGTAGTTAATTAGTGAATAACCCTGTATGTTATTTAAATGAGGAATTAAAAAGAAATGCCCTATAAAGGATCTTAAAACTTCTGTAACTGAAATAGAAAATTGGATGAAATGATACAGACATAATAAATTTAGAATTAGAATAAAATTGAAATAAAATTGGAATTTTTTTTCTAGAAAACATTTAATAAAACTTTCATAAAAAAATTAACAAAATCTTGAGTTGGAAGATTTAACATTTGGAATTAATCAGACTTAAGTATAATGAATCTTTCAGAAAAGGTATTAATTCATCCGTCGAATTCTAAAAGGTTAAGGAGTTTTTTTTATCGGTTGAAAGATTCCAAAAACTCCGAAGCAGCAACAAAGTAAGTAATTAAGGAAACACTTGAAGAAATCCAGTTTAAAGAAAGTACAGTTTTTTTTTCGAAATTTAAAGAGAATTTTCAGTAGAGTCTTCTGTAAAAAGAGGTAAAGAAATTGGTAGCGTGTTACTGGATAACCCTGTATATTATTTAAATGAGAAATTAAAAAGAAATGCTCAATAAACGATCTTAAAACTTCTGTAACTGAAATGAAAAATTGGATGAAATGATACAGACATAATGAATTTAGAATTAGAATAAAATTTAAATAAATTTGGAATTTTTTTCTACAAGACATTTCATAAAACTTTCATAAAAAATTAACAGAATTTGAGTTGGAAGATATAACAATTGGAATTTTTCAAACTAAAGTATAATGAAACTTTCAGAAAAGCTATTAATTCATCCTTCGAATTCTAAAAGGTTCAGGACATTTTTCTCGGTTTAAAGATTCCAAAAACTCCGAAGCAGCAACAGAGTAAGTAATTAAAGAAACACTTGAAGAAATCCAGTTTAAAGAAAGTACAGTTTTTTTTTCGAAATTTAAAGAGAATTTTCAGTAGAGCCTTCTGTACAAAGCGGTAAAGAAATTGGTAGCGTGTTTCTGGATAACCTTGTATATTATTTAAATGAGAAATAAAAAAGAAAGGCCCTATAAACGATCTGAAAACTTCTGTAACTGAAATAGAAAATTAGATTAAATGATACAGACATAATGAGTATAATCGCGTAAATTTTAATGAAGATTTTTGCATACATATATGTATATATATAAATATATATTATTTGATAAATTAAATATAGAAGAAATAAATTATACAACAACATATGTTTACTTTTTAAAATACTAAAAAAGAATGAAGTATTTTTAAAAACGATAATTTCGTCTGTATAGTATAGTTACGGAGAAAACATAATAGTGAAGCTTTAATTTTTGTTCCATAATTGAATTTCTTTAAAAAAATAGCGATGATCTACATGACCTCCTAAATTAAATTTAAAAAATGAAACAAAATGTAGAGTACTACTCCCCAAACATTCATTTACATTTTTTAGATGTAATCATATGTATAAATGTCAATCTAAAGTTCCTCATAGCATTTTATCCAAATGGAATAAGGGGAAAAATCATAAAAAAGCATTAAATCTGATTTTTTTTTCGTTTTCTCATGGTCTTTATATGACAAGTTGAAAAAATGTCATTCTGATATTAGCATCATCAAATATAATAGCATTTTAATGTTTTGCGATGTCTTAAAGGTTACTTATATTCATTTGAAAATTGATGACAGCAATATGTATGACTTACAAAGATCCATTTTCAGGTAAAATTCGATGTTTTTCTAAAAGACTTTCCAAAAAACTTTCTTAAAAGGTGAATAAAGTCTTGAGTTGGAAGATATATTATTTCGAAATATTCTGATTTATGTATAATGAATCGTTCAGGAAAGTTATTAATTCATTCGTCGAATTCTAAAAGGTTTACGAGTTTTATCTCTGTTGAAATATTACAAAAACTGCGAAGCAACAACAAAGTGAGCAATTAAGGAAAGGCTTCCAAGAAATCCAATTCAATGAAAGCAAATTTTTTTTCGAAATTCAAAGAGAATTTTGAGTAGAATCTTCTGTACAAAGCGGTAATGAAATTGGTAAATTCTTCCTGGATCTGTATTGAGATTATTGGTAACGTGCTTCTGTTCTTCCCCTGTATACTATTTAAATAAGAAGTAAAAAATAAATGCCCTATAAATTCTCCTAAAACTTCTGTAACTGAAATAGAAAATTGGATAAATGATACAGACATAATGGGTATGATGCACTAATTTTTTACGAAGATGAATTTTTGTATATATATATTATTTGATAAATTAAATATGGAAGAAATAGATTATGGAACAACATATGTCTACTTTTTTAAAATACTAAAAACAGAATGAAATATTTTTAAAAACGATAATTTTGTCTATATAGTATAGTTACGGAGAAAACTTAATAGTGTAGCTTTAATTTTTGTTGCGTAGTTGAATTTCATTTAAAAAAATATATAGTTAGGATGTACATGATCTCCCAAATTAAATTAAAAATGTATAAATAAAATGTAGAGTGCAACTCCAACCAAAAAAATCCTTTTCATTTTTAAAATGTAATCATATGTCTAGATGTTAATTCAATGTTCAAAAACCTCATAACTTTTTATGCAAATGGAATAAGAGGAAAAAATCATAAAATGCTATTAAATCGGATATTTTTTCGTTCTCTTACGGTCTTTATATGACAAGTTAAAAATGTCTTTCTCATATTAGCATCATCAAATCTAATAGCATTTTAATGGTTTGCGAACTCTGAAAGTTTTCACTGAGATGCCTATAAAAATTGTGACAAAAAATGTATGACGTACAAAGAGCCATTTTAAGGTAAAATTAGATTTTTTTTTCTAAATGACTTTTTAAAAAGTTTCTTAAAAGAGGAACAAAGTCTTGAGCTCGAAGATATATCATTTGGAATTATTCAGACTTATGTATAATGATTTGTTCAGAAAAGTATTCATCTTTCGGATTCTAAAATATTGTTTTTTCTCAGTCAAAAGATCCCCAAAACTTCGAACCAGCAACAGATTAAATAACTAAGGAAACGCATGAAAAAATCAAGTTTAAAGAAAGTACAATTTTTTTCGAAATTAAAAAAAAAAAAAAATAATAATAATAATAATAATATTAGAGTCTTCTGTACTAAGTGGTAAAGAAATTAGTATCGTGCTTCTGGGTAACCCTGTACATTATTTAAATGAGAAATTAAAAAGCAATGCCCTATAAACTCTTTTGAAACTTCTGTAACTATAATAGATTTGGATAAATGATACAGACATAATGGATATGATCTCCTAAATTATAACCGAGAAAAATTTCTGTATATATATATATATATATATATATATGTGTGTGTGTATATTATTTGATAAATTAAATATAAAATAAATAGATTATACAACAATATATGTTTACTTTTTAAATGTATTTAAAGCAGAATGAAATATGTTTAAAAACAATAATTTCGTCTATATAGTATAGTTATGGAAAAAACATAATAATGAAGCTTTAACTTTTGTTGCATAACTGAATTTCATTTAAAAAAAAATAAATAGTTATGATACACATGACCACTCGAATAAAAAAAAAGAAAAATGTAAAGTGTTACTCCTCAAAAAATCAGTTCTATTTTTTAAAATGTAATCATATGACTATATGTTAATTTAATGTTCGAAAACTTCATAACATTTTATCCAAATGAAATAAGGGGAAAAATCATAAAATGCTATCAAATCGGATATTTTTCTTTTGTTTTACCGTGGTCTTTATAAGACAAGTTCAAAAATGTCATTTCGAGATTGGCATCATCAAATCTAATAGCATTTTAATGTTTTGCGATGTCTGAAAGTTTTCACTGAGATGCCTATAAAAATTGATGACAGCAATATGTATTATTTACAAAGATCTATTTAAAAGTAAAATAGGTTTTTTTTTATTCTAAGAGATTTTACAAAAACTTTCTTAAAAAAGGAACAAAGTCTTGAGTAGGAAGATATATCATTTGGAATAATTCAGACTTATGTATAATGATTTATTTAGAAAAGCTATTAATTCATTCGTCGATCTCTAAAAGTTTCAGGAGTTTATTCTCGGTTGAAAGATTTCAAAAATTCTGAAGCAGCAACAAAGTAAGTAATTAAGGAAACGCTTGAAGAAATTCAGTTTGAAAGAAGCTATAAACATTTTTTTCGAAATTTAAAGAGAATGTTGTCTCTTATATTCCATCAAAGACTCCAAGAACAAAAAGATCTGCCTTAATATAAATTAATTTCTGCTGAACACAAACACGATTTTTTTCAATATTTCTTTAAATGTAATTATATGTCTTGATGTAAATTCATTGTTTAAAAGATCTATAACATTTTATCGAAACGGAAAATTTAAGGAAAAAAAATCAGAAAATGCATTGGCTTGAATTCCTTTTTGGTTGTCACATGATTTTTTATGTGACAATTAGAAAAAAAAACATTCCGATATTGTTATCATTAAATCGAACAGCATTTTAATGTTTTTCTTTGTGTTAAAGTTTTCACTTAGGTGCCTATAAAAATTGATGACAGTAATTTGTATAACCTACAAAGATCCTTTTTAAAGTAAATCGAAACTTTTTTCTAAAAGACTTTTCAAAAAAGTTTCATAAAAAAGAAACAAAATCTTCAGTTGGAAGATATAACATTTGGAATTAATCAGACTTATGTACGATTAATCTTTCAGAAAAACGATTAATTCAACTGTCAAAATCTAAAATGTTCAAGAGTTTTTTATTGGTTGAAAGATTCCAACAACTCCGAAGCAGCAATAGAGTAAGTAATAAGGAAAACGCTTGAAGGAATTCAGTTTGAAGAAAGTACAATTTTTCTTCGAGATTTAAAGAGAATTTTGAGTAGAGTCTTCTGCACAAAGCGGTAAAGAAATTAGTAACGTATTTCTGGATATCACTGTATATTATTTAAATGAGAAATTAAAAAGAAATGCAATATAAACTCTATTAAAACTTCTGTAACTGAAATAGAAAATTGGGTAAATGATACAAACATAATGGGTATGATCTCTTAAATTTTAACGAAGATGAATTTTTGCATATATATATATATATATATATATATATATATATATATATATATATATATATATATATATATATATATATATATATATATATATATATATATAAAATAGATTATACAACAACATGTGTTTATTTTTTTAAAATAAAAACAAAATGATATTTTTTAAACGATAATTTCGTCTATATGGTATAATTACGGAGAAAACATAATAGTGAAGCTTTGTTTTTTGTTGCATAGTTGAATTTCATTAAAAAAAATAATTATGTACATGACCCACCAAATTAAATTAAAAAAGAAAGGAAATATAGAGTGCTACTCCCCAAAAAATCATTTACATCTTTTAATGTAATCATATCTATATGTTTATTCAATGTTCAAAAACCTCATAACGTAAACGTTTAACGTTCATAACGTAACGTAACGTTTCTCCAAATAGAATAAGGGAAAAATCATATTGCATGAAATCAGATTTTTTTTTCGTTTTCTCGTGGTCTTTATATGACAAGTTAAATAATGTCATTCTGATATTAGCATCATTGAATCTAATAGCATTTTAATGCTTTGCGATGTCTGAAAGTTTTCACTTAGATGCTTATGAAAATTGATGACCGCGATATCTATGACTTACAAAGATCCATTTTAAAATAAAGTTCGATTTTTTTCTAAAAGACTTTTCAAAAAACTTTCTTAAAATGTGAATAAAGTCTTGAGTTGGAAGATATCATTTGGAATTATTCAAACTTACGTATAATGAATTATTCAGAAAAGCTATTAATTCAATTCTAAAAGTTTCAGGTGTTTTGTCGCAGTTGAAAGATTCCAAAAACCTCGAAGCAGCAACAGAGTAAGTAATTAAGGAAAGTCTTGAAGATATAGAATTTGAAAGAAGGCATAACTATTTTTTTTTCAAAATTTAAAGAGAACTTTGTCTCTTATATTTTATGGCAGATTCTAAGCAGAAAAAGATCTAACAGAATGTAAATTAATTTCTGCTGGACACAAAAACTTTTTTTTTTCTTAAGTGTGGTTTCAATTTCCAACGTTAGAAGCTGTAGAGTCTTCTGTACGAAAGTGTACGGAAATAGATAGCATGTTTCTTGATAACCCTGTATATTATTTAAATAAGAAATTACATAAAGCGTCCTGTAAACAGTCATAAAAATTTTTGCAACAGAAACAGAAATATAGGTAAAATTATACTGACATATTGGATATGATTTCCTTAATTTTAGCAAAAATAATTTCTGTTTTTTTTTTTTTTTTTTTAATTCAATTAAATATAAAAGAAATAGAGTATATGAATACATATGTTTACTTTTTAGAAGTTTTAAAACAGAAGAAAAAGTAATTTTAAAAATGATAAATACATCTACATACAATAATAATTGCATGTGCGCATAAAACATAACAGTGAAGCTTTAATTTTTGTAGTTTAAATGAATTTTATTTTAAAAAATTCATAGAGGTGATATACATGACCTCCCATATTGTATAAAAGAGAAAGCAAAATGTTGAGTGCTACTTCCTAAAAAATTATTTTCATTTATTCAAATGTAATCATACGCCTTGATGTAAATTGATTGTTTAAAGAACCTATAACATTCTTTTCAAATGGAAAATTTAAGGGACAAAATCAGAAAATGCATGAACTTGATTTTCTTTTTTTTCTGTCATGGCCTTCATGCGACAATAAAAAAAATGCCACTCCGATATTAGCATCATTAAATCTAATAGCATATTAATGTTTTGCGATGTCTGAAAGTTTTCACTTAGATACCTATAAAAATTGATTACAGTCATATGTATAAGAAGAAAGGATATATATAAACGGATATATATAAACTCCCATATTGAAAAAAAAATAATAAAAGAAACATGCAAAATGTAGAAACATGCAAATGTCAACCAAAAAATCATTTACATTTCTTTAAATATAATCATATGTATAGATATAACCATTTAATCTAATAGCATTTTAATGTTTTGCTATGTCTGAAAGTTTTTACTCAGACGTCTTTAAAAATTTATGACTGCAATAAGTATAACTTACAAAGATTCATTTTAAAGTAAAATGAGACTTTTTTTCTGAAAATTAAAAAAAAAAGGAAAAAAAAAAGGAAACAAAAATTTTTGAATTGGAAGATATATCATTTGGCATTACTCTGACTTATTTATAATGAATCGTTCAGAAAAGCATTAATTCATCCTTCGAATTCTAAAAGGTTCAGCAGTTTTTTTTTCTCGGTTTAAAGATTCCAAGAACTTCGAAGCAACAACACAGTTCGTAATTAAGGAAACGCTTGAAGAAATCCAGCTTGAAAGAAAGTATCAATAAAATATTTTTTGTTCGAAATTTAAGGAAAATTTTGGTCTGATATATCTTATGGACGATTCAGAACAAAAACGATGTGATTTAATGTAAAATTATTTCTGCTTTTCACAAAAAAGATTTTTTTTTCAGTGATGTTTATATGGCGCAATGTTCGAAGCTGTAGAGTTTTCTGTACGAAGTGGTAGAGAAATGGGTAACGTATTTCTCGATAAACCTGTACATTATTTAAATGAGAAAAAAATGCTCTATTATGGGTGAGATTTCCAAAGTTTAAAAAAAAAATAATTTCTGTATTTTTTAATAAATTAAATAGAAAGAAGTAGAGTGTACAAATACTTATATTTATTTTTTTAAGTAATAAAAACAAAATGAAGTATTTTTAAAGCCTATAAATACGCATACATATAATAATAAGTAAAGGTACTGAGAAAATATAACAGTGAAGCCTTATTTTTTTTTGTCTATTTGAATTTTATATAAAAAATAAGTAATATGTTGAGTGCTACTCCCCAAAAATCATTTACGTTTCACAAAACAAAATCATATGTCTAAATGTAAATTCATTGTTTAAAAATCCCATAATATTTTATTTTATTGATTATTTAAGGAAAAACATCATAAAACCATCAACTCGATAAAAACATTTTTTTTTCATTTTCTAATTCATATGACCAATTAAATTATGTCATTCTGACATTAGCATCATTAATTATAAAAGCATTTTAATGTTTTAAGGTGTTGGAAAGTTTTCATTTAGATGACTATAAAAATTGTTGACAGCAATATGTATTACTTACAAAGATCCATTTTAATGTAAAATTAATTTTTTTCTTCTAAAAGACCTTTTAAAAAAACTTTCATAAAAAAGCAAATTCTTGAGTTGGAAGATATATCGTTTGGAATTATTCAGACTTATGCATAATGAACCGTTCAGAAAACCTATTAATTCATACGTCGAATTCTAAAATGTTCAGGATATTTTCTTTTCTCTGTTGAAGCATTCCAAAAAACTCCGAAGCAGCAACAGAGTAAGTAATTAAGGAAACGCTTGAAGAAATCCTATTTCAAAAAATTATACATATTTTTAAGATAATTTTGGTCTTTTCAATTTAAAGGAAGATTCAAAGCACAAATTGATCTCATTTAATATAAAATAATTTCTTCTGTTCCCAGAAACGTTTCTTTTTTTATTTCAATTTGGTTTAGATGGAGCAGTGTTCGGAGCCGGAAAGTCTTCTGTACGAAGCTGTAGGGGAATGCATAACGTGTTCCTAGATAACCTTGTATATTATTAATATGAAAAAAATTTACAGAAAAGCTGTATAAACGTACTAAAGCTTTTCAACTGAATTAGAAACTGGATAAAAGGATACAGACGCAGTGGGTATGATTTCCTGAATTTCAAAGAAGAAATTCTAACTTTTTTCTTATAACATAAATTAAATATAAAAGACATGGAGCATACAAAAACATATGATTACTTTTTAAAAGTACTGAAAACATAATGAGGTATTAAAAAAAAAACATAATTTCGACTATATATAATAATAAGGTCAGGTGTGGATAAAACGTAACAGTGAAGATTTTTTTTTGTTTAATTCAATTTTATTAAACAAAATAGTAGAGATAATATACACGACCTCCCATATTGAATAAAGAATGATGGAAAATATCGAGTGTTTCTCCCCAAAAAATCATTGACATTTCTTTAAATTTAATCATATCTCCAGATGTAAATTTATTGTTTAAAAACCCCATAATGTTTTATCCAAAAGAGTATTTAAGAAAATAACCATAATTTGCACCAACTCTATAAAAACTTTTCTTTTCTTTCCCTAAAGGTCATCATACGACAAGTTAAAAAATGTCATTCTCATATTGGCATCATTAAATCTAATAGCAATTTAATATTTTGCGATGCCAGAAAATATTTTCTAAGATTCCTATAAAAATTCATGACAGCAGTGTGCATAACATACAAATATACATTTTAAAGTAAAATTAGATTTTTTTTTTCTAAAAGACTATTAAAAAAATCATAAGTAAGGAACAAAGTCTTGAGTTGGAAGATATATCATTTGGAATTACTCAGACTTGTGTATAAAGAATCATTCATAAAAGCTATTAATTCATCCGTTGAACTCTAAAAGGTTCAGAAGTTTTTTTCTCGGTTGAAAGATTTTAAAAACTTTGAAGTAAGAACTCAGTAAGTAATTAAGGAAACGCTTGAAGAAATCCAGTTTGAAAAAAAGTATAAATATTTTTCTTTTCGAAATTTAAGGAGAATTTTGGTTTTATATATATTATGGACGATTCAGAGCACAAACGATGTAAACCAATGTCTGCTAATCACAAAACTTTATTTAATGCTTTATAAACGTTCTAAATATTTTTGCAAATGAAGTAGAATATTGTATAAAATGAAACAGACATAATGGGTATAATATCCTAAATTTGAAAGAAAAATAAAACACGTATTCTTTAATAAATAAAAAAGAAAAGAAATAGAGTATACAAATTCTTATATCTATTTTTTAAAAGTACTAAAAAGAAAAAGATTTTTTTTTTTAAACATATATATAATAATATGTAAAGGTACGGAGAAATTATGATAGTGAGCTTTAATTTTTGTTGTGTATTTGAATTTTATTTCACAAAATAAGTAATATGTAGAGTGATACTGCCCAAAAAATCATTTACGTTTCATTAAACGTAATCATATATCTAGATGTAAAATCATTTTTTAAAACTACCATAATATTTTATCCTATGTGTTATTTAAGGGAAAAAAATCATAGAATGCATCAACTAGATAAAAACGTTTTTTCGTTTTCGCATTCATATGACAGGTTAAAATATGTCATTCTGATATTAGAATCATTAAGTCTAATAGCATTTTTATGTTTTACGATGCCTGAAAGTTTTCACTTAGATGCCTATAAAAATTGATGACAGCAATATGTATTACTTACAAAGAACCATTTTAATGCAAAATTAGATTTTTTCTCCTAAAAGACTTTTCAAAAAAAACTTTCATAAAAAGCAAAGTCTTGAGTTGGAAGATGAATCATTTGGAATTATTCAGACTTACGTAAAATGAATCTTTCAGAAGAGCTACTAATTCATCCGTCGAATTCTAAATGGTCCAGGAGTTTTTTTCTGGGTTGAAAGATTCCAAAAACTCCGAAGCAGCAACAGAGGAAGTAATTAAGAAGAAGCTCTTAGAAAACTAGTTTGAAGAAATTATACATATATGTATTTTTTTTTATATTCAAAGAAAATTTGAGTCTTATATTTCATGGAAGATTCCAAGAACAAATTCATTTTATTTAATGTAAAATATTTTCTGCTGTTCACAAAAACAATATTCTTGAAATCTAAATAATAAAATACAATTTTTTGTGGTTCAAAATTATAACAGTAAATGTATAAATATTAAAAATTTTAATTTGAAGTAACTGTGGTTTTTAGCAAACATTTTTTTTAAATAAATGTGCTGTTCTTAAAAGTACACCCGATTTTTGACGGATTTATTAGTTTTGGAAATCAGAAATCCTAAGAACTTTATACAATATGTCAAACTGTCGGTGTTGGTTTGTGTGTGTTGCCAATATAAAAATGAAAAAAAAATGAAATAATGCATAGAATTTTTTCAATTTTTGTGTATGTTTTTTGGGTATGCCAAGAAGTTCCATCCCGAATTTAGAAAGCTTCTACTGGAAGTTGCCGCACAGTAAGAACGAAAAAAAAATTCGTTAAATTTACGGCAAAAACTACTGGCAGCAATGTTGTTATCAGTTTTTGCCGTAATAATTGAGTAAAATTAGATTTAATCTTTAAAAATGCATCTAATTATACTGCAATTTTTACAGCAAAAACTGCTTGTAGCAATGTTGCCGGATTTTTTTATAGTGCGATGGAATAGTGTTATTGTGCAGAACAACTGCACGCATAGATTTTAAGCACAAAAATTTAGTTGGAAGAAAATAAATAATATAAGGATCACGTAAAATGGAATGATGGTACTTCTTACTAAAATTATCAAATCTAAACATAGAAAAGGAATTTTTACTTGAAGATATAATTCTGGAAATTAATTGTTTGTTTCTCAGCTAAATTATTTCTACTAATGTTTGATCGTTTTCTATCATTCTGATTCTAGTTAGAGTATTTAAAATGTTATGTTTAGATTTTGCATTTTATTTTGCATACATATGCCTATTTAAATGTTAAAGGTATGAAGGGAGAAAAATCTATTATATTTTACTTTTGAAAGCTGACATAAGATGTAGTGTAAACAAATGTATTACAAATTTCTTTGTTCTAATATCATAATTATTAATTATAAGATGCCTTAACTGAAATTATGACTATTAGATGACTGAACGTCCTCAATATATTCATATCATTGCTAAAATTTCGAGCAGTGAAAATGTAATCTTATAAGGAAGGTTTCCATAAGGGTATAGTCCGAGAAATCTGAAAAGTTACAGAATGCTTTTTTATAAAGATATACACATTTATAAAAAAAAAAAAAAAAAAAAAAAAAAAAGAAAAAGAAAAAGAAAAGGGCCGAACCTCGTTATAACTTCCGTAAAAAAAATAATGAAATTTTCATTATTTGGAGATTTTTCATCGATTGGAGGTGGAATACAATTTCAAAAACTACTTTTTTATGTCAAATACACACTTTAAGGGGGAAAAATGTTTCATGTTGAGCTTGTTTAAATAAATTTAATTTAAACAACTTTATTTTTGTTTAGTTTTAGAATGTTTTAACTATAATTTTGTCATATTGATATTTGTATGTATTTATACAGGTATATAGGTGGAATACAATTTCAAAAACTAATTTTTATGTCAAATACACACTTTAAGGGGGAAAAAATATTTCATGTTGAGCTTGCTTAAATAAATTTAATTTAAACAACTTTACTTTTGTTTAGTTTTAGAATGTTTTAACTATAATTTTGTCATATTGATATTTATATGTATTTATATTGAAATTTTACTATCAAAATTTACGATTTAATACGAAATTCAAAATTTAAATTAACTAAAATTGTTTCAAGCTAAAAATTAAGTCTAATTGAATATTATCTATTCAATTTTGTTCCTATGGAAATGATTTTGGCTTTTATTTTTGAAGATGCTAAAATATATTAAAAAAATTTTTGAGAATGATTTTTTTATGTATGAAAATATTTTTTTCAGTGATCAAATAAATAATACAAGAAACAAGCATCATATATGTGTAATACAATATACATACATATATATATATATATACAATAAACTGTTTCTTTTTAAGCTTAAATTTATTGAATACCATTATAAAGCATTCTAAAAATTTTCAAACAAATTTAAGTTATATTAAAATCGTTTGCTTTTGGCGAGAAAATTGTTGCTCGCAAAATTCAATAACGCTTTTGTCCTTTTATGCCAAATATTTGAAAATATTTTATTTTTTAGCAAAATTTCTACAGTAATTCCGACGCTAAATTTGGCTGGTCCTTTATTACATACATGAGTAGTTGAATTAGTATTTTTTTGTTCAAAAATATTCTGAGTATGCCCAATGTGGAGACTTTCCTTGTTAGATAGTTTCTCTTCAATTGTTGAGCATTATCCCAAAAATTAGATAGCATATGGCGGGGGTCACGATAATCATTTCAAGAATTTCTCTTGAGGAATTTCTTGAGGCAGATCGCGCTACATTCCCGAACCCATATAATTTCTTTTTCTTTCATGCATTTCCCTACTTTGCATTATTTTTGTTATTAAAAAACGGCGGAAATGCCCATGAGAAGTTGCACACTTTCTGGCACTGAAATTCATCAGAACACTTCTTTCTTGAAAGTTAAA
This sequence comes from Maratus speculifer, assembly GCA_964019185.1. Classification (NCBI taxonomy): domain Eukaryota; kingdom Metazoa; phylum Arthropoda; class Arachnida; order Araneae; family Salticidae; genus Maratus; species Maratus speculifer. The sequence goes on along the minus strand of OZ025295.1, from coordinate 265,360,714 downwards.
ATTTAAGTTACTATCTCTTTTTTGCATGCAATGATTTTGAATCAGAAATATTTAATTTGGAGAAACACATTGATAAATAAGTCACGTAATATTATAATATGAAAAAAAAGTAAATTTATTTAATAAAAATTTATTTAATGCATATAATTTAATTTATATATTGATATAATTTCAAGCATGCCAATTAAATCCATTCAATACCCTATTTTCGTTTCTGCAGAAAAAAATGTTTGTTTGCAAAAACTAAAAATTGCATTAGTACTAATATGAAAAAAAAAATAATAATAATAATTTTCGAAAAAAAATGCTGTTTTAGTTTGTTTAGAATATTTATCGCTCCAATTAGAAATTTTTATTTCAGATTCTCACTTAATATGCACAAAGCATATATATACTCATTCATATCTACGTTTTCATTATATAAAGAATAAAATAAAAATAAAATTTAGCAGAAATTATATAAATTGAAATTATGACTAATTTATTAATATACATGTTCATATTATTCACATTCCTGATGTGATTTGGAGATTCATAAGATAATCTCAAATTGTTTCTCTCCAACAATTGTGCACGGTCGCGAGAGAATTAGATAGCAAGATAGCCGAGGCTACGATAATTATTCCAAATGTTATCCCGCAAGACTGGATCACGCTACATTCATAAGAAAAAGCAAATTCATTTTCCCACGCATTCTCTTATGTTAAGTCACTTCTAATAAAAATAAGGGGAAAATTACTTTGAGAAAATACAATTATATTTTCAGTAAAGTCCAGCTTGACACTTCGTTCTGTAGCATTTAATATTAAGCAGTGTCGCACCCTTGCACGCATATAAATTGGCAAAGAAATATTTAATTGGAAAAAATAAAAGAGAGATGAGACCAGAAAATTATCACGCACAGTGAAAAAATTATTGAGATGAACAAATGTAGGAAACACAGAAAAAAACTGTAGAAGGTAGAGTATTATACGAAAATATTTGCGTAGAAATTACACTACATATTGATGCAGAAATTGTTAAGTAACTTGAAGCGAAAATTTTTAATATCTTAAATCAGTCTTCTATTATTTATATAATTATTCTAATTAATCAATTAATTAACATCTAAGTTAATTTTCTTCAAATATTCCAATACTAATGTTTAGAGGGACTTTCTTTTAATTAAAAATAGTCACTAAATAATAATAAAAAAACGATTATGAAATTCACTCGAACACTTTTTTCTTGAAAATTAAAAAATAAGTACTGCCTTTTCTTATCATGCATCTATTTGGATTCAGAAATATTTAATTCGAAGAGACATATTAATACATAAGTCACGTAGAGTTATAATAAAAATGATAAATTTATTGAATAAAAATTACTAATTTAAGGCATAAAAAATAATGTATATATTGATGCATACACATTAAATAAGTTACACACGCATTAAATAAGTTAAATAGAATATTTCAGTTTCTTAAAAAACTATTCGTTTACGGCAACTAAAATCCGCAATTGTACTATTTTGATAATTTTTATTAAAAATAATTTTCGCAAATGAAAAAAAAAGGGCTCGTAGTGTTTGTTTTTGATAATTATATGTTTTATTAAATGACATGAAGATTATTTTCAATAAGCATGCATACTTAAACAGAAAAATGATAAGATTTATTTTTGTTATTTCTAAGGCAAAAATAAATGTAGAAAGAAAGAAAAATATTTAAATATAAGAAATGTACTAAAATTTATCATTTAATATGCAAAATATAAGTGTATGCATACATACCTTTCTTTAGATTATTTTAATACTATACTTTATATTCAGCATATTCACTTTATTACTGTAATTTAGGGCACTAAGAATGTAGTCTCAGATTGTTTCTCTACAAACATTGAGCATTATCGCAAAAAAAAAAAAAAAAAAAAAAAAAAAAAAAAAAAAAAAGCAGATGGCAATGATCTTGGTTATCATTCCAAAAAATTGTTCCTGAGGAATTGTTTGAGGCAAATCACGTTATGTACCCAAAACCATGCAAATTCATTTATTCACGCATTTTCCTGTTTTAAGTCACTTTTGCTATTAAAACAAGTTGGAAATTGCACGTGAAGCGTAGCAAATGAGGTGCGTTCGTGCGATAACGAAGTTTTAAAAATATTACACTCATATATCAATCTCATAAAATTATAAATAGTGAATTACAATTAACACGCTCATCAAACAATGTTCACCCTATACCATTATGTAATGGAATACTTTTGTGTGGCCTTGTAAATCAATAACAAATGTCTTTGCACCACAAATTATGTAAAATGTATATTATAATATGTACTTTATAGTTGCATATACATTTTATTAAGTTCGAATGAGTGTAACACCATTAAAATGCATTTGAAACATTTTTCCCACATTGACCGTAATGTAACGGAATAATTTTGATTGTCCCTGTAATTGATCTATGCATCCGATTTTCATAAAATTTGAAGTAACTCGACAAAATTATGTAATAATTATGTATTTTACATTTCAAACGTATAAAATACATTTGAAACTTTTTCCCCATTGACTATAATGTAATTGAATACTTTTGATTGCCCCTGTAATTGATCTATGCACCATCAAAAAATTTGAAATGACTCGACAAAATTATGTGATAATTATGTATTTTAAGTTTCAAACGATTCGGCTGGGTAGTTTTTGCGTTGTTATATGCGGACGGACTGAACGACCACTATAGGTGCTACGTATTTACATAATTACGAACGCACCTAAAAATGGGGAAAATGCTCATGAGAATATGCACACTTTCTGGCATTGAAATTCATTCGAACACTTCTTTCTTGGAAGTTAAAAATTAAGTACTGCCTTTTTCATTGCATGCAATACTTTTGACTCAGAAATACTTAATTCTTAGAGACATATTAGCAAGTAAGTCACGCAGTATCATAATAAAAAAACGCAAATTTATTAAATAAAAATATTAATGCATAAATCTTTATAATGATATTGATGCATACAAATTCAAACATTTAAATTAAATTGTTCAATATAATTTTTCTGTTTCTTAAAAAACTATTCGTTTAATAATGCTAAATGCTAAAATAGTACTATTTTGATAGTTTTTATTTTAAATAATTTTCATAAATGAAAAAAAAAGTAATTTGTTAGTTTTTTATATTTATTTTTAAAAAATGACACAATGATTAATTTCAATAAACGTATACATTTAGATGAAAAATTATTTAAAATAAAAGTTATCAAAGGAGTACTGTTAGAGCATATTGCTTTAGTAAACGAACAATTTTTTAAAAAACAGAAAAATTATTGCTATTTCTAAGGCATATAAATAAATAATAATATCATATAAATAATCATATAAATAAATAAATAAATAAATGTTTAAATTGTAGAAACATATTTTAGATTCTGACATAATATGCACAATACATTTATATACATACCGGGTGTCCCAAAATTGACTGATGGATTTTAAAATTCAATAACTTGCAAACGGTGACAGCTATTTAAAAATTTTTTGCAAGAGGGTTATGTATAATGTCAGGAGTTTTTTTACTGTAATTTTTTTTATTTCGAATTTCAAAAAATAGGTGGCGCTGACGGCTATTGCAGACCAGGTCGACGCTTCACTCATTACTGATCACCTAACCTTCAATCGCCGTCAGCGCCACCTATTGTTTGGAATTCAATCTAAAATAAAAAATTACGACATTATACATAACCTTCCTACAAAAGTTTTTTAAATGGCTGTCATCGTTTGCAAGTTACTGAATTTTAAAATCCACCTGTCATTTTTGGGACACCCGGTATATATATATATATACGTATGTGTGTGTGCATATATATATATATATATATATATATATGTACGATTTTATTACATAAATGGTAGAGGAAAAAGAAAGTTTCGTATAAATTAGTTTATAAATTGAATTTATGATTATTAATGCTATACTTCTTCATATCATTCCCAATTCGAATGTGATTTGGAGACTGTTAATATAATCTTAGATTATTTCTCTCCAATTGGTGTGCAAGATCTCGACAATTGGATGGCCGAGGTCATGATAATTATTCCAAATGTTATACCGCAAGAATGGATCACGCTACGTTCATAAGAACATGCAAATCCATTTTTTCACGTATTTTCCTTCCTACGTTAAGTCACTTCTAATAAAGATACGAGAAAAATTACTTAGAGAGAATACAATTATATTTCAGTAAATTCCAGCTTGACACTTCGAGCTGTAGCATTTAATCTTAAGCTGTGCCGCATCCTTTCACGCATATAATTTGGCAAAAAATATTTAATTAGAAAAAATGAACAGAAAGACAAGACCAGGAAAAGTTCACGTACATTTAAACAATTACTGACATAAACAAATATAAGAAACACAAAGAGAAACTGTGGACTTTTATTCGAATATAATTGCTTAGAAATTACACTACATCTTGAAGCAGAAATTGTAACACAATTGTCAAAATATTTTTGATATATTAGTCTTCTGTTACTGAAATAATTATTCTAATTAATATTTAATTAAGTGACATTTAATAAAAAAAAATACGTGTGGCACTCGGGGACTGCCGCGGTAAAGCTATTGCATAGCATTTTTTATCAACTTATGCAATTATAATTATTTATTTACTTTTATTTATGCAGTTTTTTTTGTCTTTGATATTAATACAAGTTAAACATTTTGAGCGTGATGACCGATAACAAATTTTTTTTCTTGTATTGAACAAATGATAAGTTAATATCCTTTAAAATATTTTTATTATCTTACAATACATGTAGGTTAATCAGGAATTTTTATCATTGAAACTATACGTTTATGGTAGCTGAAATAAAAAAAAGTTTAAGACTTGATATTCTCAAAATATCTGAAAAATACCGCGTCAATGTCTGCAGAAGTCTACGGAGGGATACCGTGCCGAAGTCTGCCAAACTGAAGCGACGTTAGCCGGAGTGTTAGGTTTTTTTTCTCGTCACAGAATTTCTAGATTCTTTCGCCGCGCTCAAAGGCCGCGATAAAAGCTATGCAATACCTAAATAAATTACAAACAAAATTGGACCGCGCAACGAAAATTGATCGCGAGATATAAACATTTTAAATTTTTCGACCCTCACCGTGGGGAGGGGTCTTCTGTCACCAAAAATTAACACTCTCTCATAATAAATTACCAAACAAAATTTGGCCGTGCTACGAAAATTAGATCGCGAGTTATAAGCATTTTAAATTTTTCGACCCTCACCGTGGGGGTCTCCTGTCACCAAAAATTAACACTGTCTCATAATAAATTACCAAACAAAATTTGACAGCGCAACGAAAATTGATCGCGAGATATAAACATTTTAAATTTTTCGACCCTCACCGTGGGGGGTTCTTCTGTCACCAAAAGTAACACTGTCACATAATAAATTACCAAACAAAATTTGGCCGCGCTAGGAAAATTAGACCGCGAGTTAAAAGCATTTTAACTTTTTCGACCCTCGCCGTGCGGGTCTCCTGTCACCAAAAGTAACACTGTCACATAATAAATTACCAAACAAAATTTGGCCGAGCTACGAAAATTAGATCGCGAGTTATAAGCATTTTAAATTTTTTCGACCCTCACCATGGGGGATCTCCTGTTACCAAAAGTAACAATGTCTCATAATAAATTACCAAACAAAATTTGGCCGCGCTACGAAAATTAGATCACGAGTTATAAGCATTTTAAATTTTTCGACCCTCACTGTGGGGGGGCCTCCTGTCACCAAAAGTAACACTGTCTCATAATAAAATACCAAACAAAATTTGGCCGCACTACGAAAATTAGACCGCGAGTTAAAAGCATTTTAACTTTTTCGACCCTCGCCGTGCGGGTCTCCTGTCACCAAAAGAAACACTGTCACATAATAAATTACCAAACAAAATTTGGCCGCGCTACGAAAATTAGATCGCGAGTTATAAGCATTTTAAATTTTTCGACCCTCACCATGGGGGATCTCCTGTTACCAAAAGTAACACTGTCCCATAATAAATTACCAAACAAAATTTGGCCACGCTACGAAAATTAGATCACGAGTTATAAGCATTTTAAATTTTTCGACCCTCACCGTGGGGGGGGCCTCCTGTCACCAAAAGTAACACTGTCTCATAATAAAATACCAAACAAAATTTGGCCGCACTACGAAAATTAGACCGCGAGTTATAAGCATTTTAACTTTTTCGACCCTCGCCGTGCGGGTCTCCTGTCACCAAAAGTAACACTGTCACATAATAAATTGCCAAACAAAATTTGACCGCGCAACGAATAGTGATCGCGAGATATAAACATTTTAAATTTTTCGACCCTCACCGTGGGGGGTCTTCTGCCACCAAAAATTAACACTCTCTCATAATAAATTACCAAACAAAATTGGCCGCGCTACGAAAATTAGATCGCGAGTTATAAGCATTTTAAATTTTTCGACCCTCACTGTGGGGGGGGCCTCCTGTCACCAAAAGTAACACTGTCACATAATAAATTACCAAACAAAATTTGGCCGCGCTACGAAAATTAGATCGCGAGTTATGAGCATTTTAAATTTTTCGACCCTCACCATGGGGGATCTCCTGTTACCAAAAGTAACACTGTCCCATAATAAATTACCAAACAAAATTGGCCGCGCTACGAAAATTAGATCGCGAGTTATAAGCATTTTAAATTTTTCGACCCTCACCGTGGGGGGGTCTCCTGTCACTAAAAGTAACACTGTCACATAATAAATTACCAAACGAAATTTGGCCGCGCTACGAAAATTAGATCGCGAGTTATAAGCATTTTAAATTTTTCGACCCTCACCATGGGGGATCTCCTGTCACCAAAAGTAACACTTTCTGATAATAAATTAACAAACAAAATTTTGCCGCGCTACGAAAATTAGATCGCGAGTTTTAAGCAATTAGATCGCGAGTTATAAGCATTTTAAATTTTTGACCCTCACCGTGGGGGTCTCCTGTCACCAAAAGTAACACTGTCTCATAATAAATTACCAAACAAAATTTGGCCGCGCTACGAAAATTAGATCGCGAGTTATAAGCATTTTAACTTTTTTGACCCTCGCCGTGGGGGTCTCCTGTCACCAAAAGTAACACTGTCTCATAATAAATTACCAAACGAAATTTGGCCGCGCTACGAAAACTGATCGCGAGTTATAAACATTTTAAATTTTTCGAAACTCACCGTGGGGGGGGGTCTCCTGTCACCAAAAATTAACACTCTCTTATAATAAATTACAAAACAAAATTTGGCCGCGCTACGAAAATTAGATCGCGAGTTATAAGCATTTTAAAATTTACGACCCTCACCATGGGGGGGGGGGGGTCTCCTTTCCCCAAAAATTAACACTGTCTCATAATAAATTACCAAACAAAGTTTGGCCGCGCTACGAAAATTAGATCGCGAGTTATCAGCATTTAAATTTTTCGATCCTCATCATTGGGCGGGTCTCCACTCACCAAAAGCTACATTATCCTACCTTGTTTTATCTTAACATTACAACCGCGACGACGGGTCATTTTGACCCGTGTCATATGGAGAGATGTCGATTCGAACCTGAAAACTCTTAATGAAAAAGCAACACATATGGTGAGCAAAAACATTTTCAATAAATAACCTAAACAGTTTTAAATGAAAATTCTAGTGAGAAATATTTTTATAAAACTTGAATGGACCGCGGACTTCCCGCGGTTCTAGTGTTAAGACGATTCTTTTCTATACACATTCTATCAGGAATTTTTATTATTGAAACTATAGATTTATAGTAACTGAAATAAGATATATGAGTTTGAGACTTGATATCCTCTAAATATATGAAATATACCGCGTCAATGTCTACCGAAGTCTACCGAAGGATACCATGCCGAAGTCTGCCGAAGAGAAACGACGGTAGCCGAGTATTAGGTTTTTTCGTTACGGATGTGTTAGGATATTTCTCGTTACGGAATTTTTGGATTCGGTCGCCGCGCTCAAAGCCCGCGATAAAAGCTATGCAATAGCTTAAAAATCTTTTTTAAATTAATAATAATAATATTTAGAGTGACTTCGTTTTAATATAATATTCGCAAACAAAAAAATTATTATGTGTTTTTACTTTGTAATTTTTTTAGACCAATATGTACGTTTTAATGCAAAACATGATTAACTGTTAATCTCCCGGTTTTTTCAGTTCAAATAAATTTGAATCTATTATGCATTTAAACATATAAACAGTTGAACTCTTACAGATTAAAACTTGTTGCAAAGCATTTTCATTCCATGTCGATGGGTAAATCTAACAATGTAGGTATTTTGTTGATTATCTAGTTGCACAGCAACTTAACATCCTGTGTGAAAATTAGAATTTTGTTGAATGGACTGACAGTCATATGAATGTTTAGACACGGTAAGGTATAAAACAACATATTTATTTCGTTATTAATTTTCTCAACTTAAAATATTCCTGGTTTCAATACATTAAAATAAAATGAAAGATTGGCAGATATGTATACTCTTTCTTATGACCAATGCTAAGATTAAATATATATATATATATATGTGTATATATTATTCAAAAATTCTTAATGAATCAGAAATTCAGATTTAACATAAAGTAAAAAATGTACGATTCTAAATTAGTTTCTGCATATAAATTCTAATTTAGTATGATACTCAATGTATGTTCTGTAGAAATGCAAAAAAATTTTATTACATAAAAAAATGGAAATAAATAATTGAGGCTTCATATACTGAATATATGATTATTTTATAAATAAACTTGCTCATGGTATTCACATTCGTAATATAATTTGGAACAGTGGTAATGTAATCTCATATTATTTCTCTCCCTCCATTGTGCATGATCTCTACAATCAGAAAGCAGATGGCAAAGGTCACGATAATCATTCCAAGAATTACCCCTCTGAGCACTGCTAGCACGCCATGTTCGGTATGGCACGCAAATGTGTTTTCTCACGTTCTGCAGTATTAAGTCACTTATAGGGGAAAGAAACCATGAGACGATGCACACTTTCTTGCATTGAAAACCAGCTGAACAATTCTCTTTGGAGAGAGAATTATTAAGCAGTGCTACACTTTTGCACTTATATGAAATGACATTAAACAATTTAATTAAAAGAAAAACGGAGATAAAGGGTCACGTAGAAAAAAGTAACTGTATAGACTCAGAAAGAGAACAGATGTCGAGTAAGGACTTATTATTATTTTTTATTATTATTTCTTAGACGTCATTTTAAATATTTATGTAAAAAATTCAAATCCAATGCCAAATTTGCGTTAATGTTTTAAGCCGCTTAATCAGTTTACATAGAATTGTTTAGTCTCAAATTTTCAAATTTAAGTTATAAAGCGAATTGTTTGGTTATTTTTTTGTGGGTAGTTTCTAAAAAAAACAACGCTTAGAAGTGAATATTGCATGTTCTTCCCGTCAAATAAGGATAATTTAAACCTGAAATATATTTAAACATGTGAATAACTGAATACTTTCTGAGGATTCCTAGTAGCAAAACCACTTAACACCATGCCGATGACTAATTTTGTAACACATCTTCGAAGAACAATATATGCAGTGGATACATTTATTGCTTTACTTATTTTTGAATTATATTGCTCCTGGTCTCATTTCATTTAAATTAAACGGACGTATAGCAGTTATGCATATCTTTTTCATAGCATTGTTTAAAGAATATAAAATATATATTATTATTTTTTACTGCATTAAAAATTCTTATTTAATGTAATATAGAAAGTATCTTCTGTAGAAATACATTAAAAGTTTTCTTACATAGAAAATAAAGAAAAATGATAAATCGTATTTTTTTACATTAAAAATATGGTTATTTTATGACAAAACTTGCTCAAACTATCCACATTCGTAATGCAATTTGGAACACCGATATTGCAATCTCAGATTGTTTCTATCCATCCATTGTGCATGATCTCTAAAATTAGATAACAGATGGCGGAGGTCACGATAATAATTCCAAGAATTGCTCCTCGGAACATTGCTAGCACGCCACGTTTTGCAGGGTACGCAAATCTGTTTTCTCACGCACTTCTTAATATTAAATAACTTTCTAGGGAAAATAACCATAAGAAGATGCACACATTCTTGCATTGAAATCTAACTGTAAAGTTCTCTCTTCAGAGATAAATAGAAAGCAGTGCTACACTTTTACACGCATATTAACTTACCCGAAAATATTTAATTGAAAGAAAAATGAAGATAAAGGGTCACGTAGAAACAAGTAATTGTATAGATAGAGAGAAAAGTCAAATACAGAGTAAGAATTTTGAAAAGGTATTTCTTAGACGTCATTTCAAATATTTATGAACAAAATTCAAATTCAATGCATATTATGTCTTACCGTTTTAAGCCATGTTATTAGATTTTATATAATTGTTTGCTCACAAATTACCAAAATTAAGTTATCAAGTGACATGATTGATTAGTTCTTTGCAACTAGTTTGTAGAAAAAAAAGATAAAAGCATAAATGTCGGCATTCCATATTTTTATCGTCAAATAACTGTAATTTGAATTTGAAATACATTAAAACATGTGAATAATTAAATGCTTTCTGAAAATACGTAGTTGCAAACAACTAAACTCCATGTCGATAAGTAATTTTTTAACACATCTTTGAAGAACAATGCAATCAGAGATACCTTTTTTTTCACTTAAAAATACTCATGGTTTCATTTCATTAAAATAAAAAGGATGATTGGCAGTTATGTTTATTTTTTATAGCAATTGCTTCGAACAATATAAAAATATTGTTCTGTACTATCTATTTAATGGATTATTTTTTTTTATTTAATATATTATAGAATGTACCTTCTTTAGAAATGCATAAAAATGTTATTATATAAAAGAATAAAGATAAATGATAAATCGTTTTAGTTTTATATATAAAAAATATGATTATTTTATGACTAAACTTGCTAAAAGTATTCACATTCTTATCGTAATTTGGAACATTGATAATGCAGTCTCAGATTGTTTCTCTCCATTCATTGTACATGATCTCTAATATCACATAGCAGATGGCAGAAGTCAAGATAATCAATCCAAGAATTATTGCTCTTTTGAGCATTGCTAGCACGCCATGTTCTCCAGGGTAGGCAAATCTGTTTTCTCACGCACTCCTTAGTATTTTGTCACTTTTGAGGGAAAATAATCATGAGAAGATACCCACATTCTTGCATTAAAATCTAGTTGAACATTTCTCTCTTCAGAGATAATTATTAAGCTGTGCCACACTATTACACGCACAAGAACTGACCCGAAAATATTTAATTGAAGAAAAATGAAGACAAAGTGTCACGTAGAAACACGTAATTGCAGAGAGAAATAAAATGTAGAGTAAGAAATTAAAAGAGTTTTGAAAAGCTATTTCTTAGACGTCATTTAAAGTATTGATGTAAAACTTCAAAGTCAATGTATATAATGCCTTAATGTTTTAAGCCATTTAATTACTTTTTATAGATATTTTTGCTGTTAAATTAAAATAATTAAATTATAATGTGATTTGTTTGATTAATTCTTTTAAGATACTTTGTATAAAAAAATTACAAAAGCATAGATAACAGCATTCCATATTTTTCTCGTCAAATAAGTGTAATTTGAACATGGAATACATTTAAACATGTGAAAAACTAAATGATTTCTTGGGATACTTAGTTGCAAAACAACTAAACTCCATGACGATAAGTGATTTTGTATCACATCTTTGAAGAACATTACATTCAGTGATTCATTTTTTTTTTTTTTTTTTTACTTACTTAAACGTATTCCTGTTTTCATTTCATTAAAATAAAAAGCAAGAATGGCTGTTTATGTACATTTTTTATAGTAATTGCTTCGAACTATAAAAACAATTCTTATTTTTAATGTATTATTTTTTTTATTTAATATGATATAGAATGTATTTTCTGTAGAAATGCATAAAAAGTTTTATGATATAAAATAAAATAGAGAAATGAAAAATCGTATAGTTTACATATATGGAATATGGAAAGTATGATTATTTTATGAATAAACTTGCTCAAAGTATTCACAACCGTAATGTAATTTGGTACAATGATAATGTAAACTCAGATTTCTTCTCTTTATCCAATCTTCATGATCTCTGAAATCAGATAACAGCTGGCATAGGTCACGGCCAACATTCCAAGAATTGCTCTTGCCAGCAATGCTCGCACGCCATGTTCCGCAGGGCAAGCAAATCTGTTTTATCTCTCCCTCTTCAATATTAAGTCACTTTTACGGTAAAATAACTATAAGAAGGTGCATATTTTCTTGCACTGAAATCCAGCTGAACAGTTCTCTCTTGAAAGATAAGGCAGTGCTGCATTTTTGCACGCATATGAACTGACCCAAAAATATTTAATTGAAAGAAAAATGGAGATAAAGTGCCACGTACAACCGCGTAATTGTATAGATACAGAGAAAAGGCAAATGTAGAGTAAGAAACTGAAAGATTAAAAAATATATATTTGTTAGACGTCATTTTAAATATTTAAGGAAAAACTTCAAAGGCAGTGCCTATAATCCTTAATGTTTTAAATCATTTAACTAGTTTTTATAGAATTATTTATTCTCAATTTACCAAATTTATGCTATAATATCAATTGTATGACTGATTCTTTGCGGGATCTTCTAGAAAAAAAATGATCACATACATATCAACATTCCGTATTTTCCCATAAAAAAGAGTTATTTGAATATAAAATATATTTAAACATATTACAGCTATTACTTTTTGAAGATACCTATTTGCAAACAGCTCAACTCCCTGTCGATGAGTAATATTGTAACAGACCTTAGAAGATTAATACAAACAGAGATACATTTATTCATTTACTATTTTTCTCACTTAAAATACTCCTGGTTTATATATATATATATTTATATAGTGCATTAAAAATTCTTAGTCAATATGACATAAGATGTATATTCTGTAGAAATGCATTTTTGGTTATATAAAAAATGAACAGAAATAAAAAAAAGATTAAAGGTTTCATTTACTGAAAGTATGATTATTTTAAAGCTAAACTTTCTTGAAGTATTCACATATGTAATGTAATTTGGAACACTCATAATGTAATCTCAGATTGTTTCTATCTATCCAATGTGCATGATCTTTAAATTTGGATAGCAGATGGCAGAGATCACGCTAATCATTCCAAGAATTGCTCTTGAGAGCACTGCTAGCAAGCCATGTTTTACATGACACGCAAAACTGTTTTCTCACGCACTGCCCAATATTAAGTCACATTTAAAGGAAAATACCCATGAGAAGATGCACACTTTTATGCATTGAGATCCATCTGAAGAGTTCTCTATTGAGAGATAAATATTAAGCAATGCTACACTTTTGCACGTACATTAACTTACCCGAAAACATTTAATTGAAAGAAAAATGAATATATAGGGTCACGTAGAAACAAGTAATTGTATAGATTTAAAGAAAAGTCAAATGTACGGTAAGAAATTAAAAGTTTTTTGAAAAGTTTTTTTTAGACGTCTCTTCAAATATTTATGTAAAGAAGCAGTCAATGCATATACATTGTAAAAAAAAAAAAAAAAAAATCAAGAGGTTACTAAAAAATTTTTAGTAAATTTGTATTCCACAGAATTTTTTAGTAACCATTACAAACTTTTTTTTTTTGCAAGTGAAACAAGCATCTCTTTTGTAAACTGAACAAAAGAATTTTTTGTATAACTAACTTAAAAATTTTTAGTTTGAGCCAGCAAGCAAATTTTAGTAATAGCTCAAAAATTATTTTTAATAACCATTACGTGCGCCTGAAGGCCAGGAGGTTCCTTTGAGCTGCATCTAGACTTCTGAAGCGGGAGATTTTTGGCAAAACTGCAATAGATGGCAGCACCAAACATTGCTAACTGCTCTGACAGGATTTTCATAATCCCTTTACTAACGAGTACTGACACTACATACATTCGGGGCGTATTTGGCTGTGACCAGTATCGAACCCGGGATCTTTTAGTCTGGAGTCCGTTACTATAACTACTATGCTATCAAGGCCACACCAAGTGAGTTTTAGTAATAGTTATAAAAAATATAAAACTAAACTCTCTCCGTTCCTAACTTTTTTCTAGTAATTCTTACAGATTTTCTTGTAACCGACTAAGATTACTAAAAATTGTTTAGTAATTGCAAGGATCACTAAAGTTTTTTTAGTAGATCGACCCTTTTTTTTTAGAGTGTAGTGCTTGAATGATTTAAGACATTTCATAAGTTTTTATACAATTGCTTAGACTAAAATATCCAAATTTATGTTATAATACGAATTATTTGACTGTTTCTTTGCGGATAGTTTGTAGAAGAAAAATAAACAACGCTTAGAAGTCAACATTGCATATTCCTTCCCGTCAAATAAGAGTAATTTCAACCTGAAGTATATTTAAGCAATTAAACAGCTGAATACTTTCTGAGGATTTACAGTAGAAAAACAACTCAACATTATGTCGATGAGTAATTTTGTAACACATCTTCGAAGAACAATATACGCAAATTATTTAAATTATGTATATTTATTTCTTTACTCATTTTTTCACTTAAATTGCCCCTGGTTTCACTTCATTAAAAGAAAACGGACGTATATCAGTTATGTATATCTTTTTTCAGAGCATTGCTTAAACAATAAAAATTATATATTATTTTTTTACTGGATTAAAAATTGTTATTTAATGTAATGTACACTGTAAAAAAAAAAGTGTCGATCTACTATAAAACTTTAGTGATCCTTGTAATTACTGAAAAATATTTAGTAATCTTAGTCGGTTACAAGAAAATCTGTAAGAATTACTAGAAAAAAATTAGCAACGAATAGAGTTAATAATTTTATATTTTTAATAGCTATTACTAAAACTCACTTAGTGTGGCCTTGATAGCATAGTGGTTATTGTAACGGACTCCAGGCTAAAAGGTCCCGGATTCGATACTGGCCACTGCCAAATACGCCCCGAATGAATGCAGTGTAAGTACTCGTTAATAAAAGGATTATGAATATCCTGACGGAGCAGTAGCAATGTTTGGTGCTGCCATCTATTGCGGTTTTGCCAAAAATCTTCCACTCCAGAAGTATGGATGCAGCTCGAAGGATGCTCCTGCCCTTCGAGCCCACGTAATGGTTATTAAAAATACTTTTGGAGCTGTTACTAAAAGTTGCTTGGTGGCTCATACTAAAAATTTTTAAGTTAGTTTACAAAAAATTCTTTTGTTCAGTTTACAAAAGAAATGCTTGTTTCGCTTGCAAAAAAAAAAAAAAAAAATGTAATGGTTACTAAAAAATTCTGTGTAATACAAATTTACTAGAAAACTTTTAGTAACCTCTTGAATTTTTTTTACAATGTAGAATATATCTTCTGTAGAAACACATAAAAAAGTTTCATAACATAAAAAAATAGAGAGAAATGATAAATCGTATTCGTTTTATATATAAAAAATATGGTTATTTTACGACAAAACTTGCTCAAAGTATCCAGATTCGTAATGTAATTTGTAACACTGATAATGCAATCTCAGATTGTTTCTATCCATCCATTGTGCATGATCTCTAAAATCACATACCAGATGGCAGAGATCACGTTAATCATTCCAAGAATTGCTCTCCAGAGCATTGCTAGCACGCCATGTTCCGCAGGGCACGCAAATCTGTTATCTCACGCTTTCCTTAATATTAAGTCACTTTTAGGGAAAAATAACCATGAGAAGATGCACACATTCTTGAATTGAAATCTAGCTGAACAGTTCTCTCTTGAGAGATATATATTAAGCATTGCTAAACTATTGCACGCATACGAACTTACTCGAAAATATTTAATTGAAAGAAAAATGAAGATAAAGGGTCACATAGAAAAAAGTAATGCTATAGATCCCGAGAAAAGTCAAATGTAGAGTAAGAAATTAAAAAAAAAATGAAAAGCTATTTCTTAGATGTCATTTTAAATATTTATGTAAAAAATCCAAACTCGACGCTTATCATGAATTAAGATTTAAAGCCATTAATTAGTTTTTTTTTAGAAATGTTTGCTCTGAAATTATCAATTGCTAAGATTAATAAAAAAAAATTATGGTTAATTTTTAATGCTGTAACATTTTTTATTTACGATGATATTAAATTTATATTCTGTACAAAAAAAAAATTATTTTATAAAAAATAAATAAATAAATAAATGAAAAATATCGTAGGTTTCATATACGGAATATATGATTTTTTTATGACTATCCACATTCGTAATGCAATTTGGAACAGTGGTAATGTAATATCATATTTTTTCTCTCTACACTGTAAAAAAAATTCTGGAAGGTTACTAAGAATTTTCTAGGAAACTGGGATGCCTAGAACTTTTCATGTAACCGCAACAGAAGAAAATCATGTACAATTACAAAAGTTGCTTTAGTTACTGTTACTAAATATTGTTTAGTAACCATACCAACGATTTTTTAGTGAGTTTCTTAAAGAATCGTCTGTAAGCTTACTAAATATTATTTAGTAAACTTAATAAAGATTATTCAAGGAGTTTAGTAAGGAATTTTTCGTAAATTTATCAGTGATTATGTTGTATATGCAGTAAAGAATTGTTAGGCAGTTTTCTAAAGAACTTTTTGTAAACTTACTACTGATTATTTAGTAAATTTACTAATGATTTGTAAGGGAGGTTCTCATATTAGTTTTTATAAATGTACTAAACATTATTTAGTAAGCTTACTAGCGATATTTTAGAGTGATCACTATATATATATTCATAAATTTACTGAGAATTATTTAGTAAACGTACTTACGAATTTTTAGGGAATTTTCTAATTATTTGTAGTACTCTTACAAAACATTTTGTAGTATATTTATTGAAAATATTGTTGTACATTTGCAAGAGACTTTATGGCACATTTACTATGGATTTTTATGCTTGCATCTTAAACCTTTTATCTAGTTTATCAAAAAAAGTAATTTTAATGAGGTACCGTTCGAAACATTACCAAAATTTTTTTTAGTATTATATTTAAGCCACATTTTGTATTCTCTCCAGAAAGCTCTTTACAATAGTACAAGTGTTAATACAGTAAATTTGTTAATGCTTTTTAGCATTGTATTTAAAATATTTTATTTGCACTTACCAAAATGTATTTGTAACTGCACAAATTTTTTGCAGTTTTATTATTAATGTGTTTACATCAGTTTTCCGAAAAGATTGTACGTAATTGTTTTTTTATGCTAATACTTAAATTAATTGGAGTTATTATAGTATTTTTTCTATATGAAGTTACATTTTTACAGTTTTAAATATCTAGAGTGGAGTTTTCCTCATGTATCAAAATATTTCGATGTAAAATAAGCAATATGGCCTAACATGTGTTTCAGTATTATAACAGCAACTGACATACGCATGAGAAAACTCACTAAAGTTTCACTGTAGATATTTAAATAGATGTAAAATCATTTTTCTAATTAAATGAGCATTATAGCAACAGCACTAAATGAGGAGATAACCTGAAGCCAGATATTACGGTCTTTAGTTAAACTAAAAAAAGCAAATAGATACCATAATGTAAATAAAGTATCATAACTGAGATTTAAAATATGCCTAAAAGAAATATTATGATTTTGGATCAAGCACGGTGCTTAATTTATACATATAAAGCACTGAGCCTCATCTAATCCAATAAATGATTTGAAAATCTTTATATCATGAAAAAACGTTGTCCGTTTATTTTATGCGAATGTGCTTCTAAATTAGAATGCTAGAAGTGAAAATATAGTAGTCTTGTATTTAATGTGTTTTATTCAGTTCTATGGTCAAATGAATTTCATTAACAAGTGTCTTCTTTTACATATTTTTGAAAAACTACAGAATAACTAATTCAATGGTTCAAAACAGATAAGAGATCTGCAAATTTATCTGAATGTCACATTTAAGAATTTTTTTAAACGTTATTATTTTTTCAGGTGGATATGCCGTACAATTCTTACTAATTACTAGAATCTTTTTCCCTTTAATTTTTTTATTGTCTTTTATCTCGACTTATTCCTCACAAATTTCTTTCACCACCTACGTTTAATACATTATGCATTTTTAATACTTTATTTAATTGAGACTTTTGATTCAAATTAAAATATTAAAGAGGAAAAACTTAACTATTGATAGGATCACAAATTTAAAACTCTAAACTGGCTAAAAGATCCGGAAGAATGCGTCGAACATGTATGAATTCAGTAGAGTTCTTCTGTGGTTAATATTGCTCTGGAATTAGAATCTTTAACTCAAATAGTTACATATAGGAGAGATAATATACACACCTTAACATATGTACACAAAAATGCATCTTTGACTTATCAACTATAATTATGGGCAGGTTTCGCACTTTTTAATGTTTATCAGTATGTTATAATCAGAGTTTACTAGCAACCTTTCTAAAAATAGAAATCTAGAATTGGAACAAAAAGTAATACATATTGATTTGGAAAATATTATGAGCTGTCGTCTTTGATATAAATGTAATATACATACATATCTCTACTACCAATAAATGTAATATGATTAAATAACAAAATACAATGAAATATGAATAAATTTTATTAAATAACTATTTAATTCATTATAATAAAAAATATGTTTTTAATGTGACACACATTTTGCAAATATTACATAATTAGTATTTATACAAATGCCTATGAATTGCATACTTTTTAAAGATTATTTTTGAGGATAATATCAGAAAATGAATTTAAAGTTGTATTGCAATAAAATAATTGTAAAATTTCAATGCTGCAGAATGAGGTTCGCAAGATTTTTCTCAGTCATAATAGTGCTTCTTTTTCCTCTACTTTCATCGTCAAGATGGCTGGCATTGTTTTTAAACTAACTTCAATTTCTTCCTGCATCTAAAATGATAAGTTGGATGTTAACATAAAAAAGAAAGAAAAATTTAATAAAACTTATAATGAATATAATATTATAGAAAAGCCAATATTTATCTTCGTGTTGAATAATTGAATATTACAACTATTTAAAAATTAACAAAATGAAGAAAAACCATGCATTCTAAATTAAAGCTGATGATCGGCATTTTGGCAGAGTTAAAGTCGCATATGCAGTCATAGGATTTTCTCATCTGAGGTTTTTCCATTTACTGACATAGCATCAATAAATTGTAAATTGCTCTCATTATTCATTACTAATTTCATCTAAAACGAACTCGTAAAACCATATTAAAAAGGTCTTTTTTATAAAGGCTTAGCATTCTTGTAACTTATGGAATAAAAATACAATTGATAGGTGGAATTCTAACACATAAAAAACATTGAATATGCTTTATAAATGCTAAATATGTATCAATTAAAAGGATGTCGTGAAGGCACCCATAATGTTGACGTTGTTGATTAAAAAAAAAAAAAAAAAAACATTAGCATTGTATGTTGCCATTGTTCTTTGACGGTCTTATAGGTAAATAATGCTGAAACACAATCCGCCTTTTTACCCAATAAATAATGCCAATAGGCATGCATTGTAATACAAAAGCTTAACCTTCGAATATATGCAAACAGCCATCATTTGGCAGGCCCATTTATTAGGGTATTTGGGTACTTACAATTTTTGTTATTTTAGAGGAAATTGGGGTGGGGTGCGACACTTTTTACAAAACTTAGAAAATCAACTTTAATTAACTTTAAAACATAAATTTCAATTTATAGAGTGCAAGGTGAAACACCTTTTAATGTTCTTGAACAACATAGAAACAAAACATACAAAAGGTATTTTATAATTAAGGAAATTGTAAGTTTCAAAATCTGCCCTATAACTCACCACTAACAGAGATATATCAAATCGCAGTAAAATAAAGCTATAAGGCACAAATAATCAAGTGTCGGCTAGATATATAATCTAATAAAGATTGTAGATTGATATAATGTATGTGGCATAGTATAGAATTCCAGGATCTTCATAACGTAAATGGAAATTCAGGATTGTTAGTCATAGATAACATTAAAAAATTATCAATTCAAATTATTTACATTTTGAAGTTAATGAATATATTATCAATGATATAATTAATATATTACCCTCTAAATATGTTTGCATGTTAGGAATTTACATTCATCTCTTTAAAAAAATGAAAGACATATCCCATTCCTCCCTTTACTGGCATGTCCCATTCCTCCCCACTAACCTTTTTTGTGTTAAACTTCTTGTATAAACCAAAGTGCTGCTTTTAGACTTGTTTTAAATAAATAATAATATACAATGTAATGTTCCATAAATAATGAAACTATTACACCTATGAATAACAAATCATTAACATACAGAAAGCATAAAAAGTAAATTTACTTTTGATTTTTGAAATAATCTTTTATACAATTGTAAGCTTATACAGACCAACAATTTTTTTCAACTAAAGATTTGGCTACCATTGCTTCATCTAGCGTGCGATTGATGAAATGTTTAGAATGTTTCATAAAGAGAAAAACCTACTGTCCAATTCCTCCCACTATCTTACACCACTATTCCCTATATATTAACATTTTATAAAAATTACGTAAAACCATATTAAATACCTCTTATATTTACATGTATAAAAATTAATTGAATTTTAACAAAATTAATGGAATTTTAACTCTCTCAAATGCACTGGCGAAGGCAGATCACTTCAAACCACAAGGAAAGCATATGTTTATTAAATATATGTACTTTCCTTCATATAAATGTAACTAAACTTCCGTATTTTAACATCTTTTTACAGCCCTTCAATAAACCATACTTGCATTACCTACGAAAATTTCGTAACATTTCGACAATTAGAAATATTTTTTTACAAAATAAAATGTGTGAAAATTTTGACAAAATTTGTTAAAACCTCTGAGTTTTATCGCAGTAAAAATCTTACCAGTCCTTTTCCACTAAATATCAATATTTTTTTCACCTAGGCTTCCTATATCTTATGTTTTTAACACAAAAAAAATTCAAAGAGTTTGGTTGATAATGTCAAGTTTAAGAATTTAAAATAGCGGAAGTACCTTGTACCACAATTCCAAATCCTACAATTTTCTTCTATCTCATACATAATGTTATTTTTAAATTGATCGGAGTACCAAAATTAAAAGACAATCTATGCCCATCATGAGAATTCTAATGATATGAAATTCCGTGCATTAGTTCTTAAGATATGAATATCGGTAAAATCGCGTAAGAAATGCACCATAAAAGCGCTAGTTGTTAAGTGATCTACACCAAAACCTGCAACGGTGACACTGCATTAGCTGGTGTCAACATATAACTGAATCTGAAATTCGATGAAAATACGTGCGTTAGTTCATAAGATTAGAATTTGCGGAAATTATGCAGATCCCCCCCCCCCTCTATTGTGCAAATTGTGAAAAATTCAGCAAATCAGCGCCATATATTGAGCGATTTACGCCAAAATATAAAAAAATACCAAATGATATTAGGGACAAACTAAATCTGAAGTTTGATGAAAATCCGTCCATTATGCATTCAGGTAGAGTTGTTGCAGAAATCTAAAAAAAAAAGTAGAACAGCAACAAAATCTATTGAACGGTTTACGAAAAAAAAAAAAAATCGGAATCAATTTATAACAAGGACTATCTGAATATATTTTTTTTATTAAAAGCTGTACATTAGTTCTTGAGACAGAGCACCCACGAAATTTAGGTCGCATACATACAGCCATTTAGTAAAAA
The DNA here is from genome assembly GCA_964019185.1 of Maratus speculifer. Lineage (NCBI taxonomy): Eukaryota > Metazoa > Arthropoda > Arachnida > Araneae > Salticidae > Maratus > Maratus speculifer. The sequence goes on along the minus strand of OZ025295.1, from coordinate 265,338,965 downwards.
CAAGTTTTTTGGTATATCTGACCCCTAAAACGTGTAAATCCGTTGAAAACTAGAATTTACATTAAAATCTAATCATCACCAATTTATATCAGAGACAGACTGGGCATAATTTCTATATTAAACATATATATTTTAAATATTAAATCCTGTGCATTAGTTCTTGTGACCGAGTACCCACGAAATGTGTGTCACATGCAAATAGAGTCCCAGGCTCACATTTCGTAAAAACGAGAAAACTGGCCCCTAAAACATCTAAATGTGACGAAACTTTTTACGAATCCTATACTTCGTAATAACAGAAGAAATAAAATATTCAAAAAATATCTTTGAAAAAATTTATTGTTAAAAGTCTCTCTGTATCTGTGTATGTTACTGTACAATTAATATTACGTACGTTTTAAATAAATTCGTACACTTGATTTTATGCAATATAACTATAATTATAGTTGCATAGCCCCTTACCGATTGTCTATGGATTTAAAAACAATTTTGAAACCTGAAATATTTTAATTATTCTGTATCGCGTAGAGCTCGCTTTCGAAAGGGGCTGTGCAAATATAATTTTATCAACTTTTTCTTAATTTTGGATCCCCTCTCTCCTTCCGATTCATACATTATCATCCTTCAACTCCCCCCCCCCCCCCCTATTAATGATATCGGTATCAAAGTGTTGAAAATTTGGATTCCTATAACTTATTTTGCTCGAAAAGACATACAAAACTTGTTTCATTTATTTTCCGCATACTTTTATGATCAAATGATGAGAAGTTGATAATATATCATTTTTCATATGAAAAAACTTGATATCACATAACAATTAAAAGCAATACTATTTAAATGAATCTCATGATACCTTTTTGTTACATAATACATTCAACAGTAATAAAGATTTATTGTACTTGCACCGAACGGAGATGGATGGGGAGCATATAGAAATTCATATCAAAAAACGAAGACAACATTCTTTCTCTTTATTTATTAGTAAGCACAAGCTTAATTTCAAATACACTTTATACGTTTCTCGAATTGTGATTATATATGCATACACATATGAAGAAAAATAAGAATTTTAAACGTTAGAGTATACTATATTTTGGAGTTAAATAATTTTATAATAATTTAGGGATTTTAATAACTATGTGTTAAAAAAAATATGTAACAGGCTATAAAATTAACGTACTACTTTGTACTAAAGACCATGTTACAAATAAAAAGAGAAACAATTGATGATCAGAAATGATATTTATATCAAAAGACAAACCTCCTCCCTCCTGAAATGATAACATATTTGCACAACCCCAAAGATTAATTTGTTCTTAAAACAACATAAAGAGTTCATCCTTTTATACGGCTAATTTTACATAAAAATAAAAACTTCCTCTTGAGTAATTAAAATAATATAAATAAAACAAATTTAACAGACATGCAATTGAACTACTCACTTAAAGCTCTGAAATTATCGGAATATAAAAGAAATTATGGGAGAAACATAATTTTCAGAAACGATTTTATAATTAACGGAACTGCAACTAAGAGAAAAAAAAGAGTGAAAAAAATTGGAATTGTCCCATTCCTTCCTTTGTTGGTACGTCCCATTCCTCCCTGTACTTTATGTTAAACTTCTTGTATGGACATAAATGCTGCTACTAGATATAGCTTAATTTATGGATGATTAGCAGTATAATGTTCTATAAATAGACAAACAATTACTTATTTACATAAACAAGTCATTAACTCTTCATCGGGCGCGCTGTATCTGAGAAATACATGCGTAAGAAATTTGTCGTTTTTGAAAAAAAAAGGGAGTTTTACGACCTTGACCTTCACAGTATCTGTTCTTCCGGTCATTTCCGTCCCTGAAATGCAGTGGTTTCAAATTTTTGTCGATAGGAATTTCCGGTTTCGCACTTTGTTAAGGATTTGTATCTATTAGATACATGCGCCCGATAGCGTTTGTAGTTACTTTCCCACTGATATTAGGTTAGAATACGTGAATACCTCAGTCTCTCCTGTTTAACTTTTGGCTTCGAAATGATAAATACTAAACGGTTTTTGGATTTGAATAACCCTAAAGACATAGAAATTGCCCATAAAATTTTATTTAGCGATTAAAATGAAAATTCTGAACAGTTTGAAAAAAGTGACGATGAATAATATTTTAAAAGTCATTTTTAAACAATATATGATGCTGAAATACAGAATGTATCTGCCAAATACAACGCGCCCGATGGGGCAACTTTTGAGACGCGCCCGACGAAGTGTTAATAGCAGAAAGCATAAAAAATATATAGCAAATTTACTTTTTATTCTTAAAATATTCTTTTCCTTTTTACAATTGCAAGCATATGTAAATCAGCTATTTTATTCAACTGAACATTGGGAATGCTTTTGCTTAATGGAATACGTAACTGATGAAATGTTTATTAATGGAATATAAAAAGAAAAATATACTGTCCCATTCCACTCCACTCTCCCTTATTAAGTAACAATATCTTGGGTTAAGGGATTTAGGGAAGATTTAAGGTGTTTAATTGCTATCAAAATAAAGTAACAAATACAGCAGAAAGAAAAATAGACTTTTAAAGATTTTTAATTCAACGAGTAAGAATGGAGACAAAGATAACCATATTTTCTTTTATTATTGAAGAAAGGGAAGGGGATATTTCAAACGATTGATAATATAACTTATTGAAGACTTACAATTAGTGAAAAAAATGAAAATTAATTAGGGTAAAAGACTAAATTTTGCATGCTTGTAAGGCGAGAGGGGGGGGGGTGATTTTTATTTGGATTTTATGGATATGACCTATTATTCATTCTTATAATAAAGAAATGGATCAGAAATTTTTTTTTAAGGAATGGCTTAAGGTTTTAAATTGTATGTGTTGAGGGGGCAAAAAAATTAGCGATTTATTTTTCTTTTTAGAAAGGGGGAGTATTAGATGACTTATTTACATTAATGAAAATTTATTAATTACTAATAGCCCAGTGATTAAATGATAGAATTCGATATTAAGGGAAAGTAGGAAATAGGTTTAATCTCTTCAGTTTAGATCTACAATGAATATAGTAAGTTTTATTCTCATACTAGCGGAGCGTTAGAAATATGTTAGATTTACAGTTTAATGCCACAATAATATCTCAAAAGAATTAACTATCAAAAACACTATAAGTGTTGTAAAGCTTAAAATTCCGAGTAAAATGAGCACTTACATTTAATATTTTTGCTGAACATTAATGGCACAATTCTATTTCAAAGATTAACCGCAGTGGTCAAGAGGTTTATCTTAAAATAATTAGGGAAAAACTTGAAATTGTTTTGATCTCTTCAGTTTAGGTCTAGAATTAATGTGCTGACTTTTTACCCACGTACTAGATGAACGTTAGAAAATATGTACATATAGTGAAAATATACTTTATTAAAAATTATTTTAACTATATTCTAAAACAACTAAGTCTATAGAAACCATTGTGAATACAAATTTCTTAGATTTGAAATTCGCAATAAAAAAAAATGTCTCAATTCTATTTCAAAATTTCATCTTAATCGCTAATCCAAAGCTCTAAACTAGGAGATTTCAAGTTATCCATCCGCTATGTCTCCATTTGTTACATACGTGTACATTTTTTAAATTGTTGAGGCCTTCACGATGTTTTTGTAACTATGTAAGGATTTTATTTTGCATATTTTGAAAATTATAATTTAGTAGTTATTGAGAAAATTGTGCATGAATGATAGATGTTTTACATTTCATTTCTCAACTCACACCCCCAGACTTAAATCATTGGTTTAAATGAAAGATTTTTTACTTAAAGACTAATTTTTTTTCAATATTCCTAAGGTTTTAAACTATTATGAATTTAAATGAAGATTCTTGTATACTAGTCGAAAATCATTTAATTAGAGCGATATTTGTCCTTAACACAAAATATAAGTTTAAAATCGCGCTATTCGTTGACTTTGAACTTCTGTAGGGAATAGTCTTATGCACACTCATTTGTCGCTCTACCGCCCCCCCCCCTCCTCTCCCATCCTTGCACTTTATTTTCAATTTCCTTAATTCTAATAGACACGTACTGTTGTTCACTCTATATACATTATATTAAGAGCTACACCCATTTCATATTGGAAATAATAAACAATATTTGCCATCATTTAGAAGTCATTTTTGAAATATTCTAAAAATTATAAAAGGATGTACTTTTTACGTTAATTTGCTTGTAGCTCCATCTAGAAAAAGAAAAAAACATAGTAGATTCATTTCTATTCTATGTCGATGGAAATTAAAACAATTTCTGGATTTCTCGTAATTAAATCAGACTTGGTCCTTTCTTTCATATACAATTTCTGGTCTATAACCCGCAATCAAGAGGCTAAGCCAAAAATCTCAATATATCCATCCTAAATAATGCATCAATAACTAAAAATTACATTTACATAATAACAATCACGTATATACTGATAACCTCGTTTGTTCGCGCTGAAAGCTTTTGTTTAGTGTTTTAGGCAATATTTGAATGAAGTTGAATCCAATTGTTGAATTGTGAAAATTCAACAAAAATGTTAAATATCGGTTGTCATTTTATTCAGAATTTTAAATTTTAAAACATTTGCATTAACAATGTTTTTGATAAGTTTATTTTTCATTAGATATTTTATGGTAATCAATAAAATCGTGTTTTTCAATTATAAAATTTTTACCCTTTTTTTAACGCGCACATAGCAAGAGGGGAACACTTAATACATTCATTCTAGACCTAAAATAGATGAATTTAAATAATTTTCAGCTTTTCATTAACTAATTCCGATTTCGGCTTTCCCCCCTCCTCCACCACTGGGCTATAAAGACTTTTAAAGACTTTCTGTGTGTTCTTAAAGTTTCGCAAGGAGTGTGGATGAACGGGGAAATGATATTTTTTGGGGGGAAGAAATGCCTTAATTGATAATTTATTATGACAATAAAATAACGCATAGAACACATATTGTATTTTATGTTATTTTAATTTAAGCTGTTATAAAGAGTTTTAAATATTGAGTACTGTTACTGTGTGAAGAAAGTTCGGGAACAAAATTTTAAGGGTGAAATTCATATGAAGTTTTAATGAAATGAATACGATTTAACGAATGCTTAATGGAATTTATTCGCTAAAATACAAATAGAATAATATTTTTTTTTAAGTAAGTTTTAAACACTTCAAATGTTGGTACTGCGGAAAAGGGAGCAAAAAAGAGAAATTAAATTCAGAAAAAGAGCAGGTAAATTTGATTTATTGTATAAAACATTAGAAATTTTTTACTTGCAATAAACACAGATTTAACGAATAATTAGGAAGATTAGCTTGCTAATAACTAAAAATCAAACATTATATAATAAAATTTAAATCATATAGACTAAAAATTTACTTACTAACTAGAAATATTTTTATCGATACCAGATTCAAGATGGATGCATTACTCGGCTCTGTGGCTGCGTGAATAGTCCTTACGTCACCACTGAAGCCCTTTCTGATTGGCTGACAGGTGAAGCTAAGATATTTCATGTATTTGTACAATGCGAGTGGTAAAAATAATACCAGGCTACATATAAAATTTTAGTAAGCTTGCAGATTTCTGTAGCTTTACAAAAACTAGTTTCGTAGGTTTCCAGATTTTTTTTTACAGTATATACACTGTGCATGATCTCCAAAATTAGATAGCAGATGACAGCGGTCACGATAATCATTCTGAGAATTGCTCTTTTAAGCATTGCTAGCACGTCATGTTTGGCAAGGCACGCATATCTGTTTCCTTCCTCCCTCCCCATTATTAAGTCAGTTTTAGGGTAAAATAACCATGAGAAGATGCACACATCCTTGCATTGAAATTTAACTGTAACGTTCTCTTTTGAGAGATAAATAAAAAGCAGTGCTACACTTTTGCACGCATATGAACTTACCCGAAACTATTTAATTGAAAGAAAAATGAAGATAAAGGGTCACGTAGAACTAAGTAATTGTATAGAGACTGAGAAACGTCAAATGTAGAGTGAGAGACTGAGAGTTTTTTTTTTTTTTAAATATTTCTTATGCGTCATTTTAAATATTTATATAAAAAATTCAAAGTCAATGCCTATGATGCTTTAATGTTTCAAGCCATTTAATTAGTTTTTATAGAATTGTTTGTTCTGAAATTACCAACTAATTCTTTGCGGGTTGTTTATAGAAAAAAATGAATTCATAGATTTCAGCATTCCGTATTTTCCAGTCCAATAAGCGTAATTTCAACCTAAAATATACTTAAACATATGAAAAGCTGATTATTTTCTCAAATTACATATTTGCAAACAGCTTAATTCTCTGTCGATGATTAATTTAGTTACAAACCTTAGAAGATTAATACACACAGCGATACATTTATTTCTTTATTATTTTTCTTACTTAAAAATACACTTCATTAAAAGAAAATGGACGATTGGCAGTTACGTATAGCTATATATACATATATATACATATATTATTTTTTAATGTATTAAAAATTCGTATTTAATATTACATAAAATGTATATTCTGTAGAAATACATTTTTTATTACATAAAAAAATAAAGAGAAATGAAAAATATTAAAGGTTTCATTTATTGAAAGCATGATTATTTTATGCCTAAACCTTCTTAAAGCATCCACATTCGTAATGTAATTTGGAACACTCATAATGTAATCTCAGATTGCTTCTACCTATCCATTGTGCATGATCTCTAAATTTGGATAGCAGATGGCAGAGGTCGCGATAATCATTCCAAGAACTGCTCTTGAGAGCGTTGATACCACGCCATGTACGTCAGGGCCCGCATATCTGTTTTCTCAAGTACTTCCTCAATATTAAGTCATATTTAGTGTAAAATAACCCTGAGAAGATGCAGACTTTCTTGCATTGAAAACCAGCTGAACAGTTCTCTCTTGAGAGATGAATATTAAGCAGTGCTATACTTTTGCACACATAAGAACTGACTTCAAAATATTTAATTGAAAGAAAAATGAAAAAAGGACCACAATTCCACTAAGCTCAATGAAAACGAACCTAATGAAAACGAAATAATTTTTAAGATTTCTTAGAGAATTAAATTAGTAACTCGAATATTACTAACTAATTTATAACTTTTATCACGTCTCTAAAAATCAATCTTCATTTTCTGTTCATTCAAAAAAGTGCTAATACCTGATTGGATACAATTTAATCTTACTTACACCACCTCTCTTAACGATACTGAAAGAAAGCAAAATTGAAATAATGAGGCCACACTGTTCCAGGAGCAGTAGGATTTAATTATTCCTCTAGAAAACTTCGATGAGTCGGGGTATCATTGATCAAGTCGTATCCTTTGGGAATTTTGAAACAAGAGGAATCGATTGGTAAAAGAAAAAGTGTTCCCTACGAAGAACGACTGAGAGAATATTTTATTTTTTACCCTTCATTGCATAGGTATTAACAATGTGGAAAAGGTTTATCCGAGTTCCTTTTCTATTGCGAATACGACAAAACTTGCGACAGCTTTGAAGATCGTTATGTGTAAAACTTTCACAAATTTTAATTTAAATGATTGTGATTATCTGCATTTTATGAAAAACATTAAAAAAAGAGAAATGAATGCATTAGGGGAGATGATGCTGTTTCAGTTTCGTTTTCCGTTTACTAAATTATTAGTTTGGAAGAGAAATTGCTTTATTCTGTCAATAGATTTTATCTTGCTTTCTTTGAGAATTTGACATAGTTAACACTAGAACGGCGGCAAAATTTTACCTACTGGAACGGCGGAAGGGGTCAATTTGACCCCTCGATGAAACTACTGAAATAACAATGCTAAAACAATTTTAAATGGCATAAATTGTGACAAATATGTAATTTCCCTGTATTTCATAATTTATAGTTAATATTACTCGATATTTTATTTAATTTTTAAAGTACTGTGTATGTAACGGCTGCAAGGCGATCAATTTGGTACATACTAAACTACTCAAAAAACTCATTAATTTGACATAAAAAATGGTTTAAAATAAATGTTTTCAAAAATTAAAACCAATGTTAACTAAAATAAAACACAATTTATAAAATAATATTTTTTTTAAATCTACTTACTCGCCTAATGAACCACACTCTGAATCCAATAAATGAGAAACGTATTCTGTTGTTTTCTTTATTTCATTATAAATGTAGCTGAATGGTTTATATCTAAAGCATTTCGTTTGAATTTTTTAATGCTTAACATAGTCCCGTACATGTATTAGACATTAATGCAATTGAAAAAAAATAGGTTTTAACAATTTTTCCAGTGCATTTTCCGCACACAACTTTGGAACACGATGCACAAAATTCTTGAGATTTGTTTCCATTGCATTTCTGTACTTGACACTTTTTTCTCTTTATATCCACTTTATTTTCGTTTGTTTTTTCTGAAGATTCAGGAAGGATCTTTGGGAGTTTTGAAGCCATAAGAACCATTCTTAATTCCTCTCCTAATTTCAATAGAAAATCTCTTCTACTGATGGGCTTGCCTGTTACACTTTTATAAATTATCCAGGCGTTCAAAGCTGCATGATCCAAAATATTGAAAAAGATATGTACAGGCCATCGTCTAGAAGCAGATGTAACATCTGATCACGAATATCCACACCACACTTTGTTGCGTTGTAATAATCTTTTGAAACTGGCAACTTTTTCAGGCTGTCCTCAGTTTTTACAGTAGAATATAATGAGCTCAATAGAAAAACACTTTTGTTTCGTTTGGCTTGATAGATGGTAAGTGTCATATTATCATGTTCCACTATCTTCGATGAATAAAGAGTACTGCGCATATTTTTCAAAGCTATAGGAATTTCTCTTCTGTTCTTTTTCATTGTGCCAACCAAAGTTGTATTTTTAGATTTTAGCATTTCAGCTAATTTGATGCTAGTAAAGTAATTATCTGTCGTAATATTCCTCCCTTCAATTAGATGGGGATCTGTTAATTTCATGACAACATTTTCAGATAAACGTAATTGAGGATTTGCTGCTTCATCTTTTCCTAGATAAGGAAATCCATTCAAGAGGTATTTAGTATCAACGTCAACAGATAACCAAAATTTTATTCCAAATTTATCAGGTTTATTTGGCATATATTGCGTAAATTTACATCTAGCTTTAGATGGAACAATTGTTCATCAACTGTAATATTTTGTCCTGGTCGGTAGCATGTTTTGCAATTTTCAATAAATTTATTCCACATTTCAGATGCAAGAGCAAATTTATCAGTCTGTCATCGACTAGATCTTGTTGTTTTTTCGTCAAACCTCAAAAATCTTTTTATTTCTTTGAACCTATCTTTGAGATAGTTTCTTTGCAAAATGGTATGCCCCATGCTTCAGACCACAATGAATATAAATCTAAACCCTTTGCTCCTGTTGCTCCACGAATATATAATATAGCAACAAAAGCCTCTAACTCAGCTAGAGATAAACTCCAGTCGTTATTTCCACGTTGTCGATGAGCTTCTGATTCTGTACATTTCTTTATATGCAACAAGATAGCATCGTCAATGAAAAGCTTGAAAGCACTAGACACTTTGTCCTCAAAAACACGAGTCTTTGCAAAAGATGTTGGTCCCGCCGTTTCTTTTAGAACATTTTAAGCAGGAACACGGCCGCAAGCTGAACTTTTAGAATTTATTTCATTCCAGATAGTGTTATCAAGGGCAGTGAAAACAGTTTTGATAATACCCTGATCCGCTTTTTGTCCGTTTATTTCTGCTTAGCTATTCTTCGTTCACATCACTGTCCTCGGATTCACTAATAGTTTGTGTCTGAAATTCATCTTCAGATTCTACAGAAAAATTATCATTTTCACCTCCGTCAGACTCATTTTCAGAGAGCTCCTGCAACAATTTTTTAATTTCTTCATTAGTAAGACCTCTTTTTCGCTTATAAGACATATTTTGTAAAATTTGAAAATAAGATGAAAAAAAGTCAGAATATCAGCAAACGACAGAGTTTATGTTTCAGCGTATCATTCACAGAATAAAGGTAAGGTGATAATGAACGTGACGGCAGAATTTTCCCGCCAAACTGTCACTGGTATTCGCGCGTTCTACACAGGGACCTGGATTCATTTCACCGGCGTCATCTATGTTTTTTTTATTGCGAGAACGAAAACAGACAGGTGCAAAGAAAGGGATTATGGCCAAAAAATTGACACCCTTTTGTCGATGAAAGCGGGAAGATATACGTTCAACTGTCTGCCTTAGGAACAATGGAATTCGTACTCAAATCATAAAATCCCTCCCCTATGGTTACCACCTGCTTCGAGTAATCTGAACTAACAAAAGTAACAAATGCGAAAATACATTTGTCTATTTGTGAAAAGAAATGTAAGTATAAAAAACCCTGCACCTGCTTTTTTTTTAAATATTTTCTTCAAAATAATGAAAAAAAAGCTAACAAAGGAAAACAACTATCTTCGAAATAACAATATAGTGTGACCACCCTGGTTTGTATTTCTCTGGGAGATAGTATAAATGCATCCGAAAAAAAGCTTATCACTGAATTTTTCTCATGGTTTCACAATGCTTCGCGTACAAAGACTATTTTACCAAAGGGGTCAAAATGACCCCCGTCCGCCGTTCTAGGAATACATGCAAATATTTCAAAAACTAACAAATCTAGAATGCTGATTTTTTTAAAAGAAATATATGTTATCTATTTAGGAAAAGTCCAAAAATTTCAAACGATTTCTTCCAACCAAACAAAAGTGATCCAAGGACGAAAGTGCTCAGGTGTCAAAATGACCCCTACCGCCGTTCTAGTGTTAAATTAATTTCACTTAAAGCATCTTAACTTTTAAAATTTTATCTTTAAAGCGATTTTTATCTTTTAAAGCATCTATTTTGTAAATTTTTATATAAAACGTATTACTGTGTTGGAACGTTTTCCATTAGTCAGTTCTCCTTGCTCCCATTTATTATTTTTTTGTTTTTTGTTACATTTCTGTACAATATTGTGGTGCAAAGGATATTTATTGAATATAATTAAAACTTTGTCCGAGTGCGAACGAACCTCATTTGCATTAGGAATAATCTAATCTTACTTCCACCACTTTTCTTAACGATACTGAAACAAAGCAAAATTGAAATGATGAGGCCACACTATTGCAAAAGAATTAGGATTTAATTATTCTTCTATAAAACTTCGATAAGTCGGGGTTCATTGATCAAGTCGTAACATTTCGGAATTTTGAAACAAGAGGAATCGATTGGTAAAAGGAAAAGTGTTCCCTACGAAGAACGACTGATAGAATATTCTATTTTTTCCCATTCATTACATAGGCATTAACGATGTGGAAAGGGTTTCTCCGAGTTCCTTTTCTATTGAGAATACGGTAAAATTTTAGAAGACTTTGAAGATGTGTAAAACTTTTCCAAGTTTCTATTTAAATGAATGTGATTATCTGCATTTTAAGAAAGACATTAAAAAAGAAAAAGAATACATTAGGGGAGATAATGTAGTTTCAATGTTGTTTTCCGTCTGCTAAATTGTCAGTTTGGAAGAGAAATTACTTTATCCTGTCAATGTTTTTTATCTTGCTTTCTTTGAGAATTTGACCTGCTTAAATTATTTCTTAAAGCATTTTAAGTATTTTGTAAATTTTTGTATAAAATGTATTACGGTGTTGGAACATTTCCCTTTAGTCAATTCTCCATGGTCCCATTTTTTTTTTTTTTTTTTTTTTTTTTTTGTGTGTTTTGTTTCATTTTTGTACAATATTGTGGTGCAAAGAATATTTGTTGAATATAATTAAAACTTTGTTCGAGTGCGAACGAACCTCATTTGCTATGCTTTACATGCAATTTCTTAATTGATTTATTTATTTCAGAAAAAAAAATCCAAAAAAATAAGCTACGTTAATTTTTTTTTTATATATTTTTTTTAATATATTTTTTTAATATATAATAGTAGGGATGCACCCCATTTGCTACGCTTTACATGCAAATTCCGACTTGTTTTATTTATTTCAGAAATCAAACAAATTCCAATTAATGAGCTACGCTAAAACTTTTCTATTTACTAAATTTGTCTGATATGCCAGAAATAAAAAAAAAGTAACGGCCGAAATATAAATAATTTTTGTGACCTTTTCTTTTGCGTAAAAAAGTACCGCAATACCACTAAGCTGAATGAAAACCACTCAACCAAATAATGAATTAATTTTTAAGACTCATAAGAAAATTAAATTAGTAACTTAATTTGTCGGAATTATAACTTTTTTGACGTCGCTAAAAATCAATCTTCATTTTCTGTTCATTCAAAAAAGTGTTAATACCTGATTGGAAAAAATCTAATCTTGCTTACACCACTTTTCTTAACGATACTGGAACAAAGCAAAAATGAAATAATGAGGCCACACTGTTCTAAAAGAAGTAGGATTTAATTATTCCTCTGGAAAACTTCGATAAGTCTGGGTATCATTGATCAAGTCGTATCATTTGGGAATTTTGAAACAAAAGGAATCGATTGGTGAAAGGAAAAGTGTTTCCTTCGAAGAACGACTGATATAATATTCTATTTTTTACCCTTCATTGCATAGGCATTAACAATGTGGAATTGGTTTCTACCAGTTCATTTTCTATTGAAAATACGGCAAAATTTGTGATGGCTTTGAAGATCGTTATGAGAAATACTTTTCTAAGTTTCTATTTAAAAAAATGTGATTATCTGCATTTTAAGAAAAATATTAAAAAGAAAAAAAAATCCATTAAGGGAGATGATTCAGTTTCTGTTTTGTTCTTCGTCTTTTAATTTGTCAATTTGGAAGAGAAATTACTTTATTCTATCAATAGATTTTATCTTACTTATTTTGGGACTTTGGCATAGTTAAATTATTTTTTTAAGTATTTTGAATATTTTGTGAATTTTTGCATTAAAAAGATATTACAATGTTAGAATATCTTCCATTAATCAGTCTTCTTTTGTCCTAATTGTTGCTTTTTCATTTTTCTATTACAATTAGAGTTTGTGTTTATTTATTGCAGAAAGTAAACAAATTGAAGATAATAAATTTTACGCTAGATAATTTTTATTTATTAATATTCTGTGACATTCAAAAATGGAAAAAGTAGTAGTAGTCGAAATATAAATGATGCTTTTTGACCTTTTCTATAGCATGAAAAAAAGCATGACAGTACCGCTCAACAATAGTAAACCACTCAACCAAATAATGAACTAATTTTTAAAACTCCTCCGAAAAAAAAATTAGTAATTTAATTTGCTCGAATATTACTAACTAATTTATAACTTTTATCACTTCGCTAAAAATGAATCTTCATTTTCTATTCACTCGAAAAAGTGCTAATACCTGATTGGAAACAATCTAATCTTACTTACACCACTTTTCTTGATGATACTGAACGATTACTGGAAAGAAACAAAAATGAAATAATGAAGCCACACTATTTCAAAAGAAGTAGGATTTAATTATTCCTCTAGAAAACTTCGATAAGTCGGGGTATCATTGATCAAGTCGTATCATTTGGGAATTTTGAAACAAGAGGAATTGATTGCTAAAAGAAAAATGTTCCCTGCGAAGAACGACTAATAGAATTTTCACTTTTTTTTTCCTTCATTGCATAGGCATTAGCAATGTGGAAAGGGTTTCTCCGAGTTCCTTTTCTATTGAGAATACAGCAAAATTTGCGATGGCTTTGAAGATTGTTATGTTTAAAACTTTCCCAAGTTTCTATTTAAATTAATGTGATTATCTGCATTTTAAGAAAAACATTAAAAAGGGAAAATAATGGATTAGGGGAGATGTTGAAGTTTCAATTTTGTTTTCCCTCTTCTAAATTGTCAGTTTGGAAGAGAAAATACTTTATTCTGTCAAAAGTTTTTATATTACTTATTTTTTGACTTTGACATTGATAAAGGATTTTTTAAAGCATTTTAAATATTTTGAAATTTTTTGTATAAAAATATTATAATGTTAGAACATCTTTCATTAATCAGTTCTCCTTGATTCCTTTATTTTTTCATTGTTTTTATACCAAAGCGTCATGTATGCTGTGCTTGAAGTATAATGTCCGAGTTGTTTTATTTATTTGAAAAATTAAACAATTTCTAAAAAAAATGCATTGATAAAACTTTTTTATTTAATAAGTTTGTATAGCATGCCAGAAATAAGAAAAAGTAATTGCCAAAATATAAACGATTTTTTGTGTGTTTTTTTTTTTTGTGTGTGTGTGTGTGTGTTTTTTTTGCTGCTTAAAAAAATTACCGCAATACCACTAAGTTCAATGAAAAAAACTCAAGCAAATAACGAATTAATTTTTAGAGAATTTAACGAATTAATTTTTAGATTTCTTAGAGAATCAAAATAGTAACTCAATTTGATCGAATATTACTAACTAATTTATAACTTTTATCACTTCGCTAATAATCAATCTTCATTTTCTCTTCATTCAAAAAAGCGCTAATACCTGATTGGAAACAATCTAATCATACTTACACCACTTTTCTTAACGATACTGAAACAAAGCAAAATTGAAATAATGAGGCCACACTATTCTAAAAGAAGTAGGATTTAATTATTTCTCTAGAAAACTTCGATAAATCGGGATATCATTGATCCAGTCCTAACATTTGGGAATTTTGAAACAAGAGGAATCGATAGGTAAAAGGGAAAGTATTCCCTACGAAGAACGACTGATAGAATATTCTATTTTTTCTCCTTCATTGCATAAGCATTAACAATGTGGAAAAGGTTTCTCCGAGTTCCTTTTCTATTGAGAATACAGCAAAATTTGCGATGGCTTTGAAGATCGTTATGAGTAGTAGGAAAAGGACAGTACGGGCTCAGCCGGAGGCGGTAATGCGGCACCGTGCCGCCTGCGGTACCTCCATGCCTCCGGCTGTCCCGCCTGCGGTCCCTCCTGCGCCCACCATGACACCACCACTCTCCTACCCCCACTATGCTTCCCCCTCCACGAACGCCCCCTAGTGGAAAAAAGGAACATTCTATTATAACAGGAGAGGTGAGCGACCTTCCCTAATTAAAAATATTATCAATCACATCTCAACTCGGAATCATACTATATGATGAAGATTAAATTTATATTTGAATTTTGAACAACCATAATTTTAATGAGTATTATTAATTAAGCGAAACACCGGAAAAATATCAGTTTTTAGCCATTTTATTTAGATTTCTTCAACTACAAGATGAGATTATCAATTTAACACAAGAAAGTTAAACATATATTTGAATTTTGGTTGATAGACATCTTAATGAGTAGTATTAATTAAGTAAAAACAATAGAAAATATCCAGTTTTATAGAAAAAGACTGATTTCTTACGATTTTTATCAACTATATGATCAATGTAACGACTTAAAAGTTGAAAGTTAAACATGTATCCTAGTTTTTCAACAGCTATAGCCTTAATGATTATCGTTAATTAAGTAAAAAAACAATGGAAAATATCAAGTTTTATGGAAAAAGACTGATCTCTTACGATTTTTATCAACTTAAGAGAGAAAGCTTAAACACACATTTCAGTTTTACAAACGCTATAACCTTAATGAGCATTCATAATTAAGTAAAAAACAATGGAAAATATCGATTTTTATAGTAAAAGACTGATTTCTTACGATTTTTATCAACTGCAACATCAGTGTATCGACTTACAAGTTGAAAGTTATACATGCATTCTAGTTTTTCAACAGTTATAATCTTAATGAGTATCGTTAATTAAGTAAAAAACAATGGGAAATATCAAGTTTTATAGAAAAAGACTGATTTCTTACGATTTTTTCAACTCAAACTTCAGACTATCAATTTGATAGAAAGAAATTTAAGCATGCATTCCAGTTTTGGACAACCATTTCCTTCATGAACATTATTAATTAAGCAAAACAACAGAAAATATTAAATTTTTAACTGATTTCTTCATATTTTTATTTATTTTTTAATATAAAATCAGAATACACAACTTAAAATAGAAATTTAAACATATTTTTTAGTTTTTGAACAGTCGCTACCTCAAAGAATTTCGATAATTGAACAATTAACAAAGGAAACTAATGATTTTTTAACGAAAAAAGACGAATTAAACGAATTTGGTTAACTTTTACTCTAATTGGAAATTTCATCGTACTTTATATATACCAACTAAGTAGAATTTTAATACATAAACGAATAATTTAAAGAAATCCCCAACACACAAATGTGAACCTGCAGAGCATTTCTTATTACGTCATATCTAAACTAAAACTTTTTTCTGCAACCCCTCCATGCATGCATTCCAGGTAGGGGAACATAACAAAGAATTTTGACGTCACAACTTACAAAGGTATACAACAAAATGATTACGTTCAAGAAAAAGTATCACATAGAGAGAAAAAAGAAGAGATTTAAGCTATTTATCCATTCTAGTTTTATAACAGTTACCACAACATCTCCAAATTAAAATTTGGAAGTCATAATGAGTGTAATTAATTAAGCAAAATAATAGAAATATTAGTTTTTCAGAGGGGAAAAGACGAATTTAAACAAATTTTATTAGTTTTACACTAGTTTAATAATAATTTTAAGAGAAAAAGACGAATTTAAACTTTTTTTTTTTTAGTTTTACACTATTTTTTCTCATTTCCAACACGGATATATCAATTTTAACAGAAGAATTAAACGTATATTTTAATTTTTAACAACAAAATCTTAACAAGTATCATTAATTAAACAAAAATAAATATCAGTTTTAAAGAAAAGACGAATTTGAATAATTTTACACTAGTATTTTCAAAAGCAACATGGAAATATCAATACTTATTCACATATTTCACTTATTCACTGTATTCAATACTATATTTAATAAATTTGGATACACTTTAAGAATTTCCTAATCTATAATTATATATTAGCTATATATTTATTGTTACCCATGTTTTCAACATTAGTTCATAATCGTGAATTTTGTATTTTAAATACCATATATTCAGGTTCAGATTATTTTCACTTGAAATCATACAGAATTTTTTAACAGAGTTTACTTTTGAAATCATTGAAGCAACTGTATTTAATATTTTTAACACCAATTTTCTAAGATTTTCTAACGTTTTCCGATTATACATTCCTCATAAGTACATTTCTAAATGCTACAATCACTTTACATATCGAAAAGATATCACTGAAGCAACTGTATTTAATATTTTTAACACCAATTTTCTAAGATTTTTTAACATTTTCCGGTTATACATTCCTCAAAAGTATATATTCTAAACAATAGAAAATATTAATTTTAAGAATAAAAAGACGAATTTAAACAAATTTTATTAGTTTTACAATATTTTTTCTCATCTCCAACACGGATATATCAATTTTAACAGAATTAAACGCATATTTTAGTTTTTAAGAACAAAAATGTAATAAGTATCATTAATTAAACAAAAAATAAATATCAATTTTCAAGAAAAGACAATTTTTTACACAAATTTTCAACTTTGAAATACGTTTGTTTACATATATTGTTACAATATATTACTAAACTTAAACTTTTTTAAAAGTTTGAATGTCTTTACAAAGGGTTCATATTTATATTTTTCACGTCTTGACTGCATTCGAAATCTTACAACAAAAGTATACTTTTATTATTTTTATTATTATTATTATTCTAGAAAACCTAAAAAGTCATTTCTTGCTGCTTTAAACACTTGAAATATTAAAACTACTCTGAGATATTCTACCCATATAATTAATCAAATTAGGACATGATTCATCTTACACTTCAAAATTTCTGAATTTTTACAATTCTTATTTTCATCAAACTTTATTCTTGATCCTATATATTTTAGGAGTACAGAATTTTAACATCTGTTTTTATCTACTTATCAGAAAATTATTAAAACACCCATCAATATTTTCCAAATATGAATATTATCTTTACAGTTTAATAATACAAAACATACACGAATACAAAGTTTAATTTTTACAAACATTTCATATTTCAAACCAAACTTTTCGAAATTTTCACATCATAAGAGCAAACATTAGACGAACTTTTTAACTTTTTAACTTTTTTTATTGTTTAGATCTTTTCATCATAACTTTTAATTATGATAATTATCCATTTTTAGGTTGATTGTCGAAAAACTGTAACTGAAATTACATAAACTTAATGTAAAAAACCATGTTCTCACACAATTTCTTGAAATTCAACAAAGAATTGACTATTACTTATCTATTATTATTCTTATTAAATACTTATCTACATCGATATCGATTCTCGATAGTATATAGATATTTCATCATTACACACTTACAACTCTTTTCAAACGTTTATCAGAAAAATAAGTCAATCAAAGTCTAGTAGTTATCACACCTGTTCCTCAGAAATATTACTATCATATGAAACAGTAAAGAAAATTAATAGATATTTAATATTTAATAACGTCATACGTGAAATTACTGTCGAATGAGAATACTAATAATCTATAAAATCAACTGTTGAACAAAAAAATAGTACAGATTACCGAAAATTCAAATGTTTTTTCTGCAAAAGTTACAAAAATTAACAAATGAATGACAAGTTAGAGAAATAACTAAAAAAGTTAATGAACATATTTACAAATTTATTAAAATCACACCTTTTTCTGGATTGCAAACCACAATTTCTTGAAAAATTTAACACCGAATTTGTAAGATTTTAGTCCTAGTATTACATACACTCAATAAATATTCAAAATTAACAAAAATATAATTTTTTAGTCTCATCAATAAGCAGAAATTCTACATTAAAAGAATATTTTCATAGTAGTACTTATAAAAATGAGAGTTTACAAACTGATTTTCATAATTTTATCACATTTAAACTTAATATTTTACATAAAACATTATTTAATCAAATTTTATGCTTTCTAATTCAGTAAAATTCAATACGTTTTTAGTTTTTAAACCAATACCACAATATTTATTTACATCAAACTTGATTCTTCACCTTTTATATTTCCACATTACACACGTGAGATAAATACTAACTTGGATCAGGAGTTGAAGTCAATTGATTCCATTCGATTTTCATCATGTACGCATTGCTCCTACACGAAATTTCTTACTGCTATAATCATCTAATGTATTAAAACTAATCTACTCATATTTTTAATCAATTCATCAGATGTTTCATCTCGCACTTCTGAATTATCGTGTATCAAGTTGCTTAAAATATAAATACTATCTTTATAGTTTTAATGATATATAGTATACATGGTTTATCTTGAGTTAGCACTTCCATAGTATTAATCAAATTATATGTTTCATCTTGCACTTGATCTTAATGATTTCATCTTGCATCTGAATTATCGTCCATCGAGTTTTTTTTTTTTTTTTTTTTTTTTTTTTTTTTTTTTTTTTAATAATAATATATTTATAGTTTTTG
Organism: Maratus speculifer; assembly: GCA_964019185.1. Taxonomy (NCBI): domain Eukaryota; kingdom Metazoa; phylum Arthropoda; class Arachnida; order Araneae; family Salticidae; genus Maratus; species Maratus speculifer. Next base: position 265,319,545 of record OZ025295.1, on the reverse strand, counting down.
ATTATACATAGCATGTACGAATACAATCTTTAATTTTAACATTTCATATTTCAAATAACCTATTTCCGAAACCAAGCTATGTGAATTTTACCACAATGCTTATTATCATAGAATAATTTGTGTTTCACACACTTTTCTAAAAATTATCAGATATGTACCCCTCAGGGAAATTACTATCATATGAATAAATGAAGAAAATTTAATTTATATTAAATGTACACGAAATTGATTGCAATATACATGTATTTAATAAAAATAAATAAATAAGCGATTATTTATACATTAAATCTTTACTAAATATATATTTCTTTCATTATACAGATGTTTCAACAAGATGAACCAAAACAGCAGCAAACTTCAGAAATTAATGATCCGAATGATTCATCCCTAGCACATGTAGCGTTAACGAATAACACGTATGTCAATACTTATATGAGAAATACTAGAATTCGTATATGAAACGTAATTAGAGTAAATACAAAATGATTTGTCTTACTACTTACACTTTAACAAGTGCTTTTTACCTATATTATTGAAGAGAATACTAACTGTGTCCATTTATTTCTATTACAGATGTGCTCTATTTGCTACAAACACTTCTTAAGTAAATGGAATTTAACAGAACATACAAAAATCTATACAGGTGAAAAACCTTACTCTTGGAAAGATTACCATAAATGCTGTTTACAAGGAGACGTGAATCAAAAATGCACACATCATCATATAAAGCATCGTCAGATATATGTAAACTTAGCGAAGATATTCAAAAATTAGTCAGACTTTTGAAAAATTTAGAAATAAAGGAAGATATTTAGGCTATTTATCCATCATATTTTCACAACACTTACCACAATATCTCAAACTTAAAATTTGGAAGACATACACACTGCTGAAAAGTAATTTTGTGATTCTTCTAATCAGTATGAATGTATAGATATTATTTTGCAGTGTATTCTTTAAATGCTCACGTTAAATATTCTTTTATATGCATATATCGTTGTGTTTATTTTTCCAATACCTATTAAATTAATGAAATACATAACATTTTAAGTGAAATAACACTCTCACAACTTAAAAAATGCATAAGAACATACAAAAAATAAGCAGATGTATGAAAAAATATGCAAGTTTACAAAATAATTTCATTGTTTTCTTGAAATATTAATAAAAAATATTTACAATATGAAAAAATTGCAAAAGTGAAAAGAAAAAACACAAATGTAAAAACAAAAACCACAAAGTGAAAAACTCGTAACAAAGTTTTGAAAAAAATATTTACAACAAAAATTTTTTTTTTCAAAAACCAAAACTTCCAAAAATATTTTTTTCAAAAAATTTTTTTTCAAAAACATTTTTTACAAAAAATTTTTTTTTTCAAAATAAGTTTTTACAAAAGTAAAAAAAGAAAATCACAACGTTAAAAAAATGAAAAATTTTTGTTAAAAAAAGTGTAAAAAAATTGCAAAAAAAAGTTGCAAAAATTTCAAAAAAAGTTATGAAAAATCTTCTAAAATTTTGTTGTTTTTAATAGCAAATGCAATGGTTTCGCCATTGCATACTGCATTAAAAACAACGAAATTTTTGAAGATTTTTCATAACTTTTTTGAAAATTTTGCAACTTATTTTTGCAATTTTTTACACTTTTTTTAACAAAAATTTTTCATTTTTTTAACGTTGTGATTTCCTTTTTTTACTTTTGTAAAAACTTATTTTGAAAAAAAAATTTTTTGTAAAAAATGTTTTTGAAAAAAAAATTTTTTGAAAAAAATATTTTTGGAAGTTTTGGTTTTTGAAAAAAAAAATTTTTGTTGTAAATATTTTTTTCAAAAACTTTGTTACGAGTTTTTCACTTTGTGGTTTTTGTTTTTACATTTGTGTTTTTTCTTTTCACTTTTGCAATTTTTTCATATTGTAAATATTTTTTATTAATATTTCTAGAAAACAATGAAATTATTTTGTAAACTTGCATATTTTTTCATACATCTGCTTATTTTTTGTATGTTCTTATGCATTTTTTAAGTTGTGAGAGTGTTATTTCACTTAAAATGTTATGTATTTCATTAATTTAATAGGTATTGGAAAAATAAACACAACGATATATGCATATAAAAGAATATTTAACGTGAGCATTTAAAGAATACACTGCAAAATAATATCTATACATTCATACTGATTAGAAGAATCACAAAATTACTTTTCAGCAGTGTGTATGTCTTCCAAATTTTAAGTTTGAGATATTGTGGTAAGTGTTGTGAAAATATGATGGATAAATAGCCTAAATATCTTCCTTTATTTCTAAATTTTTCAAAAGTCTGACTAATTTTTGAATATCTTCGCTAAGTTTACATATATCTGACGATGCTTTATATGATGATGTGTGCATTTTTGATTCACGTCTCCTTGAAAACAGCATTTATGGTAATCTTTCCAAGCGTAAGGTTTTTCACCTGTATAGATTTTTGTATGTTCTGTGAAATTCCATTTACTTAAGAAGTGTTTGTAGCAAATAGAGCACATCTGTAATAGAAATAAATGGACACAGTTAGGATTCTCTTCAATAATATAGGTAAAAAGCACTTGTTAAAGTGTACGTAGTAAGACAAATCATTTTGTATTTACTCTAATTACGTTTCATATACGAATTCTAGTATTTCACATATAAGTATTCACATACGTGTTATTCGTTAACGCTACATGTGCTAGGGATGAATCATTCGGATCATTAATTTCTGAAGTTTGCTGCTGTTTTGGTTCATCTTGTTGAAACATCTGTATAATGAAAGAAATATATATTTAGTAAAGATTTAATGTATAAATAATCGCTTATTTATTTATTTTTATTAAATACATGTATATTGCAATCAATTTCGTGTACATTTAATATAAATTAAATTTTCTTCATTTATTCATATGATAATAATTTCTCTGAGGGGTACATATCTGATAATTTTTAGAAAAGTGTGTGAAACACAAATTATTCTATGATAATAAGCATTGTGGTAAAATTCACATAGCTTGGTTTCGGAAATAGGTTATTTGAAATATGAAATGTTAAAATTAAAGATTGTATTCGTACATGCTATGTATAATCAAAAACTATAAATATATTATTATTAAAAAAAAAAAAAAACTCGATGGACGATAATTCAGATGCAAGATGAAATCATTAAGATCAAGTGCAAGATGAAACATATAATTTGATTAATACTATGGAAGTGCTAACTCAAGATAAACCATGTATACTATATATCATTAAAACTATAAAGATAGTATTTATATTTTAAGCAACTTGATACACGATAATTCAGAAGTGCGAGATGAAACATCTGATGAATTGATTAAAAATATGAGTAGATTAGTTTTAATACATTAGATGATTATAGCAGTAAGAAATTTCGTGTAGGAGCAATGCGTACATTATGAAAATCTAATGGAATCAATTGACTTCAACTCCTGATCCAAGTTAGTATTTATCTCACGTGTGTAATGTGGAAATATAAAAGGTGAAGAATCAAGTTTGATGTAAATAAATATTGTGGTATTGGTTTAAAAACTAAAAACGTATTGAATTTTACTGAATTAGAAAGCATAAAATTTGATTAAATAATGTTTTATGTAAAATATTAAGTTTAAATGTGATAAAATTATGAAAATCAGTTTGTAAACTCTCATTTTTATAAGTACTACTATGAAAATATTCTTTTAATGTAGAATTTCTGCTTATTGATGAGACTAAAAAATTATATTTTTGTTAATTTTGAATATTTATTGAGTGTATGTAATACTAGGACTAAAATCTTACAAATTCGGTGTTAAATTTTTCAAGAAATTGTGGTTTGCAATCCAGAAAAAGGTGTGATTTTAATAAATTTGTAAATATGTTCATTAACTTTTTTAGTTATTTCTCTAACTTGTCATTCATTTGTTAATTTTTGTAACTTTTGCAGAAAAAACATTTGAATTTTCGGTAATCTGTACTATTTTTTTGTTCAACAGTTGATTTTATAGATTATTAGTATTCTCATTCGACAGTAATTTCACGTATAACGTTATTAAATATTAAATATCTATTAATTTTCTTTACTGTTTCATATGATAGTAATATTTCTGAGGAACAGGTGTGATAACTACTAGACTTTGATTGACTTATTTTTCTGATAAACGTTTGAAAAGAGTTGTAAGTGTGTAATGATGAAATATCTATATACTATCGAGAATCGATATCGATGTAGATAAGTATTTAATAAGAATAATAATAGATAAGTAATAGTCAATTCTTTGTTGAATTTCAAGAAATTGTGTGAGAACATGGTTTTTTACATTAAGTTTATGTAATTTCAGTTACAGTTTTTCGACAATCAACCTAAAAATGGATAATTATCATAATTAAAAGTTATGATGAAAAGATCTAAACAATAAAAAAAGATAAAAAGTTAAAAAGTTCGTCTAATGTTTGCTCTTATGATGTGAAAATTTCGAAAAGTTTGGTTTGAAATATGAAATGTTTGTAAAAATTAAACTTTGTATTCGTGTATGTTTTGTATTATTAAACTGTAAAGATAATATTCATATTTGGAAAATATTGATGGGTGTTTTAATAATTTTCTGATAAGTAGATAAAAACAGATGTTAAAATTCTGTACTCCTAAAATATATAGGATCAAGAATAAAGTTTGATGAAAATAAGTATTGTAAAAATTCAGAAATTTTGAAGTGTAAGATGAATCATGTCCTAATTTGATTAATTATATGGGTAGAATATCTCAGAGTAGTTTTAATATGTCAAGTGTTTAAAGCAGCAAGAAATGACTTTTTAGGTTTTCTAGAATAATAATAATAATAAAAATAATAAAAGTATACTTTTGTTGTAAGATTTCGAATGCAGTCAAGACGTGAGAAATATAAATATGAACCCTTTGTAAAGACATTCAAACTTTTAAAAAAGTTTAAGTTTAGTAATATATTGTAACAATATATGTAAACAAACGTATTTCAAAGTTGAAAATTTGTGTAAAAAATTGTCTTTTCTTGAAAATTGATATTTATTTTTTGTTTAATTAATGATACTTATTACATTTTTGTTCTTAAAAACTAAAATATGCGTTTAATTCTGTTAAAATTGATATATCCGTGTTGGAGATGAGAAAAAATATTGTAAAACTAATAAAATTTGTTTAAATTCGTCTTTTTATTCTTAAAATTAATATTTTCTATTGTTTAGAATATATACTTTTGAGGAATGTATAACCGGAAAATGTTAAAAAATCTTAGAAAATTGGTGTTAAAAATATTAAATACAGTTGCTTCAATGATATCTTTTCGATATGTAAAGTGATTGTAGCATTTAGAAATGTACTTATGAGGAATGTATAATCGGAAAACGTTAGAAAATCTTAGAAAATTGGTGTTAAAAATATTAAATACAGTTGCTTCAATGATTTGAAAAGTAAACTCTGTTAAAAAATTCTGTATGATTTCAAGTGAAAATAATCTGAACCTGAATATATGGTATTTAAAATACAAAATTCACGATTATGAACTAATGTTGAAAACATGGGTAACAATAAATATATAGCTAATATATAATTATAGATTAGGAAATTCTTAAAGTGTATCCAAATTTATTAAATATAGTATTGAATACAGTGAATAAGTGAAATATGTGAATAAGTATTGATATTTCCATGTTGCTTTTGAAAATACTAGTGTAAAATTATTCAAATTCGTCTTTTCTTTAAAACTGATATTTATTTTTGTTTAATTAATGATACTTGTTAAGATTTTGTTGTTAAAAATTAAAATATACGTTTAATTCTTCTGTTAAAATTGATATATCCGTGTTGGAAATGAGAAAAAATAGTGTAAAACTAAAAAAAAAAAAGTTTAAATTCGTCTTTTTCTCTTAAAATTATTATTAAACTAGTGTAAAACTAATAAAATTTGTTTAAATTCGTCTTTTCCCCTCTGAAAAACTAATATTTCTATTATTTTGCTTAATTAATTACACTCATTGTGACTTCCAAATTTTAATTTGGAGATGTTGTGGTAACTGTTATAAAACTAGAATGGATAAATAGCTTAAATCTCTTCTTTTCTTCTCTCTATGTGATACTTTTTCTTGAACGTAATCATTTTGTTGTATACCTTTGTAAGTTGTGACGTCAAAATTCTTTGTTATGTTCCCCTACCTGGAATGCATGCATGGGGGGTTGCAGAAAAAAGTTTTAGTTTAGATATGACGTAATAAGAAATGCTCTGCAGGTTCACATTTGTGTGTTGGGGATTTCTTTAAATTATTCGTTTATGTATTAAAATTCTACTTAGTTGGTATATATAAAGTACGATGAAATTTCCAATTAGAGTAAAAGTTAACCAAATTCGTTTAATTCGTCTTTTTTCGTTAAAAAATCATTAGTTTCCTTTGTTAATTGTTCAATTATCGAAATTCTTTGAGGTAGCGACTGTTCAAAAACTAAAAAATATGTTTAAATTTCTATTTTAAGTTGTGTATTCTGATTTTATATTAAAAAATAAATAAAAATATGAAGAAATCAGTTAAAAATTTAATATTTTCTGTTGTTTTGCTTAATTAATAATGTTCATGAAGGAAATGGTTGTCCAAAACTGGAATGCATGCTTAAATTTCTTTCTATCAAATTGATAGTCTGAAGTTTGAGTTGAAAAAATCGTAAGAAATCAGTCTTTTTCTATAAAACTTGATATTTCCCATTGTTTTTTACTTAATTAACGATACTCATTAAGATTATAACTGTTGAAAAACTAGAATGCATGTATAACTTTCAACTTGTAAGTCGATACACTGATGTTGCAGTTGATAAAAATCGTAAGAAATCAGTCTTTTTCTATAAAAATCGATATTTTCCATTGTTTTTTACTTAATTATGAATGCTCATTAAGGTTATAGCGTTTGAAAAACTGAAATGTGTGTTTAAGTTTTCTCTCTTAAGTTGATAAAAATCGTAAGAGATCAGTCTTTTTCCATAAAACTTGATATTTTCCATTGTTTTTTTACTTAATTAACGATACTCATTAAGGCTATAGCTGTTGAAAAACTAGGATACATGTTTAACTTTCAACTTTTAAGTCGTTACATTGATCATATAGTTGATAAAAATCGTAAGAAATCAGTCTTTTTCTATAAAACTGGATATTTTCTATTGTTTTTACTTAATTAATACTACTCTTTAAGATGTCTATCAACCAAAATTCAAATATATGTTTAACTTTCTTGTGTTAAATTGATAATCTCATCTTGTAGTTGAAGAAATCTAAATAAAATGGTTAAAAACTGATATTTTTCCGGTGTTTCGCTTAATTAATAATACTCATTAAAATTATGGTTGTTCAAAATTCAAATATAAATTTAATCTTCATCATATAGTATGATTCCGAGTTGAGATGTGATTGATAATATTTTTAATTAGGGAAGGTCGCTCACCTCTCCTGTTATAATAGAATGTTCCTTTTTTCCACTAGGGGGCGTTCGTGGAGGGGGATGCATAGTGGGGGTAGGAGAGTGGCGGTGTCATGGTGGGCGCAGGAGGGACCGCAGGCGGGACAGCCGGAGGCATGGAGGTACCGCAGGCGGCACGGTGCCGCAGTACCGCCTCCGGCTGAGCCCGTACTGTCCTTTTCCTACTACTCATAACGATCTTCAAAGCCATCGCAAATTTTGCTGTATTCTCAATAGAAAAGGAACTCGGAGAAACCTTTTCCACATTGTTAATGCTTGTGCAATGAAGGAGAAAAAATAGAATATTCTATCAGTCGTTCTTCGTAGGGAATACTTTCCCTTTTACCTATCGATTCCTCTTGTTTCAAAATTCCCAAATGTTAGGACTGGATCAATGATATCCCGATTTATCGAAGTTTTCTAGAGAAATAATTAAATCCTACTTCTTTTAGAATAGTGTGGCCTCATTATTTCAATTTTGCTTTGTTTCAGTATCGTTAAGAAAAGTGGTGTAAGTATGATTAGATTGTTTCCAATCAGGTATTAGCGCTTTTTTGAATGAAGAGAAAATGAAGATTGATTTTTAGCGAAGTGATAAAAGTTATAAATTAGTTAGTAATATTCGATCAAATTGAGTTACTATTTTGATTCTCTAAGAAATCTAAAAATTAATTCGTTAAATTCTCTAAAAATTAATTCGTTATTTGCTTGAGTTTTTTTCATTGAACTTAGTGGTATTGCGGTAATTTTTTTAAGCAGCAAAAAAAAAACACACACACACACAAAAAAAAAACCCCCACAAAAAATCGTTTATATTTTGGCAATTACTTTTTCTTATTTCTGGCATGCTATACAAACTTATTAAATAAAAAAGTTTTATCAATGCATTTTTTTTAGAAATTGTTTAATTTTTCAAATAAATAAAACAACTCGGACATTATACTTCAAGCACAGCATACATGACGCTTTGGTATAAAAACAATGAAAAAATAAAGGAATCAAGGAGAACTGATTAATGAAAGATGTTCTAACATTATAATATTTTTATACAAAAAATTTCAAAATATTTAAAATGCTTTAAAAAATCCTTTATCTATGTCAAAGTCAAAAAATAAGCAATATAAAAACTTTTGACAGAATAAAGTATTTTCTCTTCCAAACTGACAATTTAGAAGAGGGAAAACAAAATTGAAACTTCAACATCTCCCCTAATCCATTATTTTCCCTTTTTAATGTTTTTCTTAAAATGCAGATAATCACATTAATTTAAATAGAAACTTGGGAAAGTTTTAAACATAACAATCTTCAAAGCCATCGCAAATTTTGCTGTATTCTCAATAGAAAAGGAACTCGGAGAAACCCTTTCCACATTGCTAATGCCTATGCAATGAAGGAAAAAAAAAGTGAAAATTCTATTAGTCGTTCTTCGCAGGGAACATTTTTCTTTTAGCAATCAATTCCTCTTGTTTCAAAATTCCCAAATGATACGACTTGATCAATGATACCCCGACTTATCGAAGTTTTCTAGAGGAATAATTAAATCCTACTTCTTTTGAAATAGTGTGGCTTCATTATTTCATTTTTGTTTCTTTTCAGTAATCGTTCAGTATCATTAAGAAAAGTGGTGTAAGTAAGATTAGATTGTTTCCAATCAGGTATTAGCACTTTTTCGAGTGAATAGAAAATGAAGATTCATTTTTAGCGAAGTGATAAAAGTTATAAATTAGTTAGTAATATTCGAGCAAATTAAATTACTAATTTTTTTTTCGGAGGAGTTTTAAAAATTAGTTCATTATTTGGTTGAGTGGTTTACTATTGTTGAGCGGTACTGTCATGCTTTTTTTCATGCTATAGAAAAGGTCAAAAAGCATCATTTATATTTCGACTACTACTACTTTTTCCATTTTTGAATGTCACAGAATATTAATAAATAAAAATAATCTAGCGTAAAATTTATTATCTTCAATTTGTTTACTTTCTGCAATAAATAAACACAAACTCTAATTGTAATAGAAAAATGAAAAAGCAACAATTAGGACAAAAGAAGACTGATTAATGGAAGATATTCTAACATTGTAATATCTTTTTAATGCAAAAATTCACAAAATATTCAAAATACTTAAAAAAATAATTTAACTATGCCAAAGTCCCAAAATAAGTAAGATAAAATCTATTGATAGAATAAAGTAATTTCTCTTCTAAATTGACAAATTAAAAGACGAAGAACAAAACAGAAACTGAATCATCTCCCTTAATGGATTTTTTTTTCTTTTTAATATTTTTCTTAAAATGCAGATAATCACATTTTTTTAAATAGAAACTTAGAAAAGTATTTCTCATAACGATCTTCAAAGCCATCACAAATTTTGCCGTATTTTCAATAGAAAATGAACTGGTAGAAACCAATTCCACATTGTTAATGCCTATGCAATGAAGGGTAAAAAATAGAATATTATATCAGTCGTTCTTCGAAGGAAACACTTTTCCTTTCACCAATCGATTCCTTTTGTTTCAAAATTCCCAAATGATACGACTTGATCAATGATACCCAGACTTATCGAAGTTTTCCAGAGGAATAATTAAATCCTACTTCTTTTAGAACAGTGTGGCCTCATTATTTCATTTTTGCTTTGTTCCAGTATCGTTAAGAAAAGTGGTGTAAGCAAGATTAGATTTTTTCCAATCAGGTATTAGCACTTTTTTGAATGAACAGAAAATGAAGATTGATTTTTAGCGACGTCATAAAAGTTATATATTCCGACAAATTAAGTTACTAATTTAATTTTCTTATGAGTCTTAAAAATTAATTCATTATTTGGTTGAGTGGTTTTCATTCAGCTTAGTGGTATTGCGGTACTTTTTTACAAAAATTATTTATATTTCGGCCGTTACATTTTTTTTATTTCTGGCATATCAGACAAATTTAGTAAATAGAAAAGTTTTAGCGTAGCTCATTAATTGGAATTTGTTTGATTTCTGAAATAAATAAAACAAGTCGGAATTTGCATGTAAAGCGTAGCAAATGGGGTGCATCCCTACTAAAACTATGTATTTTATATATTCAACAAATATTCTCTTTGCACCACAATATTGTAAAAAAAAAAAAAAAAAAAAAAAAAAAAAAACTGACTAATGGAAAATGCTCTACCAATGTAATAATTTTTTTTCAAATTTGTTAGGAATATTCGGCAAATTAAGTTAATAATTTTATTTTCTTAGGAGTCTTAAAAATTAATTCATTATTTGGTTCAGTTCATTTGATTCAGCTGAGGGGCATTGCTGCACTTTTTTAAGCAAATATAAAGATCACAAAAAATCATTTATATTTCGGCAATTACTATTTGTCATTTCTGGCACACGCGACAAATATATTAAAAAAAAAAAAAAAATAACGTAGCTTATTTTTTTGGATTTTTTTTTCTGAAATAAATAAATCAATTAAGAAATTGCATGTAAAGCATAGCAAATGAGGTTCGTTCGCACTCGAACAAAGTTTTAATTATATTCAACAAATATTCTTTGCACCACAATATTGTACAGAAATGAAACAAAACACACAAAAAAAAAAAAAAAAAAAATAACAAATGGGACCATGGAGAATTGACTAAAGGAAAATGTTCCAACACAGTAATACATTTTATACAAAAATTTACAAAATACTTAAAATGCTTTAAGAAATAATTTAACCAGGTCAAATTTTTAAAGAAAGCAAGATAAAAAACATTGACAGGATAAAGTAATTTCTCTTCCAAACTGACAATTTAGCAAACGGAAAACAACATTGAAACTACATCATCTCCCCTAATGTATTCTTTTTCTTTTTTAATGTCTTTCTTAAAATGCAGATAATCACATTCATTTATATAGAAACTTGGAAAAGTTTTACACATCTTCAAAGTCTTCTAAAATTTTACCGTATTCTCAATAGAAAAGGAACTCGGAGAAACCCTTTTCACATCGTTAATGCCTATGTAATGAATGGAAAAAAATAGAATATTCTATCAGTCGTTCTTCGTAGGGAACACTTTTCCTTTTACCAATCGATTCCTCTTGTTTCAAAATTCCGAAATGTTACGACTTGATCAATGAACCCCGACTTATCGAAGTTTTATAGAAGAATAATTAAATCCTAATTCTTTTGCAATAGTGTGGCCTCATCATTTCAATTTTGCTTTGTTTCAGTATCGTTAAGAAAAGTGGTGGAAGTAAGATTAGATTGTTCCTAATGCAAATGAGGTTCGTTCGCACTCGGACAAAGTTTTAATTATATTCAATAAATATCCTTTGCACCACAATATTGTACAGAAATGTAACAAAAAACAAAAAAATAATAAATGGGAGCAAGGAGAACTGACTAATGGAAAACGTTCCAACACAGTAATACGTTTTATATAAAAATTTACAAAATAGATGCTTTAAAAGATAAAAATCGCTTTAAAGATAAAATTTTAAAAGTTAAGATGCTTTAAGTGAAATTAATTTAACTATGTCAAATTCTCAAAGAAAGCAAGATAAAATCTATTGACAGAATAAAGCAATTTCTCTTCCAAACTAATAATTTAGTAAACGGAAAACGAAACTGAAACAGCATCATCTCCCCTAATGCATTCATTTCTCTTTTTTTAATGTTTTTCATAAAATGCAGATAATCACAATCATTTAAATTAAAATTTGTGAAAGTTTTACACATAACGATCTTCAAAGCTGTCGCAAGTTTTGTCGTATTCGCAATAGAAAAGGAACTCGGATAAACCTTTTCCACATTGTTAATACCTGTGCAATGAAGGGTAAAAAATAAAATATTCTCTCAGTCGTTCTTCGTAGGGAACACTTTATCTTTAACCAATCGATTCCTCTTGTTTTAAAATTCCCAAAGGATACGACTTGATCAATGATACCCCGACTCATCGAAGTTTTCTAGAGGAATAATTAAATCCTACTGCTCCTGGAACAGTGTGGCCTCATTATTTCATTTTTGCTTTCTTTCAGTATCGTTAAGAGAGGTGGTGTAAGTAAGATTAAATTGTATCCAATCAGGTATTAGCACTTTTTTGAAAGAACAGAGAATGAAGATTGATTTTTAGCGACGTGATAAAAGTTATAATTTAGTTAGTAATATTTGAGCAAATTAAGTTACTAATTTAATTTTCTTGAGAGTCTTAAAAATTAATTCATTATTTGGTTGAGTGAATATGATTCGGCTTAGTGTTATTGGGGTCCTTTTTTACAATGAATTAAAACATCGCAAAAATTATTTATGTTTTGGCAATTACCATTTTTTTTTCTACCATATAAATTATTAAATCGAAAACTTTTTGATTAGCTAATTGTTTGAAATGTATTTAATTTCAGAAACAAATAAAACAAATGGGAAACTGAATATTAAGCGTTGAAAATGCGGTGCATTTGTACTATAAAGATTTTTTTAGATATTCAGATCTTACAATCCTTGCAATCATTGTCTGATCTCCATTCTAGAGTTAGTAACTTGTCGTAAACCTTACTAACTTACATCAATTTCATAAAATGTGATACAGTTTAATATAATTAAAACACGCCCCAATCTGTGTTTCCTTCCATACCATTATAAAATAAAATACTTTTCTGTGGCATTGTAAATTAAAAACAAATAATCTTCGCACCAAAATATTACTTAAAACATATATTTTCGTATATACTTTATAGATGTAGATCAATTTTATATTATTTCAAAGAGTGAAACATCATTAAAATGTGTTTCGATATATTCTTTCCGATTGAATGTAATATAATGGAATATGTTGGTTGTCCTTTTTATAAAACTATACATCCAATGTTTATAAAATATGATTCACCCGACAAAATCACGCATTAATAATCACGCATACATGTTAAATAAAAAACCATTCGGTTTAGTAGTTTTTGCTCTATTAATTGCGGACAGACTGACCTACTGAAGGACGACAATAAGTGTTACGTATATACAGAATTACCAATACACTTAAAAACTAAATGTGCCTATCTCCTTCTCATTATCGTTTTCATTTTAAATCTAAACGAATAACATTCCATTGAATGATCTTTTTTACTGTCATAGGAATAAGAACTTTCTTATAAACAGTGCATGAAGAAGACAGCAGAAGCTATGTTACTTTATTTTATTTTTATTGTATAGCATTGATAAAAAAGAATGTATATTTCCTAATATTTTAATATCTGTAGTAAAAATTATATATTCTGATTTTTGAAATAGATATAACGTTTATTGAATATTATTTATCTATAAGTTTTGATACACATAATTTGTTACCGAAACATAACATGTTTTAAGTGCAGACATGCTTTTATTTATCATTATTAGAATCTGCAGTATTTTAAGGCTCCTGACCCTGTGATCGAAGACACTTGCTAGCTAATTCTGAACATATGTGAAATCACTTCACTTATTTCTCATTGGCAATTCCGTATTTTTGAATTTTTCGTATTTCGCATGATATTAGAGACCATTATTAAAAGATACTCATTGATTAAATTTTAGACATTTCCTTCTCTTTGATTATGATGCGACTTACAATTTTGGAACGTGAAATAGGGAAGTGTTTATAATTCAGTGCTTTTTTCCATCTTTACAAGGGTTCGTACGCATAAAGACATTCATTTTACCGAAGACAGGTACATACAGACAAGTATTTTACGAAATTTTAACCCAAAATCAACTGTTTTTAATTATGATTTCATCTGGAGTCCAAGAAAATGTGTTGCGATCCATAGTTTTATATATAATTATAAAACCAAATATTCATATGAAAGAAAAAATGATTTTTAAGCTTACGAGTTCGTATAGTAAAACAATTGTAAGTTGCATTACATTTGTTCATTTGTTCTGTGCAGGAAAATTAAACCCAAATCAAAAATTTAATTTTCATAAAATTAATTAAAATGGAACGCAGGGACTACTGCAACTGTTTGTAAAATAAGAAAATACTGAAATCCAAAGAAGCTGAACAAAGTATAAAATAGGAAAAGGGAAGTCTTGTTTAATTTGTTGTCAAAAATTCATAACTAATTTTAAATTTTCAATTTGCGTCAAAGCTAGTGTTGCCAGGTAAACTCATAAGCTCTTTCATAAAAGTAGGAGCACTAAAATTTAGTTGACCTAGTATTAATTCCGTTGATGATTATGAAATTTTTAAGCAGGCATGATACTATAATTAAATAAATTCCGTTTTCACAAGTTTCAAGTTTATATATCTACTGCCTATTTCTTAATTTTTACTATATGAAAATATATTGCGTTGTAAATCTACTGATGATTTTTTTTTTTTTTTTTTTTTTTTTTTTTTTGCGAAAAAAAAATTGCTAGATCTGCGGTAGAGAGTTGAGAACTTCATACTTTTTTATCACTTTACTGCGATTTTTCCTGATTAATAAAAACAATCCTATTTTAATATTGTACTTAAATATAGCAAATACCCTCATTTTAATAAAATGCATTCGGAATTCGTACATAAATATTTTGATATTTGTAACATTTTTATATGATTTTTAGAGTACTTTCGCGTTGCAACGATTTTATAACATTCGTTAAAGGAATGCGGTTTCATTCAGCTTTTTGCCTAAAACAATAAACATTTTCCGCGTATATGATTTTTTTTTTTTTTTTTTTTTACAGCTCTTTAATGCAAAATTTAATGTTTTTTTTTTTTTTTTTTTTTTTTTTTTTTTTTTTTTTGAGGTGAATTTTTCTGAAAAAAGATATGAAAAGATAAAGAAATCAGTAGCTTTACAAAAGAATCTATTAACATTATAGTAATTTTTTCTGTTACCCGGGTTCTAGTGTCATAAAAAGTTTCACGCATCCCCAAAAATATTCCTAAAAAAAATTCTTAGGAAATGCTATTGATCTTAAGTACAGAATTTTGATGGAATTTAGAGATAGGAGATTTCAAATGTAATAAATTTTCTAAACTGTAAAATAAACTTAATAAATGAAATCTAGCAATGAAAAATAAGTTCAACAACAACAACAAAAACTACTTACGCATAATTTTCTTTTTAAAAGAGAAAAAATATTCTAAAGCAAACTTGCATCTATTTATAGTTAATAAAAAAACTGAAGGCATCTAGATAAAACACAGAATGCTTATTTCCAGGAACATTGTTACGTTATTTTTAAAAATATTTTTTCTATTAATAAAGAAATTTATTAATATATTCTTTTTTTCCGTAAGTACTGTAAACATATATGTCACAAAAGTAATTGGATACCTCGAAGAAATATGATCTATCTTATTTCATTTGACATTTTTCGTTCCCTCCAGTATAAGAAGGAGAATAATGTCAAATGTAAATACATGAAGATTTCCCGTCAATAAATTATAAGAAATATGAAAATAGTTATACTTACATATATTTTTAGTTTAATATTAGTCTGAGGAAATTTCCTATTATAACTTCAAGTAATAATAATCATTTCAATATCTTTTGTGTATGCTATAAAACTTGTAATTTTTTTGGATTATGTGAAAATAAACAAATTTATTTTCAAAATAGTGATAAACGAACATTCAATAAATACATTTTCCCAATAAAACAATAAATACAAAAACAAGAACAACAACTACATTAAAAAAGAGTTACAATGTTCTAAAGCAAACTTGTATCTATTTATAATTTTTAAAAACAAACTGAAAGCTTTTAGATAAAATACAGAATGCTTATTTGCAGAAACATTGTTACGTTATTTTTAAAAATATTTTTTCTATTAATAAAGAAATTTATTAATGTATTCTTTTTTTCCGTAAGTACTGTAAACATATATGTCACAAAAGTAATTGGATACCTCGAAGAAATATGATCTATCTTATTTCATTTGACATTTTTCGTTCCCTGCAGCATAAGAAGGAGAATAATGTCCAATATAAATTAGGAGCAATTCCATTCAGCCGTAAGTGCAACATAATTCTATTTCCAAACTTAAATTGGTGCTTTTGGTATCTGGAGTATCCCGTTTGATTATTTATTTACAGTCGAAAAAGCTAAGTTTCCTGCATATTTTATAAATTTATTATGTATTTCCGATTTTCATCCTTTTTTACAAAACGCATGCAATGAAATATGCATCTATTCTTGAAAGCTGTCACATAAATGTACAGTTGAAAATAAATATATAATACCCTTGTGTGTTACAAATCTAAATTTCACGTCGCTTTGCTTTATTTTTCTTTTCAGAATTACTATGTATCTAGTTTTAGATTCATTATATCAGTAAATCGCTTTTTTAGAGAGGGGGGGGGGATTAGAGTTCTCTGAAAAATGTTTATTTCAAGAATTGAAAAATAATGCTTGACGTTAAAAATATCCTTTGTTTATTTATTTTTTAGAATTGTTTGAATTGACAAAAAAAGATCCTTAACGCTTAAATATAAATAAGCATAATTATAATCTTAAATATAAATTTCAAAGATTACATGAGTATGTCGTTACCAAATGTTAGAAAATAATGTAGTACTACATTCCATAATTTCAAAGCTTAAATAGGTTTATTTGCAAAAATATATTTTTTTAACGCTTAGTTATAAAAAATAGTTACGTTATTTTCAAATTAATATGAATACCTAGATGAATGTTCGAAATTGAAAAAGCGTAAAAATGTACTTATATATTTATAAATCTTAAATTATCGAAATGGATTAAATAGTTAAATTTATATCTTTTAAATGTATTTGATACTTTTATTTTTTAGAAAAAAAGACTAGTCAAAACACAAGATTTCGCGTCAATAAATTAAACGAAATATGAAAATATTTATACTTGCATATGTTTTTAGTTTAATATTAATCTGAGGATATTGCAAAATTTCCTATTATAACTTCAAGTAATAATAAACATTTCAATAATTTTTGTGTATGCTATAAAACTTCTAATTTTTTTAGATTATGTGAAAAGAAACAGATATATTTTCAAAACATTGATAAATTAACAGTCAGTAAATGAAGTTTCGCAATAAAACAATAACTACAACTAAAAGAACAAAAACTACATATGAATAATTTTCTTTTTAAAAGAGTAACAATATTCTAAAACAAACATGTATCTGTTTATAGTTATTAAAAAACTGAAAGCTTCTTGATAACATACAGAATACTTATTTGCAGAAACACTGTTACGTTATTTTTAAAAATATCTTTTCTATTAATAAAGGAATTTATTAATATATTCTTTTTTTTCGTAAGTACGGAAAATATATATGTCACAAAAGTAATTGGATATGTCGAAGAAATATGATCTATCTTATTTCATTTGACATTTTTCGTTCCCTGCAGCATAAGAAGGAGAATAATGTCCAATATAAATTAGGAGCAATTCCATTCAGCCGTAAGTGCAACATAATTCTATTTTCAAACTTAAATTGGTGCTTTTGGTATCTGGAGTATCCTGTTTGATTATTTATTAACAGACGAAAAAGCTAAGTTTCCTGCATATTTTATAAATATGTATTTTCTATTTTTATCCTTTTTCGAAAACGTATGCAATGAAATATGCATTTATTCTTGAAAGCTGTCATATAAATGTACAGTTGAAAATAAATATATAACACCCTTGTGTGTTACAAATCTAAATTTCCCTTCGCTTTGCTTTTTTTTTCTTTTCGGAATTGCTATGTATCTGGTTTAAAATTCGTAATGTCAGAGAATCGTTTTCGCTTTTTGGGGGGATTAGGGTTCTGTGAAAAATGTTTATTTTTGGAATAGAAAAATAATGCTTGACGTTAAAAATGTTTCTGTTTTTTTTATTTTTTAGGATTGTTTGAATGGCCAAAAAATATCCTATTTAAGCTTAAATATGAATTTCAAAGATTATATGAATATGTCGTCATCAAATGCATGAAAATAATGCAATACTACATTTAATAATTTAAAAGTGCAAATAGATTTATTTGCAAAAAGACTTTTTTTTTAATGCTATGTAATAAGAAAAATAGATACGCTATTTTAAAAATTAATATGAATAGCTACATGTTTATTTGAAATTGAAAAGTATAAAAATACATATATTAACTTTTAAATCTGAAATTGTCGAAATTAAATAAATCGTTAAATTTATATTTTTCAAAACATATGATATGTTTATTTTGTAGTAAAAAAAAGTCAAAAGCAATGTATTATAATCAAATACATGAAGATTTTACAGAAATGAATTATAGGAAGTAAAAAAAAATAATATTTACATCTATAATCAATTTAGCATTGATCACAGGTTATTACGATTTCTAATTACAAGTACTAGTTATAATAAACATAGCAACAACTTTTTGTGGATTATATAACTATATTAGTTTTTTATAGATTATGTCAAAACAAACAATCAAACAAAAAAATATGTGTTTAATCAAAATGTTTAAAACACCGTATCCAAAAATGAAGTGTAAATATCCGAAACACCATTTTAAATATCGTCATATTGTATGACTTTTTGAATAAAACTGTAAATTAAAGAATAGGATAAACTTTTATTATTTTAGTGTGCATACTTTTTTTTCATTTATATGTTCATCTTAATATCCTCGGTATCGAAGTATTACATGTCACACTTTCGAACCATGGTGGATATAAACTAATCTGATTTACTGAACTATTGTGGGTGTCCAAGGAAACAAAATAATTTCACTATTACTCACCTTAAACGCTTTACAAAAAGAATAAAAAATGGTAGGATTGGTCGTTCACCCAAATAAATAAAATTCATTAATAAAGTTATTGTCGGTTCGTAATTAATATTATCAGTAGTTAATATTTTAAAGATGTTAGTCACTTTAGGTAATTGTGAACTTACAAATCCCCTAAAGAATCAGTTTCAGAAATATGCTTTTTTGTCGCTTATGGTGTCTCATTGTTTTTTCAAATCAATAACAGTGCATTCAGAGCGTTATTTTAGGGGAAAGTGGTGTATCTCGGACCTTTTTTATTTTTAATTTAAAAAAAAGTTGCCAAAACTAAAAAAAGAAAAAAAATCATAAAGCTTTATGATGATATACACTATATATTTTTGTCTGAAATTTTTATATACAGTGGACTATCTCTATTTGAACACTCTAATGTGAACACCCCGGTATTGTGAACACATTTCGAAGGTCCCGGAGAAACTCCATAGGCTTATCAAAAGATGCACTCGCTACATTATGAAAACTCTCAAATGTGAACATCCCACTCTTATGAACGCTACTGTTGGGTCCCATTTCAACTCCACCTCTCTGTAAACTGAACATGTGTTTGCTGTTTGAATTCAAATTCCCATCATGGATATTCGAAGAAACTGTTACAATAAAAAAGTTCAACGAACTCAATAAAGATAATTTCAGATAAAATCACAGCTACATTTTAAGCATGTACTGGAAATTGAATATATTTGAACATTTCAGACACAATCTTCAGTTAAATTTTGGAGTACCATTTGTTATTAGAAAATTTAAAAATTTTGTTTTTTATTAGTTTAGATAATTATGGTAATCTGAATTAACTTCCAATTTCCTTATTTCAAATAATAGTTTTATGTGAATTATTGTTAATCACAGCTTAAGCATGATATTTTAAAGATTAATGTTTGAATTTTCGACTGATTTCATCGATTGATCAATTAATGAGAAAACAGCAATCAAAGAAACTAATTGCTTATAATTTTTTTTTTTTTTGCTATTTATTTTCACCAGATTTCATTTTTTGCTCATGATGGGACATTCATTAAGTCTTCTTCTAAAGTCTTACTTCTAAAACTTAAAAGGAAGGAAATACAATAAAAGACCCGTAACACCGACCTTATTTCATTAACTACTGGCTCGGTCACCTTATATAGTTATAGTAGAAATGCATTTCCAATCTCCCTCTATAAGGACCATCACCATAATCTGAACATTTTTGGTCGGCCCCATGAGTGTTCAGAATACAGAAAGTCCACTGTAGATAATTTCCATAAAAATTTAAAGTTAAAAATAAAATAAAAAAAGGACCGAGATACACTACTAGTGCTGTGCCTTGGTCTTATTAGTAAGAATGGCAAAAAACTTGTTTTTAGCGTTTAAAATCAACATTTATTAATCAAGAAGCTACATACATAAATGTTTGATACAATTCATTGTTTATTAGGTTTTAAAAATAAAAAAGTCTAAACAGATATAAAACTTCAGAACAATTACACTTACTATAACCACAAAAGACATTAAAACTTATTTATATTAATAACTGTATTTATTTTTAGCCAAGATTGCAATTAGATAAGTCAATTCCAAATATTAACTTCTTGAGCTGCCTTTTAGATCCAATAGACAAGACCTAGTGTACTTTGGACCGAGTCCAAGGTACACCACTTGACACTTAACAACAAATTTACCAATCAAGTGTTAAGGTCAGGCCAAACTTTATTTAAAGCACATGGCGTAGTTATGCCAAAGCATAGCTTTATTATGCATAATCCTCATTTTAAAAAATAGGTATGTTTTGATATAAAAATAACATACAAATATCTAAGAAAAAATTACATTTGAAAGGTGAATTTCCTTTTTAAAAAAATTTACAATTAGTCGAACTTTTAAACAAACGCCAAGAGTTTAAATGAGACTCCTGGAGGTTACTGTTTAATATACAAATGTTCTTGTTTAATGATCTAAACAAGTAATGCTAGAATGAGCATAGGTGTGAGGTATACATATGTCCAAAGTACACAATTCTCCCCTACATTTGCGGTCTGAAGAGACTGAAAAAGAGAGA
Organism: Maratus speculifer; assembly: GCA_964019185.1. Lineage (NCBI taxonomy): Eukaryota > Metazoa > Arthropoda > Arachnida > Araneae > Salticidae > Maratus > Maratus speculifer. The sequence continues at coordinate 265,298,329 of OZ025295.1, read as the reverse complement.
ATTCGCTAGTTTTATTATTTTTATCATAAACAACCAGAAATACTTTAATATAATAAAATAATTGTTATAAATAAGGAATTTCTATCAATACTATTCCTTTGGAGAAAACGCTAAGACGGAATCTCTATCTTTAAGCTTTCTTAAATACACGAAAATTAGAGTTAATTCATGTTACCCCTGGGGCAATGCATTTTTATAGGACGTTTGTGTGAAACAATATTTCAGCTTTAGTATCTACGTAAATTATACATTATCCCTTATTTTTTTTACTTTGATATTACTGCTTTTTTTCACATTGCACTTAAATATGTACTATTATGTACATTGCATTTAAATATGTAAGGTTAAATGTAATAAATTTATGAAAACTTTGAAAAATTAACCAAAAAAATATGTTACACTTACTTAAAATTTAATATTGATTCAATTTAAATTTAAATTATAAGCATTATTATAAAGTTAAAAAAAAAGGTATTTTCATCTGAATATCCATTTTTTCCCCGCTTTACGATTAGAAAATTGTGTTTTTTGTTAATATGAGAACTCGAATCTTTCTTTTTTTACAAACGATCTGATACACATTATTATAGACAAAAAATAACAGTTTAATATATGTTTATTTATATATATATACCTACCTGTCGTTTGCATTTATTGGTGAAAGTGGTAAATTAGTAGCTTTCTTTAACACATAAAAATAAGTGTAATTTCGCATTGTCTTTAAGAGCAATACGATTCTTATAACACTTTCGATTGAAACAATATTTTCTGCTTCAATATCTACGTAAAATACTCCTTTCTGTTTTGTAATGTTTGATATATTCCAAACTGCCTTTACTTTTATTCTGTAAGTAAAGTTTAAATGTAATAATGTGATGAAAACTTTCAAAAAATATTGTAAAAAAAAAGTTATAATTTTTCAAAACACATTCTTTATTCAAATTAAATTGAAAATATACAGATTACATTTTCTAAAGTAAAAATTACATTTTTATCTGGATTTCCATTTTTTTCACGTTGTACAATAATAGAAAATTGCGTTTCTTGTAAATATAAAATACTATTTGATCAAAAGAATATTAATTTTTAATAACTTCCGATTGCGAGCAAATATGGACTTTATTTAATTTTATGTATCGTTTACACAAGTAATAGGATTTCATATATATTTAAATTTAACTATATTAATTTTTACTGTCGTAATTTCGATAAAAGTATTGCAAATATATTTTTCAATTTCACTTCTTTCACATTTCTTGAATTTAATAGAAAATTGATTATTTGCTCTTTGGAGATCTTGTTTAAAGTAGATACATAAAAAAATGAAATAATAATACATTTAAAATAGAATAGAGATTTTTTATATAATATCATTATATAAGGAATCTGATGAAAATTAAATATTTATTTCTCAGTGTACATATACTTTATCATAATTTTAAAGATAAATAGCTTTCAATTTCCAAGTTTTCCATTATTTTTATTCTATATGAACTGTGGCGAATGTCAAGATATAAAAATGACGATTTTAAAGCTAATGTTTGTTTATTCATAAAAAATATCTAAAACGACCTTAATATATTGAAAATGTCTAGAATTACTAACAGAGGGTTTAAGAGCTTTTTAAATTACTTTCGATTTGCAAAATATTCATCTTCAGTGATTACGTACGCTATAATGATTTTAAATTTAATTATTTTTCAGTTTTCAGTTTTTTTTGCAAAGGTCAAAGAAGAAAAAACTTTTACAAACATATTGAAAGATGATACTAATAGAACATTCTTGTTATTGTTTCAGCTAATAATTTTAATATTTACAGAAGATTGCCATTTCTTATGAAAATTCTTAAATTTACTATTGCAGCAGGTTTTGTCATGGTCCTTGTTTATTTCAAGATTTTTAAAACTTAAAATAATTGTCAAATTGCATTGTTCATTGCAAGATGGCGTATAGTTAAAACATGTGTTTTTTCAATCAATTTTGGGACAATAAATCTGTCTTATTCGGAATTTTGTCGTGTCTGTAAGTGAAATATTTTATCTATACAGAAACCGATCTTCTAAAAATTCTTATATTATAATCCGAAAATTATTATCCTAAATCAAAGTAGCTTAATACTTGATATGTTGTAAAGCGAAAAATATAAGACGATAACGGCAGTAAAGATATTTTTAGTTGCTTGTATTTTATTTTTCAACTGGAAAAAAATATCTAATCTTTCATGTTTGCTTTCGCCAACAAAATATTTTTTACGCAGAGGCAAAAGAATGATAAAAATTGCTGTAAATATTTATTAAAGGCTTTCTTTTATATATAAAAAATAGTTTTGATTTAGTTAAAATACGTTATTTGCTTTCTGGAATGAAAAAAGTTTATGAAATTTTGCTCCCAAATCATTTTTTAAATAGGCGGTGACAAACAGATTCCACCCCCTCCTTTTTTATTTTGTTTGTATTGATTAATAAAATCTTAAACGACTTTTTAATGAGCTTTTGCGCTCCTTATCAATATGTCTTCTGAGATATTTGTATTAGAATTTACATTTGGAAAAACAACTACAGTTCAAAATCAATGTATTTATATAATGTAAGTTTTACAATCGCAATTTAACACAGTAATGACGATGAACATTGATTTTATGCTCCTCATACTCATATATTATTTTATTTAAAAAAAAGAAATAATCGATGATGGTACAGGGATGTGCAAAGAACTCGGAGAAGGAGAAGAAAAAACAACAATATTGTTTCTAATATCGATCAGAGTAATGTTTCACCCTCACACAGAAACTCATATTGTATATTTAATGATACATAATCTGCATTTTTTTTATAAAAGAAAAAATAATCTTGAAACATCGCGACTAGTCACTTTTTAAATATCGATTAAATTCTGATTATTATTTTTTATTCAAAAATACTATTCTTTGCATTGACTGCATAATTTGTTGGAGATAATTGTAAACGGTTTTAAATAGATTTTATATGTTTTGAAACAGGTACACGTAGCGTTAAATTTTTATTACGTGATAAAATAAAGTCATTGCAATAAGTCTTTCGCTAAGCATTTTAAATTAAGACTAACGCTAATAAGACGGTGTAGAATCCGTCAATCAAAGAATCATTTTTCTATCTAAAATTAAAAAAAAAAAGCCTTATTAAATTACCGTAAATTTATGTCTTCACTCACTAAATAAGGTTTCTGTGTCAAAAAAATAATTGTATGTTCCGCGGATTATACGCCGAAAGTTACGGTATTTATGAAAAAGCATCGATTTAAACTATCAAGAACGTGTACGATATTTGCGTGACTTATGTAACAAAAACTGGAAAAATTGGAGTAAAATTGTTTGTATGATTAAACCCCATTTCCGATTTCATTGCGTAATATTTACAACTTATTTACAATATTTTTATTTCTTTAAATCGATGCTTTCTTTGTTAAGTATATTTTCTGGAGTTTTATTGTAATATATGAATTGTTTATTCATTTTAACGTATGAAAATTTTAACGCAGAAATGCATCTCAACGTCCGTTTCCATAATAATTCTTATATAAATGATTATACTCATTCTTTTTTATTTGTCTACAAATCTAGAACATTAGGCTAGATATAATTATTCAGCGAAGACTTGTATTTCTTAATATATACATCACATTTCTACATTATTAAACAAACTAAAAATATCATCAAAATCTATTTTAATCAAATTAGATGCATCATTTAAAATTAAAATAACCAAAGTTAGAGGTCTGACCGCTCCGGTATAAAAGTCAAAAATTCGGCACGAGCGCCTCCCGGCTCGTTTTTATTTTTATATTTTTAGGCCCGACCCTTACAGAAATCAGTGGGTACGGGCCAGACCCAGGCCCGTGCCTCTAACCAAGATTTTAGTTTTATGTATTGACATTAAATCTCAGCTGTTTGAATAACAAATATCCTTATATTCATAGAGCTTAAAATCGTCCAGCGTTTACCATGCGACGAAGGTACTATCGTTCAATGTAGCACTTGAACAATGTCGTAGCTTCTATATCGTCTTTCAAACATATAAGGGCCAGTCTCGGGCCCTGGTCTTTAACCAAGGTTTTAGTTTTATGTATTGGTATTAAATCTCAGCTGTTTGAATTACAAATATCCTTATATCTATAGAGCTTAAAACCGTCCACCGTTTACCATGCGACATAGGTACTATCATTCAATGTAGCATTTGAACAATGCCGTAGCTTCTATATCGTCTTTTCGTGATCTGAGATGAACACTGTGCACACTCTCAGCGTTTTTATTGGTGGTAAACAAACGTTTAACCCTTTGAGCTCTGGGGTGTAAATTTTGTTCAGAATTCCAAATGTCACATTGGCACCAGTATTTTACAAAGAAAAAAATAGGTTAACGATAAACACGAAAAAATGCATTAAATCTTTTTTTAAATAATTTGATCAAATTTTCTGGTGCCATAGTGACATTTCGGAATTAAAATTACGTGGTAGAAAATTCTACCATCAGAGCTCAAGGGGTTAAGTCAAATCCCCTAATGTTATTTTATATGTATAGCAATATAAGCTAAATATCCCGATACTGAACAAAATCTTCATTTTACTTTCTTAAAAAATATATTACTTTGCTTATTGAAATAATCTTACTTATTATTGTTATCATTTTGATGAAAGAATGTAATTTGTCAACTCTACAATGCTCTGTAAGTTAAAGTAACGTAAAGTAACTTTTATTTTAGGTAAGTTTAAAGTTGAACTGCCTTGAGTGATTTCCTTCTTTTCCACGTTACTTGGGTCATTAACTCTCACCTTTGGCATATGTATATACATAGTTTAACAAAAAACTGGTAAGTTAAAACTTTTGTTCTGTGGAGTACTCTACATTTTATATATTAGGGTTTTCGACAATATCTAATAAAATATAATTTTTTTTAAGTAAGAAAAATCATTAAAATAGTTATAAAAACTGTAAGATATAATATTTGATACTCAAAATTATTACTATTACTATTTTACTTTATGCGTAAAAATATGTTTATTTAATACAATATTACCCCTACTAATACAGTAGAGATTCCGAAAAACATGTTTTTACAAATGTCTGTATGTGAGTCTGTGAGTCTGTCTGTCTTTATGCAACAAAAATTTTGTGGGAGCTCTATATCAAGAACTAATGCACGGAATTTCATAAAAGTTTAGATTCTGTAGACGTTAATATAAACTAGATCTGATTAGTTTTTTTTGTGTATGTCGCTCAAAAGATTATTCACAATTTTTACAGTAACCATACCTCAAGAATTAATGCACGGATGATCATAATGCTTTAGATTTAGTTAGTACTTAATGTAAGGTGAAGCTGATTACGTTTGGTGCAAATTTCTCAACAGGTGTTGTTCCCATTGAGGAATTATTCGGGAGTATTCTAATAGCTCTGTCTCAAGAATTTATGCATGGAATGTCACAAACTCTACATTCAGCGACATTGATAGAAACTAGATCAGATTAGTATTTGGCGTATATTGCTCAATAGGTGGTGCAAACTTTATAAGTGTTTTTAGGTCCACCTAACGTAGGAAACATAAGTTTGTGGCCCGAAAGAAAAAAAGTTGAGTAGACTTTTCTGCTTTTGAATAGATTTTTCGATGATTACACACGGGAAATTTCTTTAATGTTTTAAAATTTACAAAAGTGAAATGCGGATACATTATAAATTTCAAGTATTTAAAATGTTTCAACATTTCCACTCAACTGTTTAAAGCAAAAGAAATGTATTTATTGTGAAAGCTAGCTTATTACAGCCGCAAATATCTATCTATCTATCTATCTATCTATCTATCTAACTATTCGTACTTCTATTATTACTGAAATGTACTTATTAAAAGTGAAAAATTTAGAATAACATACATAAATAAAAATTATATAAAAGAAACTCATACACTTATACACATATCTTCATCTGCATATAGATCTGTTTTGCCATGCACATATTGCACAGAATTTTATATCTATTCCCAAATTATCTCTAAGAGCAGAAATAAATAAAACCTCAATATAGTGAAATAAATTATGCCAGAATTCACTATTTGACGATAAGAGATATGAATGATGTTTTCTATCTGTACCAAGAAAAAAAAAGGTTTAAGACTTCTTTTTTGTCCGCAAAAGTAAATTCATGTATTGAGTAAGGAAATTATCGTAAATAAAAGCCTACTTCCAAAGTTCTTGAAATAAACTTTAGCAGATAAAACATGTACTCACGTCCATCGATCCACATAACTAAAAATAGCAGAAAATTACTATCTAGAAACGGCAAAAGAACCAATGTATGCAAAGGAAACTTGGAGGAATCCATCTTCTAAAGGCTACACAGAGCAATAATTGCAGAAACGTATGATGGTAAAGATATTCGAGTTGAGTTGGCAAGCTTCCCCATTTCAGAAAATATAGAAGCCTGGAAGGTAAAAGGATAGTGAATGTTTGCATTCGGCAACAAAAAGTAAATAAAATTTATACTAGTTCCTTTTGTAAAATTTTTCTAACGAATGGGGAGAAAGTAAATGATTTTATCTTAAAATTTCAAACTGGAAAATATCGAAATGAAAGAATTCGAAAATGTCCGTAATGAGAGAGAGAAGTAGGAATGAAAGTAACATTTAAGCTTTTACTTTTCGGACGTAAAAATCATGAATTATGCGTCTTTGAAAGAAATATAAGTTAACGCATGCGTAATTAATGCGCAATAATTGCTGAAACGTATGATGGTAAAGATATTCGAGTTGAGGTGGCAAGCTTCCCCATTTCTGAAAATGTAGAAGCCTGGAAGGTAAAAAGGTAGTGAATGTTTGCATTCGCCAACAAAAAGTAAATAAAATGTATACTAGTTCCTTTTGTAAAAGTTTTCTAACGAATGGGGAGAAAGTAAATGATTTTATCTTAAAATTTTAAACTGGAAAATATCGAAATGAAAGGATTCGAAAATGTCCGTAATAAGAGAGAGAAGTAGGAATGAAAGTAAGATTTAAGTTTTTATTTTTCGGACGTAAAAATCATGAATTATGCGTCTTTGAAAGAAATATAAGTTAACGCATGCGTAATTAATGCGCAATAATTGCAGCAACGTATGATGGTAAAGATATTCGAGTTGAGGTGGCAAACTTCCCCATTTCTGAAAATGTAGAAGCCTGGAAGGTAAAAGGGTAGTGAATGTTTGCATTCGGCAACAAAAAGTAAAAGAATGTATACTAGTTCCTTTTGTAAAAGTTTTCTAACGAATGGGGAGAAAGTAAATGATTTAAATCTTGAAATTTCAAACTGGAAAGTATCGAAATTAAAGAATTCGAAAATTTTCGTAATAAGAGAGAGAGGTAGAAATGAAAGTAATATTTTTTTTTTATTTTTCGGACGTAAAAATCATGAATTATGCGTCTTTGAAAGAAATATAAGTTAACGCATGCATAAAAAAATCACAATTTATGTATAACGCTGGTAAATGTGTAAATATATGATAAAAAGCTTTAAAAAATCCTTTATTGATTTTTGCGAACGATTTTGAAAACTTCGTAATTTGTTTATATAAGAGATTAATGTGTTTATTCATATATGCATATATGTATATTTATATCTGCGGTTTATTTTACATCGCAGATATCATTTAATCCTTAAAAAATCTAATCAATGTAATAACTATATTTTTTACGTAAAAATGCGCGTTATTATTGAATGCTCTGATAAACATTAACAACATTTAAAAGCAAATATCTATCTTAAAAAGTCATCACATGTTATGAAAAGGAAATTCAAAATGTTGTTTAGATGGAGTTGAGAAATATTGTTTAGATGCAGTTTTTTTCATTTTTAAAAGACTATATACAGGGTGGTTCTTTAATATTTAGCACTCTTACAAAATAGATATGCGGATTCATTGAGAATCTTAAGTCTTTATAATGTTTCAACATTTATACACCTTTTTTAAAAACAAAATTATTTTATTTTTTGTGTAAACTTGCTTATTAAAGTCGCAAATGTAAGAAATTATTATTGCCTCTATTTTTACTGAAATGTTCTTATTAGAAGTTAAAAAAATACGAAAAAATACAAAAATGCAAATTATATTTAAAAAAATATCTAAAAAGAGAATAGTATACTTTTACATACCTATTCTTTTTCTCCATAAAGATCTATTTTGGCAGGCACATTACGCACAGATTTATATATATTCCCAAATTATCTCTAAAAGCAGTAATAAATGAAACCTCTGTATAGTGAAAGAAATTATGCTAGTACTCACTATTTGACGATAAGATATTTGAGTGATATATTCTAGCTTTCCCAAGAAAAAAAGTTTCAGACTTCTTTTTCGTCCGCAAAAGAGAATTCGTGAATTAAGTAAAGAAATTACCGTAAATAAAAGCCTACTTCCAAAGTTCTTTGAACAAGCTTTACCATATAAAACAGGTACTCACGTCCATCGATCCACCTAACTAAAAATAGCAGAAAATTACTATCTAGAAACGGCAAAAGAACCAATGTATGCAAAAGAAATTTGGAGGAATCCATTTGCTAAAGGCTACACAGAGCAATAATTGCACTAACGTATGATGGTAAAGATATTCGAGTTGCGGCTTCCTTCCCCATTTCTGCAAACGTAGATGCCTGGAAGGTGAAAGGGTAGTGAATGTTTAGATGCGGCAGCAGTAAATAAATAAAATGCATAGTAGTTTCTTTGCAAAAGTTTTCTAACGAATGGTGGAGAAAGTAAATGATTTTATCTTAAAATTTCTAACTGGGAAATATCAAAAGAAAAAGATAGGAAATTCTCGGTAATAAAATATAGAAGTCGGAATGAAAAGTAAGATTTATGCTTAAAATGTGTTTCATTGGTTTTTGAAAGATTTTAAAAAAATTGTAATTTTTTATATCATAAATTAACGTGTTACTTTATATAAGCCCACATTTATATTTAAGTTTACGATTTATTTTGCATTGCAGATATCTTTTCATTTTGAAAAAAATCCTAATCAATGTAACAACTATATTTTTTACGGGAAAAATACAGGTTGTTATATATATTCTGATAAACTTTGACAGCATTTTGAAAATAAATATCTAACATAAATGGCAGGCACAATCAATGAATGTAGTCATCACATGTTATGAAAAGAAAATTCAAGATATTGTTTAAACGGAGTTGAGTAGAATTTACTGTTTTAGATTATACATCTTTATCATTTTTCAAAGACTATATACAGGATTCCTCTTTAATGTTTTACCTTGTAACATAATAGAAATGCGGATACATAAAAATTTCAAGGGTTTATATTGTTTCAATATTTATACACATTTTTCAAAGCAAAATAATTTTTGTTTATTGTGAATGCTTGCTTATAAGTCTCAAATATAAAAAAATATTAGTACCTCTATATTTACTAAATGTACTTTTTAGAAGTTAAAAAATTTGAGAAAAAAATACATAATTACAAATCATATTAAAAAAATGTCTAAAAAGTGATTATATACTTTTATACACCTATGTTTTTCAGCATCAAGATCTATTTTGGTATACCCATATCGCCCAAATTTATATTTATGTTCCCAAATTATCTCTAAAAGCAGGCATAAAGAAACTTCTATAAAGTGAAATAAATCATGCTAGCATTCACTATTTGACGATGAGAGATTTGAGTGATATTTTCTATCTTTTCCAAAAAAAAGAAGTTTAAGACATCTTTTCTCAGGTCCATCAATCCACCTAACTAAAAATAGTAGAAAATTACTATCTATTACTATCTAGAAACGGAAAAAGAACCAACGTATGCAAAGAAAACTTGGAGGAATCCATTTGCAAAAGGCTACACAGAGCAATAATTGCAGAAAGGTATGATGGTAAAAATATTTCGAGTTGCGGCAACTTTCCCCATTTCTGAAAATGTATATGCCTGCAAGGTAAAAGTGTTAGTGAATATTTGAATGCGGCAACAGTAAATAAATAAAATGTATAGTAGTTTCTATTGCAAAAGTTTTTTAACAAATGGGGGAGAAAGTAAATGATTTTATCTTAAAATTTCAAACTGGAAATATCGAAATAAGAAGATTCGAAAATCTCCGTAATAACAGTGAGAAGTAGGAATGAAAGTAAGATTTAAGTTTTTATTTTTCAAACATAAAAATCATAAATTTTGCATCCATGAAATAAAGATTGCCTGCGTAAAAATAATCAGAATTTATGCTTAGAGGTAGTGAATGAATAAATATAAGATAAGTAGTTTACAAAATATTTTATTGGTTTGTGGTGAAGGATTTTAAAAATTTTGTAATTTATTTATATCATATATTAATGTGTCTAATCATATGAGCATGTATGTATATTTGAATTTACGGCTAAATTTACAATACAGATATCTTTTAATCTTTAAAAAATCTAATAATCATATTTTTTAAGGAAAAATGTGCGTTATTATCAAATGCTCTGATAAACTTTAACAACATTCTTAAAACTTCATAGCAGGCTATGAAAAGGAAAATAAACATTGTTTAGATGGAATTGAATAGAGTTTACTATTTTAGATTGTGTATTTTTTTCATTTTTCTAGGATTATATACAGGATGTTTATTTAACGTTTTGGATCGTTAGAGAATGGAAATTCGGATACATTAAGAATCATGTGCTTATAATGTTTCAACATTTCCACTCAATTTTTCGAAGCAAAACGATTTTATTTATTGTCAAAGTTAGTTTATAACAGTTGTAAGTATCGACCAATATTAATGCCTCCATTATTATTCAAATGTACTTATTAGAAGTATAAAAAAATGTAAAAAAAATAGATAAATAAAAATTATGCATAAAAAACATGACTAATAAGCGAATGGTGTACTTTTCTACACATATCTTTTTCTGCATCAAGATCTATTTTGGCATAAGCATATCGGACAGATTTATATTTATATTCCCAAATTATGTCTAAAAGCAGAAACAAATAACACCTCTATATAGTGAAATAAATAATACTCAGATTTACTATTTGAGTGCTATTTTCTATCTCTACCTAGAAAGAAATGTTTAAGCCTTCTTTTTCGCCCGCAAAAGAGAATTCATGTATTAAGTAAGGAAATTACTGTAAATAAAAGCCTACTTCCAAAGTTCGTCGAGCAAGCTTCAGCAGATAAAACATGTACTCAGGTTCATCGATCCACCTAACTAAAAATAGCAGAAAATTACTATCTAGAAACGGCAAAAGAACCAATGTATGCAATGGAAACTTAGAGGAATCCATTTGCTAAAGGCTACACGGAGCAATAATTGCAGTAACGTATGATGGTAAAGATATTCGAGTTGCGGCATGTTTCCCCATTTCTGTAAATGTGAATGCCTCGAAGGTAAAAGGGTAGTAAATGCTTTGATACGGCAACAGTAAATAAATAAAATGCATAGCACTTTCTTTGCAAAAGTTTTCTAACGAGTGGGGAGAAAGTAAATGCTTATATCTTAAAATTTCAAAGTGGAAAATATCGAAATGAAAAGATACGAAAATCTGGGTAATAAGCGATAGAAATTGGAATGAAAGTAAGATTAGATTTTTTATTTTTCGGAAATAAAAATCTTAAAATATGACTATTTGAAGTAGATATAAGTTAATTCATGCGTAAAAAAATCACAATTTATGCATAAAAGTAGTGAATGAATAAATATAAGAAACACAGTTTTGAAAAGTATTTTATTGGGTTTTTTTTCGAACGACTTTATATTCTTTCATTAGACAACATTTCAGTATGTTTTAAATAGAATATTTGGAGTGACTAACACTTCATACTTTATCAGTTTCATATATAATGTTTTCTACCCGAATTTACATTTAGATATTGTTTTCATTTTTCAAAGTCTATATACTGGTTATTGTTACAAAATTCAAATGCAGATACATTAAGAATTTAAAGTATGTGAAATATTTTAATTTTTAAAAGCAAATTTATTTTATTTATTATGAAATGTATCATATTACTACAACAAATATAAAAACATCATTGGTGCCTCCAATATTATGTAAAAGTACTTATTGGAATTGAAAAATATAAGAATACAAATATATAAATAAAAATTGAAAAAATAGGCAATGCATAAAAAGTGATCAGCATATTTTTACAAGCATATTTTCTTCTGCATCAAGATCTATTTTACATGCATATATCGCGCAAGTTTATATATTTTGCAAAATTATCTCTAAAATCAGAAATAAAAAAAATCCTTTATATAGTGAAATAAATTATGCTAGTACTCACTATCTGACGAGATTTGAGTGATATTTTCTATATTTAGCAAGAAAAAATTAATTTTTTTTCGGAACGGCTTAAAACGTTCCAATGCGAACACCACAGTGAATGTTTGGACGCGGTAACAGAAAATAAATAAAATACATAGCAGTTTCTTTCACAAAAGTTTTCTAACGAATGGGGAGAAAGTGAATGATTTTGTCTTAAAATTTTAAACTGGAAAATATCGAAATAAAAAGATCTCGATAATCTCGAAAATCTCGGTAATAAGATATAGAAATAGGAATGAAAGTAAGATTTATATTTTAAGTTTTCGGACATAAAAATCATAAATTATGCATCCATGAAGTAAAGATAAATTAATGCATGCATAAAAAAATTAAATTTATCCATAGAGGTAGTGAATAAATAAATATAAGATAAAGAGTTTTAAAAGCATGCAGTTATAAGCATGTGTGTATATTTAAATTTAAGACTAATTTTGCAATACAGATATCTTTTAATCCTAAAAAAATCTGATCAATATAATAGATATATTATTTTACGAAAAATGCGAGATATTATTAAATGCTCTGATAAACTTTAATAACATTCTTAAAACTTCACAACATGTTATGAAAGTAAATTCAACAAATAGTTTAGATGGAATTGAGTAGAGTTTACAGTTTTAGATTTTATATATTTTTTTCATTTTTCATTATAAACGGATGTTTCTTTAAAGTTTTGGATCGTTACAGAATGGAAATTCGGATACATTAAGAGTCTCAAGTGTTTATAATGTTTCAACATTTATGCACAGTTTTCTAAAGCAAAATAATTTTTTTAATGTGAAAGCTAGTTTATTACAGTCGCAAATATTAAAAAAATAAAATAAAATAAAATAAAATAAAACATTAGTTCTTTTATTTTTACCGAAATGTAGAAGAAGTTAAAAAATGAGAATAAAATACATTTATATACAATGTAAATTATATAAAAAAAACATGTCTAAAAAGCGAATAGTATACTTTTATATTTCTATAATTTTCTGCCTCAAGATCTATTTTGGCATATCCATATCGCCCAGATTTATATTTATGTTCCCAAATTATCTCTAAAATCAGAAATAAATAAAACTTCTATATACTGAAATAAACTATGCTAGTACTCACTATTCGACGATAAGATATTTGAGTGATATTTTCTATCTTTCCGAAGAAAAAAAGTTTCAGACTTCTTTTTCGTCCGCAAAAGAGAATTTATTTTATTAGGGAAATTACCGTAAATAAAAGCCTACTTCCAAAGTTCTTGGACACACGCTTTAACAGATAAAACAGGTACTCAGGTCCATCGATCCACCTAACTAAAAATAGCCGAAAATTACTATCTAGAAACGGCAAAAGAACCAATGTATGCAAAGAAAACTTGGTGGAATCCATTTGCTAAAGGCTACATTGAGCAATAATTGCAGTAACGTATGATGGTAAAGATATTCGAGTTGCGGCATGCATTCCCATTTTTGCAAATGTAGATGCCTGGAAGGTGAAAGGGTAGTGAATGTTTAGATGCGGCAGCAGTAAATAAATAAAATGCATAGTAGTTTTCGAACGAGTGGGGAGAAAGTAAATGATTTTATCTTAAAATTTCAAATTGGAAATTATCGAAATGGAAAGATACGAAAATATCAGTAATAAGAGATAGAAGTAGGAATGGAAGTAAGATTTTTTTTTTCGGACTTAAAAGTTAATGCAGGTTAGTTAGTAGATAAGTTAATGCAGGCCTAAAAAATCACAATATGCATAATGATAGAGAATGATTAAATATAATTCATACAGTTTAGAAAAATCTTTTCTTGGTTTTTGCGAACGATTTTAAAAACGTTGTAATTTGTTTATATAATTGACTAACGTGCTTATTCACGTAATCTTATATGTATATTTATATTTACATTGCAGATATCTTTGAATCCTCCAAAAAATCCTAATTAATGTAATAATTACATTTTTAAAGAAAAGTGCGTTCTATTATTAAATGCTCTGATATAGTTTAACACCATTTATTATTATATATATATATATATATATAACTTAAGAGCGTCATCGCATGTTACGAAAAGAAAAGTTAACATATTGTTTAGATGGAAATATTTATTTTTCAATTTAATAAATAAAATAGTTGCACTTATATGTAAGGTAAGCTGCAACTCTATGTTAAGATGAACTTTTATCATACCTATTGAATCATTAAAATTCTATAAACAAATACCAATTATAATTTAAAAAACTTCTTTTTCAATTGTTAGATTATTTTTTTAAATGTCTCTTTACATTTACTTTACATTAAAACTAAATAATTTGTAGTCTAATAATTGTTAGTTCTCTAATATTACCTTCGTTACACCGGCGACTGTGGCCCCTTTTCTTAGAATGACACTTTTACAAATACTATAGGGGAAGATGGGGATACTTGAGCCACTTTTTAAAATTTATTTATTTTTATTTTTTATAATTTCTTAGAATAAAATAAATTATTGAAAATGAAAATTTTATAATTTTTCTTCAACTGAAAACCACTTTCAATTAATTTTGAACTATTTTTCTATGTCTAAATAATTTTTACTTTTTTTACATCGTGGCTCAAGTATCCCCATGAAACTTGAGCCATGGTGAAGGGATACTTGAGCCAGTGCGGAAAAAAACCTACAAAAGAAATTTTTTTTCGCTTTATTTTTTCACAAATATTTTACAGATTGATAAATTATGATACATAAAGTCCTTCAAAACGAATTGAGAAAAAAGAGCTAGTAATACGATATATTTTGTCGTTATAGCTGGTGATCGAAGAATCATTGCAATTTTTTTTTTTTTTTTTACTTTTAGCTGCATGGCAACTCAGTAGGGCCCTCTGTTGGTGACAATAGTCATTTCTTTGATTAAAAAACCAACAGTAACAGATGATGTTACAATTTCACTATAAAATATTAAGCTTAATATATTATATTAAAAAAATATTTTAATATGTTGGACCTGACTAATTGAAGTATTAGAAATTATGATTTTCAAAATAGTTTTAAAAATTATGAAAATTATGTAATAAAAATTAAATTGAAAGCTATGTTTACATTTATCTAAACAGGCTATTTTTTTAGTCAAAATGAAAAATAAAATGGATATTTTCATTAAAAAATATACATTTTCAAACATTTTTTCTCTAAGTCATTATTTTTTAAAGAAACAAAATATCAATTAGTGATTATAAGGACGCAATTTCATTTTTTGTTTGTTTCATCCATGTCTAATTTCTTAGTGGGGATGGTTGAGCCATGGCTCAAGTATCCCCATTACAACGATTCTTGTTTATCAGAGTTTTACTAAGTAAAGCATGCAACTATTTGAACTAGTTTAGATTCAAAATACAAATGAAATTATACTTATTAAATTTATCCATATGATTGCAACTTTAAACAACATTTTTAATTAAAAAAAAACATGCACCTAAATATTTACTTTAGATAGGGAAAAACAACTATTAAGCACCATACTTTCAAAATAGTACCAAGGTATTACATGTTTAGAACTATAAATATGTTACCATATTGCCAGTTTTAGAAAGAAAAATTAACCAACTGTAGAAATAATAGGGGAGGCTCAAGTATCCCCTATGCTGAAGTATCCCCACTCTTTCCTACCGCAGAATCTAATCTTCTTAAGTTTCGTTTTTAAACACACATTATTTGAAATTACAAAAATATTTCTAAATGGCCACATTTCCTTCCAACATTGGGTAAAGTGCTATAAAGACATGGAGTGGCACAGACATGCAGACAGCAAATGCCAATAATACATTTATCGCTGCGGAAGTTATTCCCGACATAGGCTCTTTCTTTCAAAGAAAATATCTATATTATAAAGGTCAAACGTATCTGTGCGTAACGCATACGTCATTATATATATATATATGTATATACATATATATATATAAATTCAATGGTTAATTTCAAATGGTTAATATTGTTTACTATAATTCAATTTAATTCTTCGTTTTGGTTTATTGTTTTGTTGATAAAATCCATTGGTGAATCTTGTCTACTTTTAATGGTATTATATATATATATATATGTATATATATATATATATATATAAAGAGAGAGAAATAAAATACAGGTTTAGACCTGTTTCAATTGATAGGCGTATCAATGGACGTGGTTTTGTTGGTATTTAATTGTATTTAATGTAGGGTTACTTTTTTAGCATCACCCCCAGATATAATAATTCCACTCTACCTATCTCATTCCTCCATGGGGTGAAAATACGGGTTACTCTATCGTTTCGTTGCCATTTGCTTATAAAATGTGAAACAAATCAAAATTAAAATGTGAACTGTGATAAAAATATCGTCTATTATAAAACCCGGTGAATTTTGTTTTATTTCATTTTTATTTATCAATTAAATGATTTTTAGTTTATTACAAATTTACATTACATTCGATATACAAAATTTTCTCTTTACAAATATGTATTTTAAAGAATAGTTGTGTGCGTTATTTTTTCCGTTTTACTTAATTCGAATCAAACAGCTAAATTGCAAATTTATTAATCCATGTGTAAAATATTTTTCCAAAATTTAAAGAAATATCAATGAATGATTTCCGATTAAACATGAAGCTATTAAAAACAAACAAATGAAGACATGTGAATCATTACATACCCATAGACTTTTTTTGATGGATTTGCGTATTATTCAGTGATAATCACATCATATATATGCTTTTCTATATATGCTTAGATCATAAAACACGAATGATTAAACGAATGCAAATGACAACATTTTGTTAAAAAAGAGGGGTTTTTTTTTCGACACTGAAATATGTTTTGTAGAAGTGTGTCATTTTCATCTCAGCTGCATTGCAATACTTCTGAAGTGATTAATATTTCACTTTCGATAATAATGTAATCGAAATCCTACACTGATAAAACGCAATGCTTTACAGAAATTTAGACTGATTTTATAGAAGAGCTGCGACATAAATTGTGCATGATGTAGTCGGAAGTCTTTGCCCCCCCCCCCAAAAAAAAAAAAAAAAAAAAAAAAAAAAAAAAAAAAAAAAAAAAAAACGATATTTATGTTGCAGGACTTGATGATTCGAGACTGGATGGATTCATTTCGCCGAGTTAGACAGACAAATACAGAAGCTTTTTGCAAAAATTCGAGTTCGAGACTATAAAAATGGTAATTTTACCATATATGACGTCACAGGAATATTCTGTATCGTATTTATTGCATGCAGTTTATTGCTGAAATTTTCGTTTACACTTAAAAGAATGTAAACAGCTTAGCATCTGTTTCCAGCTAATAGTAATCAAGATTTCAAGTTTTAAATATAAGTGATTTTAAAATGATCAAATTAGAACACCATTAAGAAAAAAAATGAATATGGACATAAGAGGTGCATATGTAAATTTTGAGATGGTTGAAAATGATATCGGTTTAAGATTTCACGGGAGAAAATTCTATTATTGAATCAAAGTGGAATAAATTTAGCTTTTTTTTTTCATTTTGGAATACCAAGCATAAGAGCCTTAATTGATATCTTTTTATATTAAAATGCTTAAATTAAGATTAAGGTTTAATTTTAATATTTTCTAAAACTGAGTTTCATGGAAATAATATTTTGCTTACTTTAGTTTAAATATCCTTTGTAAGAGTTAGACTTAACAGCATAAGGTGCATTTTTTGTTCTAACTAATTTTATAGGCTCATTTTAAATCAATGAAATAGTTTTTTCTTTAAAATTTGACGGGTTCTACCTTGTTTTTGTAATAGTATATTATTACAAACAATGAATAGAATATCATTTCCGGCAATATTGCCCCCTCGCCATTTTATTCCATTTCTATGTTAGTACTTTTCTCAGATTGAGACCATTACAAATTGTCGCATGTAAACCAATCATCCTAAATTTGCGTTTTCAAGCACACATAATGAAAATCAAAATGGTCACTTTCTCTTCCTATGTTTGATAAAGTGGTCAGTTTGATATATGAATAATAATATTCATACAGGATATATACGTTTTTATTTAACAGACTCATTAAGGACACACTATAAATGCGTTTTATGTTTTATAATATTTTACGCAGTGCATAGTTACAAGATAAAATATTCAGAAATGAGTATCGATATGAGAAATGGACGAATTCAATAATCTCAGTAGCTAATAAATCTGCTAACGTCAAAAATACGTCTATCGCTGGGTAAGTTATTACTCCTACCTGTCGTCTTTCTTTTAAAGAAAAAATAATTTTGGTATTAAAAATTTGTTACGAACAATGAAAAGAATATCAATTCTAGTAAAGTCAATTTTATCCCATCTTTTTGTGGATAGTTCCCGCAAAATGACAAGATTTCAAAAACTGTAGAGTACAATCTAATCTTCAATAACTTTGCCTTTTTCAATTTGAATGTTTTTTACACACTACTCAAATAGCATAAAACCAAATAATTATAACACTGTTATACATAATAATGTTATTTAGCTATTAAAAAATCATAGCAATCGACTAAATTCAACAAAGCAAACAAACAATAAAATTGAGTTAATAACTCAAAAAATGTAGTCTTTCTATTCAAAATTACAGACAATACTACCAGGATCTGTGATGCATGTTTCACCCAGATCCAAAGTGACAGGTGATAGATAAAAACTTCAAATGCAACTGTACCTTTACTGGCGCATTATCTTTCATTCTCCTTTTTTCCGAACACACAACTACACTGATTGACTGAGCAGGACAATATGCTTTACAATGTGTTTACAAAGATATCCGAAAAGAACATTCTCACATTATACTTAAATATTTTTATCCCTTTTTTTTCTTTCTTACGTTATTTCCAAAGATACATATAATGCAGCTGTGTGAAAGGATTTTTTATTTTATATATTTATTTATTCATTTATTTATTTTTTTGAAAAAAAATTCCGAAAAACTACAACAAAAGCAGAACTGTTTGTTGAACGTTTTTAAATAATGACACAACATTAATGCACTTTTTATATCATTATAATAATATAAAATTTGATTGCAATCAATCAAAAACTTTTTCATTCTGATTGGCGAAAAGTCACCCCTTCCCCCCATTAACTTTTATAGCCTTATGAAATTTAACATATATGCATTATTAATATAATGAATATCACTGTGGTTTATTTTTTATAAGCTTATGAAAAAAAAGCAAAACAGTAAGTACGTGCATCAAAAATTTTAAAGAAGTACAACAATAAACTGAGAAGAAATTTGTCCATTTATAATCACTGTTCATTCATTTTTTTTCAGTGTATATTTAAGCATATACTGAAATAAAATGAAAATAAAAAGAAAATATTTGTACAACAAAAGATGGACTTATTGAAACTAAAAAGTATCAGTAAGTAAAAAAAAAAAAAAAAAAAAAAAAAAAAAAAAAAAAAAAAAAAAAAAGAAAAAAGACTAATAGTATATATTTTTGGTGCATCGTAATAATATATTAAATGAAATGTAGAAGTTTTAATAAATCATATAGTAGTATCATAATATGATCTATTCATTATTTTAAACATAATTTCAAAAAAATTTATGGTACCATTGGCTGGTATTAATTTAATAAAGATGAAATTAATGATATATATATATATATATATATATATATATATATATATATATATATACTATATTTAATATCTTCATTATCCAAATATTATTATTGTTGTTATTTTCTTTTAAATTTTACGCTATTAACCACTATTTGAAATAACTTAATGAGATTATATATATAGCTAAAAGTAGTTTTAGCAATTGCTTTAGATGCATTCAATTATAAGCCATTCCATTATTACCATTCACATATTTTTTATTATTCTTTTAATATATTTTTTCCAGTGACCTAGAAAAAAAATACTGGGTAAAAGCGATCAATAATGCTACATCTTGCATAAATTCTCACCCAGCATATTTCTTCCCTTCGCATCAGTTGCCATTTAATGAGGCTTCATAATAAAATTCCCAGAGACTGTTAATAATTCTACCTCCTTACATTATCGGTTATTAAAAATAGACTGGTAGAAGCGCATTTCTCAAAATAGCCTATGACACAAATGATATGATTAATTTAATAATCTTCAAAAGTGAGCAGGCATTTTCAATGGCTCGTTCATCGAGTTCCCCAGCATATTTAATTAGATATTACTGCCTTAGTTAAATTAAATCCTGTTTAATTAGAAAATTGGATAATGATTTTGACGAAAAAAGTTTATTCGTAAAAATCATTTCCAAGTAATTTATCCGAATTTTTAATATCTTCTCCTGCGTTGATCATATATATTTTCTTTTAAATCTGGGCATCATATTTTTTTTATACGTAATTCATTTACGTTGATCGATAATGATATCTTATGTACTATCTGAAATAGAACGTGTACTCGAAAAGCAATATTTCTAATTCCGTGATTAATGAGATAAGCTTTCCAATTAATTACGTGATATATCATTTTGATGATGGATGCGGTACATGTGTTTAATTGACTTAAGTCATTGAAATAAATTAAAAAGTCAGCAAATCGAGAGATTAACGTTCTATCCTCGAATTATGTGATATGTGATGAAAAGTTCACTCTCACGAACTACAAAAAAGAATTGGTCTGTTGCAATCTTGAATTGCAATAGGGACTGGGAAGATTTTCATTTTTTTCGGGTTTTTTTACCCTTTTTATATGGTTAATGTAAAATAATTATGTAAAAAGAAAAAAAAAGAAGATGTTTACTAATTTGAAACGTGTACTCTGTAAGAAAAAACCGTTAAATTTACGGCTCAACAAATTTACATCTAATTTTATGGCAATTTTATTGCAATTTTTACCTCAAAAACTGTTGGCAGCATTGCTGCCAGCAGTTTTTGCCGTACATTTGGCAATCAGCAATTTTGCCGTACATTTTTTTTTTATTTTACAGAGTGAAAACTTACAAAATTGTTTCGTGTAAAGGTTAAATAAACAGACGCGCAAGAGATGTGTTTATAATTACTTATTTTATTACATGAATTATAGTTGCAATATTAACTACAAACCATCAAAAGTTTGAAAATCGATAACTTAACTTAAGCCGCAGATTTTTCATAAACAGACCGTGTTTATTTCATTTGTGTTATATTTATTTTTTTATAATTCTCTTATATTAATATTTTGCGAATTCTTAACAACTAAAAATCACGGTACATTTTCCGTGAATAAATTCGGAAGGCTTGTAACAGAAATTCGTTTTTTGAAATAATATATATTTATATATTTTCTGGAATGAATTTTAAAAATCTATTGGGAAAGACATTTCTGAAAACTTTAAAATAAAATTATTTGAATTTTGCGGACTGCAAATGTAGGTAAATGTGTAGATGTAGGTAAATGCATGCATATGATTCGCAAATATGCATCGCATCCTTTAAGAAAGATTCAATTTTATCGATTTGTGTATAGATATTCCTTCAAAAAATTACTTTAGTTGAACAAACAATGAAATAAAAAGGTCAAAGTTTAACAAAATGGAACAATCTTCATAAAACTAAACTAAAAAAAACAAAAAAAACATACAAAGCAAATGTACGAAAATGTAGATCTCACAATTCCTAAAGTATTCCTTACACTTTAAATAGTATGAAATCAAAAAAGTTTCAACATGTATGAACTATGCATATTATCCTTTCTAAAGGCCACAATTTTCATCGCATTTCGAATATAATTGTTAAAAAAATCTTCCTAAATCAACTAAAAAGAAAGTAGATAAAAAATAATCAAATGAAAAAAAAATCGTCACTTAGCAAAGAAATAAACAAAAAATGTCGATCCTGTAGTTCCTGAAGTATTTTTAATCAATGGAATCTCAATAAAACTCAATATATAAAAGTCTGAATAAACGAAATATGATGTCACATTTTCAAAAAGATTCAATTTTTATCGAATTGTGGGGACCTTTAGAAAAACCTCTGAAGTTGAACAAACAATAACATAGAAAGGTCAAAAGATCAACAAAAGGGAAAAAAATCTTCCATAAAACTCAAACTAATCCCCATACTCAGCAAAGAGGAAACTGGTTTTTCTTCACTTTTTCTTTTCTAAAAGTATGCTAGCAGTAAAAGGGTGGGCACTACACCACTAAGAAAATTCTTTTTTAGATATTGATTTGTCCCTAGTTCCCCTTTATTTTACAATGGTGGTGTGATTTTTCATGTTGGTAATAGAAGTTTCCTTTCACTCTCTCATTTTTATCATTAAGTATATGCACGACAAGTTTTGAAAAGATAAAAGCAGCGAACAAAATATTTTTATTCTTGTTAGGCAGGACTTTCAGAAAACCTCAAATATTTTACAGGCAGCTAGTTTTGTTCTTCTGTGGAACATAATACATAAATATATATAATGGAAATATACTTTTAAATGTAAAACAAAAGTAAATTATTTGTAAAATGCATTATTCTTTTAAATAATCTTAGAAAATATGAAGGAAGAAAATGTAACATGTTGACCGGAAGCTATGTAAAAAAAAATATATATATATAAATAAAAAATATAAATAAAAACATAAATTTTATTATGAATACTAATATTTATTGTTCGTTTATTATTTAACTAAATGAAATATCTTTAATTATAGTCACGTTAAATAAAAACAATTAATATATCATATTTAATTTTATTTTGAATGTCAAGAGCATTTATCCAAATAATTAAATGATTCAAACGAAAAAATTGTACAATTAAATCATTGTGTATTTAAATATAGCCTGAAATGTAAAATAAAAAAATTGTTGTCTAAAATTTTACTATTTTAAATAAAAAAAATTGTTGTCTAAAATTTTACTATTTTAAATAATATAAGAAAATGTAGATGAAGAAAATTTAAGTTGTTTGGCGAATATATAAAAAAATGAACAAGTCACAAAATTAAACGTCATATCCAGCAAAAATATATCAAAAAAATGTCGAATCTTGTAGTTCTCAAAATATTTCTAATAAATTGTCGTCTGAATAAAATTTCGAAATATGCATCTAATTCTTTCAAAAAGATTCAATTTTTTATTCGAATTGGTGGTAATATTTGTTTTAAAAGAAACCACTTAAGTTGAACAAACAGTAAAATAGAAAGGTCAAAAGATTAACAACAGGAGAGAAAAACCTTCCATTAAACTCAAACTAATTCTCTTACTCAGCAAATAGCAAACAGTTTCTTCTTCTGTAAAAGCATGCTATCAGTAAAAGGGTGGGCATTGCAACGCTAAGAAAATTCCTTTTTAAATATTGAATGTTTCCCTAGTTCCTCTTGATTTTACATTGGTGGTATTATTTTTCATGTGGATAATAGCACTCTCTCACTTCTGCCATTAATTACATGCACGACATTTTTAGAAAGATAAAAGCAGCGAACAAAGTATTATTATTTTTGTTAGTCAAGTTTTTCAGAAAAACTCAAATATTTTATAGGCAGATAGTTTTATTCTTTTTTCTGGAACAAAAAACTCTGAATAAAAAAACAAAAACAGAATGAGGGATGAAGAATAGTGAAATTTATTGTGTTTGCCCAAATAGCTTTGAATGTAAAATTATAAAATTTTGCATTGTTTTAAAATATGCTGAAATAAATTATTAATGGATTTGTAAGAGAAATGTATTTTTAAATGTAAAATAAAAATAAAATATTTGTAAAAGGCATTAATAATTTTCAATAATATTAAAAATATAGTGGAAATAAATGTAAGATATTCAACGGAAACTATGTAAAAAATATTATGGATACTTTTTTTTACTACATATTTTCTGTTTAACTAATTTTAATCTCGGTGAATACAAATAATGAGTCATTTTTGAACTAGACAAGCAGTTGATTGATAATATTATAGCATATATAAATTCATTGTGCATGCCAAAGAGCTTAAAAACCAAAAGTGTAACATATTGCATAATTTAGAAATTTGTACAATTAAAAATGATTGTGTAAATATAATCTGTAAGGTAGAAGAGAAAAGCAATATTTTGTAATTTTTTACTATCTTACCTAACATAAGAAAATCTAAAAGAGAAGAAAATTTAAGTTGTTTGGCGAATATATAAAAAAATGAACAAAGGATAAAAATAATTATCTTATTCAGAAAAGATCTGAATAAAAAATGCTCATCTTATTATTCCTAAAATATTTCTAATAAATGAACATGTAAATAAAATGTCCGAAACCCACATTACATCCTTTGAAAAACATTCAGTTCTTATCGAATTGAGGGGATATTTTTTTAAAACCATTTAAGTTGAACAAACAATAAAATAGAAAGGTCAAAAATCAACAAAAGAGAAAAAAAGAGGATTTTTTTTTTTCGTAAAACTCAAATTACTTCTCATACTCAGCTAAGAGGAAACTGTTTCTTCTTCTTTTTTTTTCTTTTTTTCTCTTTTTTAAAAGTATGCTAGCAGTAAAAGGGTGGACACTGCATCGCTAAGAAAATTCCTTTTTAGATATTGATTATTTACCAGCGTCTCTTTATTTTACATTGGTGGTGTTATATTTCCTGTTCATAACAGCAATTTCCTTTCATTCTCTCATTTCTTCCATTAATTATATGCACGACACTTTTGAAAGATATTTCAGAGAACAAAATATTTTTATTCTTGTTAGCCAGGATTTTTAGAAATTTCAAATATTTGATAGGCAGATAATTTTATTCTTCTTTCGTGAAACAAAGTACTCTGAAGAAAGAAAAAAAATAAATGGGGAATGAAAGATCTGTAAGCAGACTCATTGTGTTTGTGAAAAAGCTTAGAAAGCAAAAGTATAAAATATTGCATTGTTTTTAAATATGTTGAATTAAATTATTGTCGGATTTGTAATGAAAACTCACTTTTAAATGTAAAATAAGAATAAAATACTTTTAAATTAATTAATGTTTTAACTAATCTCAGAAAGTATAGTAAAAGGAAGTGTAAGATGTTTGACGGAAGCCGTGGTTAAAAAAGTATTAATTAAATTGGATATTATTGTTTAATTATATTTTTTTAGTAAATAACATAAGTTTAATTTTAATCATGCTAAATTAAAATAGTGTGAGTTACTTAAAAACAATCAAACAGTTGATTAATATTCTTATATTATTAATTGCGCAAAATGTTAAAAAAAAAAAAAAAAAAGAAAAAAAAAAACTGTAAAGTTATTAAGATTTTTCTAGTAGATTTGTATTCGAAGAACTTTTTATGTAATTATACATATAAACAGAAAAATTCCATGTAAGACGAGGGAAGGAACACGAGGAAGGTTACGCGAATTTTTTATGTTACCGTTACATAAAAAGTTCTTGGAATACAAATCTATGGATAAATCTTAAAATTTAATTTTTTTACAGTGTATGTTGAACAGTATAAAATAAAAGGTCTAAAATAAAAACATACACAATTAACCCTTTCATTCACACGAGCCTGATATGAGGGCATGTTATGTATTTCCTTATAAAGCAAAGCAAAAAAAAAAAAAAAGTAAAAATTCAGCATTCATATATGGAGATTTTATTTGTAGACAAATAATAGCTAACATGCAGCAAAATAACAAAATTGTTTTATAATGCATTCTCATTTATCACACATGCATATGAAAAGAAAAAGAGCAGAATGAGCAATAAAACATACGTAGGCTGATTTATTGTGTTTGCCAAATACTTTAGAAAGTAAAAATATAAAAAAAAGTTGAATTAAATTATTAATGGGTTTGTAATGAAATGCACGTTATAAATGCAATATAAAATATAGATATATAAATATTGGTAAAAAGCATTAATATTTTAAATAATAGAAGAAAATGTAATAGAAGAAAACGTAAAAAATTGGAGGCAAGGTATTCGTAAAAAAGTAATATTAATTATGAACATTAATAATATTTAATTATAATATAATTTTTAACTAAATAATAATTTTCATATTCACTGCATTTTTATGAGTACAAAAATGTAGATATCAGAATCCCTGAGTCATTCCTTAAACCTCAAATAGTATGAAAAGTACGAAATTCATAAAAGTTATGAAATGTATGAAAAATGCATATCATCCTTTCTAAAGGACTCAAATTTTATCGATTTTTGTAAATACTTGTTTAAAAAAACATATTAAATAAATAAAAAACAAAGTATAAAGATAAAAAATTAACAGAAGATAAAAAATATTCGTCATACTAAGCAAAGTTATCAACAAAAAATTGAAAATTTGTAGTTTCTAAGATATTTTTAATAAATAGTCGTCTGTAATAAATAGTCCGAAATATGCATATCATCCTTTCAAAAATATTCAATATTTATCAAATTCTGGAGATACTTGTTTTAAAAAAACACTTAAGTTGAACAAACAATAAAATAGAAAGGTCAAAAGGTCTACAAAGAAAATCTTCCATAAAACTCAAACTAATTCTCATACTCAGCAAAAATGAAACTGTTTCTTCTTTTCTTTTTATTCTCTATAAACATGCTAGCTGTAAAAGGGTGGGAATTAAACCACTAAGAAAATCCTTTTTTAGGTATTGATTTTTTTCCCTAGTTCCTAATATTTTCCCCTTATCCTCATTTTACATTGGAGGTGTTATTTTCCATGTCGATAATAGCAGTTTCCTTACAATCTCCCAATTCTGCCATTAATTATATGCACAACACTTTTAGAAAGATAAAAACAGCGAACAAAATATTTTTATTATTGTTAGCCAGGATTTTCGGAAAACCTCAAATATTTTACAGTCAGATAGTTTATTCTTCTTTTGTCGAACAAAAAAATCTAAAGAAAAAAAAAGAATGAGGGATGAAGGATACGTAAGCAGATTTATTGTGTTTGCTAAATAGCTCAGAAATTAAAAGTATAAAATATTGCATTGTTTTAGAACATGTTGAAATAAGTTATTAATGGATTTGAACCAGAAATGTTTTTTAAATATAACATAAAAATAAAATATTTGTAAAATGCATTAATAATTTTAATTAATATAAGAAATTATAGTAGAAGTAAATGTAAGATGTTGTAGGGAAGCTATGTAAACAAAAATAATAATTGTTATGGATAGTTTTTTTTTTACTACATGAAATCTGTTTAACTAACTTTTATCCCGTTGAATAAAAATAATGATCTTTTCTTAAACCAATGAAACAGTTTATTGATAATATTATAGCATATATAATTTTATTGTGTATGCCAAAGAGCTTAAATACCAAAAGTGTAAAACAATGCAAATTTAAATATTTTTACAATGAAATCATTGAGTATATATAATCTGTAAGGTAGAAGAAAAAAGTCATTTTTGCTATTTTTACTAATGTAAGAATACCTAAGAGAAAAAAAAATAAGTTGTTTGGTGAAAATCATAAAAAATAAACAAATGACAAAAATAATCATCTTACTCAGCAAAGATATGAATAAAAAACAGATAATATTATTCATAAAATATTTCTAATAAATGAACATGTGAATGAAAAGTTCGAAATAATCCTTACATCCTTTCAAGATTCAGTTTTATGGAATTGGGGGGGGGGGTACTTGTTTAAAAATACACTTAAGTTGGACAATCAATAAAATAGAAAGGTTAAAAGATCAACAAAAGAGGAAAAAATATACCATAAAACTCAAACTAATTCTCATACTCAGCAAAGAAGAAACTGTTTCTTCTTCTTCTTTTTTCTTTTCTAATAGCATGTTAACAGTAAAAGGGTGGGCACTGCATCGCTAAGAAAATTCATTTTTAGTTATTGATTTTTCCCTAGTTCCTCTTTATTGTACATTGGTTGTGTTATTTTTCATGTTGATAATAGCAGTTTCCTTTCACTCTCTCATTTCTGCCATTAATTATATGCACGACACTTTTTGGAAAGATAAAAGCAGCTAACAAAATATTTTTATTCTTGGTAGCCAGGATATTCAGAAAACCTCAAATATTTTACAGGCAGCTAGTTTTATTCTTCTTTTGCGTAAAAAAAAAAAAAAAAAAAAAAAAAAAAATGAGGGATAACGAATGCGTAAGCAGATTTATTGTGTTTGCCAAATAGCTTAGAAGGTAAAAGGTTAAAATATTTAATTGTTTTAAAATATGTCGAATTATTTTATTAATAAATTTGTAATGGAAATGTACTTTTAAATGCTAAATAAAAATAGGTATTATAATAAAAATAATATATTTGTAAAAGGAAATAATATTTTATATAATAAAGAAAATATACTTGAAGAATTTGTTGGACGGAAACTATGAAAAATGAAAAAAAAAAAAATCATTATTGATAGTAATATTTATTTGTATTTTTTTTATTAACTAATTGTTTAAATTCAATCACATTAAGTAAAAAAAAAAATCTTAATTAATGAAACGGTGGATTGATATTATTATCGCATACTTATCTTTATTATGTATGTAAAAAAGCTTAAAAATCAAATGTATAAAATATTGCATAATTTAAAACTTTGTATAATTAAATCATTATGTATTCAAATATATTCTGAATGGTAAAATTAAAAAGCAATGTTTTGTAAAAGTTAACTAATTTAATTAATAAAAGAAAATCTAGTTAAAGAAAATTTAAGTTCTTTGGCGAAAGGTATAAAAATGAACAAATGACAAAACGCGGGACCTGTGCCGCTATGTTAGCCAATGGGAAACTTCGAAGGTGAACGGGTTTCAGGTGATTGTCACCAAAATTAGTGAGCTATGTGGCCCCCTTTTTTTTGGTTCTTAGAGTTAGTCGTGGGCTGGGATACCTTATGCTATGCCTTTTCTGTGCTTCTTGGTACCATACTGCCTTTACACTCTCCGTTTTTTGTCGACACCAGTCGGTGAAATGACATCGAAGTATGGGGTAACCAAATTCGTTTGGATGCCACATGCGCCCCTTCTTTTGGAGGTTATATTTAACCTCGTGCTTCCAGCTCTGGAATAATCTTGGATTTCCACCAGAGACTCTAAATTATACTTTTTGACCGTGCTTTGTTTCGAAATTCATCTTTTTATGTTCATTTTTCTATATTTAGTTGGAGGTTACGCGCAATGGATTTACATTGTGTTGGAACTCCGTAAGCACCGCGATGTCATGTTAACAAATGACAAAAAAGAAATCATCATATTCCGCAACGATATAAACAAAAAATGTAGATAGTGTTATTCCTAAAATATTTTAAATAAATGAACATGTGAATAAAAAGTCCGAAATATGCATCGCATCCTTTTAAAAAGATTCATTTTTTATGGAATTGCGGGGATACTTGTTTAAGAAAAAACAATTAAGTTGAACAAAAAATGAAATAGAAAAGTCAAAAGATCAACAAAAAGGAAAAATCTTCCATAAAACTCAAACTAATTCTCATACTCAGCAAAGAGAAAACTGTTTCTTCTTTAATTTCTCTCTTTTTTTCTTCTCTAATAGCTTGCTAGCAGTAAAAAGGTGGGAATTGCAACGTTAAGAAAATTCCTTTTTAGATACTGATTTTTTCCTGGTTCTCTTTATTTTACATTGGAGGTGTTATTTTTTATGTTGATAACAGCAGTTTCCTTTCACTCTCTCATTTCTGCTATTAGTTATATGCACGACACTTTTAGGAAGATAAAAGCAGCGAACAAAATATTTTTTATTCTTGTAAGCCAGAATTTTCTGAAAACTTCAAATATTTTATAGGCAGCTAGTTTTATTCTTCTTTTGTGGAAAAAAAAAATCTAAAGAAAAAAAAAAGAATGGGGGATGAAGTATACGTCAGTAAATCTATTGTGTTTGCCAAATAGTTCAGAAAGTAAAAGTGTAAAATATTTTAAAAATCAAAATATTTTAATGTATAATAAATATTAAGTGCAAAATATTTTAATGTTTTCAAATCATTAACGGCTTTGTAATGGAAATGTACGTTTATATGTAAAATAGAATTAGTATATTTGTAAATTGCATTAATATTTTTAAAAATATAAGAAAATTTAGTAAAAAAGTATGCAAGATGTTGGATACTAGGGAAGCTATTTGTAAAAGTTTAACCATTATTATGAATATAAACAATAAGTGTATAATTATATTATATTTTTTAACTAAATAATATTTGTTTAACTTTAATCACGTTAAATTATAATACAGATTTTCTTTTTCATCAATCAAAGTTCTGTATTTATTCTTATAGCTTATTTAATTTTAGTGAGTATACGAAACACCTTAACAAGCGTTTAAATTATATACCATTCAGTCATTGTTGTTTAAATACATTCTGAAACGCAAAATAAAAATACAATATTTTGTAAAATT
Organism: Maratus speculifer; assembly: GCA_964019185.1. Classification (NCBI taxonomy): domain Eukaryota; kingdom Metazoa; phylum Arthropoda; class Arachnida; order Araneae; family Salticidae; genus Maratus; species Maratus speculifer. The sequence continues at coordinate 265,267,789 of OZ025295.1, read as the reverse complement.
TTACTATTTTAACTAATACAATAAAATGTAGGAAAATAAGTTTCATGTTCTTTGGCGAAATACATAAATATATAAATAAAGAAATAATTATTAAAATTAATATTAATTTATATTATATTTGTTGCTAAAAGATCTTTGTTTTATACTAATCGCGTTAACTTAATTGTAGTGTGACGTTAAATATTTGTAAGAGACATACAATTAAAAAAAAAAGAAAAATAATAATAACTTTAAATTACAATTACTGCCAAAAACACGTTCATTTTAAAATTGCTAATCGATTTAAAGAATTTTAATTTAAGTATTTTTAAAAGTAATTATAAAACGATGGGTGTTTTAATAACTTATTTGATGTTATTTTTCTTGTAACTTTGGGAATCATTTTAAGAATATAGGCCAAGTTTTCAAAAAAGACTACATTAAATGTAATGAAAAAAAATGTGAATTTGCATGATGGTATGATTTTTTTTTCAATCTTTGATACAGAGAGACATCTGAATTCTATAACTATACATTATTATGTAGTCAATTGTAATACCATTATATTATTTATTAAATTATAAATGTGATAAAGATCCATATACATCAGTGAAAGTATTTATAAGATATTTAAAATTAAAATTTTTTTCTGATAAAAACAAATATAATTATTTTTGTTTTATAAAAGTAAACACGGTACAAACTTATGCAAAGCAACTAATATAGTAATATAACAAATAAAAAATGTTTGAAAAAGATTATTTCATAAAAGCCATTAAAATTTACATTATCGTTGCTTTAAAATTTCAATTTATTTCTTTTGTTGTATCGTTTTAGAGATAGGATAGAAAATAATTTGCAGACGTTATCATTAAAATATCACAAAAAGCAATGCGCTATGAAAAACAATACAGAATTACTACAGCCATCAATAATTTTTATCAAGTGAAATTAAAGTGTTGAAAGAAACCTTTTTAATTTGTCTTCTTTTGTAAGGGTAATGATCTCATGTTTCACTTATAAAAAGCTTTTGAAACATTCAGATCGAAAAAATCATTCTGAAATTACATAAATATTGATTTTAATGGTTTCCCATTACCAAAACTGTCCTGCTTTCATTTTGGCTAGAAAAGAAAAATATGGAGTTCTTTTAAACCAGTTATCATAGATTTATTTCAGATAGAAAATTTTACCTTTATTTATTTTACTTTATTGTTTTTTATAATTTAAGGTCTTTATCCAAATGTGTAAAAACATTTCTTTTAAATGAAGACACATTCAATATATTTAGTCATACCGATTGATTTTTCGAATTTTAAATTCTTAATGGGCTAAATTCTCAAAAAAAAGTGAATGAATTATTTTTTACTACTAATAGAGTTATTCAATTAAAATATTTTTAAATTTACCAAATACTTAATGGTTTCTTGTTAGAATGCATGTTCGGATTGCATTTTAATTTACAAAGATAAATATGGAGTTCTTTTAAATTGCTAGCTTAAATTGATTTTGGATGTAGAATTTTAATTAATAATAATGATAACATTATTTCATAATGCAAGAAAAAAAACACAATTAGTGTTACATTCAATGTCATGAAACTAATATAATCAGGTCTAATATAAGTAAATAAATAACATAATAAAAATGGGCAAAATTTATAAATTGTCAAAATACAAATTCAGGAGTTTTTCTTTCAATCAGAGACCATTAAGAATTTTTCTTGATGCTAAAATATATTCTCTTCTACAAATATAAATATACTTTCAATAATTTTAAATTTTTGATTAGTTTTTTTTTTTTTTTTTTTTTTTTTTTTTTTTTTTTTTTTTACAACTTGAGAGCTATTTAAAAAAAAAAATCTTCCAGGATCGTTGAAATTTTTATAGTGCGATTCCATGTTTTAGTTCCATATAACAGCAACGACGCTGTAAGCAATGTGTTTTAAATCGTGGTGCTATTTCTAGAAACTTTCTTCTCCCAACATTGGTGCAAAAGATGTAGGTTAAATATAGTATGTCTCAGTACCACATGCAAACGTGTTCTTAAAGGCCCACTACATGTCTCTCGCCGGCAAGAAAAGTGACCTATCTTGCAAAAATTCATTTCTTTTTTATTCCACTAATAGATCTATCATAGTCACGATCTGACACCTTGCTATACAAAGAGTTTCAAGAATCTAGTTACACGGAAATCTCTTATTACGCCGTAAGTACATCAGTGAGCACGGAAAAGGTAGATTGTGTGTGGAGGTAAAAGTACCCAACCTTCCAAATCGGATCCCCCGTCTTCATTCTTAAAAGTTCTATGCTTTTATGGAAGTTTTAATTCCTGCGCGCAGAACTAACTCCACTAAAAAAAATAAATCTGAAAAAAAAACTTTAAAATAATCTGCAAAAATTCTGAAGGCAATTGGACCATTAAAAAAAAAAAAAATCTGCAGATAATTTTAAATATGTCTTAAAAGTCACTGCAAATATAATTAATGTAAAACTAAATTTTTCAAATTTATGTAGAATATCTGAAGAAAGCCGCGATTTCTTCATATAAAACAAACTACTTGAAATACTTAATAATCTGAATCTATAATACCTGAATCCATACCTGAATCTAATAATACCTGAATCCATTTTAGACATTAATTTGCTTTGCAACGCAATTTCCTCCTATATTAAAGCACGTATGGTATAGTACGGTCAGTTTTTGATTTATTTCATGTTATCTTCTTGCCCAACCACCGCATCACTGTCTTTTTGATCTGTCATGGTCAATACCGTATTAGCCAAAATGGTTTAAGGGTGTATTCGAAAAAACGCTTTTCCACCTTCAGCAGCTCGAAATTTTCCGATACAATTTCAGACACATTTTTAAAAGTAGAATCATGAAACTTGCTGAGGGGATTCTTGAAGGGACGTATGAGGTGCCGAGTAAAGTCTTTTTACGCTCAATTCATTAGAATTTGATTTATAAGCAATTAACTTCTCTGGAAGACCCTTTTTTTCGATTCCTTATCTCCCATTTCGGAAAAATCGGTTCAAATTGCCTCTTTTGATTGCTTTTTTTGCAATATTTAGTACACTTATCAAAGAATTGACCTTTACGGCACCTTGTACACTTTCTAAATAAGAGAATCTGTGAGTTTCATGTGTTTGAGAGCAAAAGTTAATTCAAAAATAAATCGGAAAACAAGCAGTTTGAATCGAAATACACCCTTAAATGCATGCATAATTGGTTGCAACTTTGCCCTAGATCAGATATATGCAGTGGATCATGATATTATTCTCAAGTATTTGACGCCATGTAACCCCATGTTTGAATAGCCGTGTGAGTGTCACTAATATATTAAGTAATAAATAAGTGCTTGAAATGAAATTTATTGCTTGATAAATAATTTATTGCTTATAATAATTTATTGCTTGAAATGAATTCATAAAACTAATAAGTATGAATTTTTGTTTAATTTTTAATGATGTTTATTAATGTTAATTTTAACTTATCTGTTAATACTCTTCTACATTATTCGTAGATTTTTTTTAATTGTTGTTATTTTTACAAATACTTGCATATATAATAAAGACTTACAAACGTTAATTCTAGAAAGAAAAAAAAATGTTTTGTACATTGTTTTTTTTTACATTTGGAATACATTAAAAAATTCTTTAAACAATAAGTTATGATATATAAAAATATCAAAAGTGTGCAATTATAAAGAAAAATAAATGCAATTTCTATACCGGTGATTGTGTACAGTTTGTTAATATAAAGCGGAACGTTTGTTATTATAAAACATCCACGTTTTTCTTTATTTTTTGTAAGCTCCCGATTTTTTTAAAATTTAAAATACCCCATCTTTCTGTTACATTACTAACAGAAAAAATATTACCATTAAGTTTTTTGTCCAACTATTTCTTCCAGAATTCTTTATATACTATTATTCTCTAACAATTTATATATTTTGTGTTTATGGAGTTCACATGCTCTATATTTCGAATTTTGTTTTTTTTTATATTGTTCAAATATATTTGTTCCTTTTACATTTAACAATAGAAGAAATATCTATTAATCACATTAAATGTGGCTTACAGAAAAAAGAGAAGTATTGAAAAAAGGATTAATAGTTTTCCTCCGCAGTTGTTTTTTTTTAATTAATTTATTATTATTTATGAACAGTTGTGACACAAAATATGTTCCTTAAGATCGAGCAGAAGCTGTTTTTTTATTATTTTATTGAAACTTTCGAAATTTTATGAATTATGATTTAGAAATAACAGTGTTTATGAAATTAACCATCATAAACAACATTTAAAAAATAAAATAGTGGAAATGATTTTCTCTCGAATGACTGTGTTTTTACGTATTTATTTTTATGGAGATTTTGATTATCTAAGGATATGGGAGTTTTAAATAAGCAAATTTATTCAGATTAATTTACATAAACTTCACGTAAAATAAAATTGTTAGGCTTTAAAAATATACAATGGTGGCCAAAATATTGGACACGTTCAGGTAGCTTTCATTCCAAAAATTAAAAAAAAACTACCTTTTGCAGCCGTCCGGAAGAAAGCACTGTGGAAAGTTTTGCTACATTTTCGAAATTTGACTTATAAAAAAAATATATTTTTTTGCTATAATTGCTATGTGACGAAATATTGTTTCGTCGTCGATTATATTTTTTCAAACTATAAAATATTTAGACAGATTTCTTCTACTTTGGGAAATATATATACTTTATTTCCTGGAAAAACATGTATATTGGCAAGTATTATAAAATTTTCAAATAGTATATAATGTGTATATAACAAAATCAAAATGATGCTATTACAATTTTTAAAAAAAAATCCAGAATCTGTAGTAGTGAATGCATAGTTTGTTATTTTGACACGTTTTAACTTGTATATAACAAAATCAAAATGATGCTATTACAAATTATTAAAAAGTCCAAAGTCTATAACAGTAAATGCATAGTTTGTTATTTTGACAATTTTTAGTTTGTATATAACAAAATCAAAATGATGCTATTACAAATTTTTAAAAAGTCCAAAGTCTGCAGCTGTGAATGCATAGTTTGTTATTTTGAAGCGGATTTCTTTAACATCAATCTTGTTCTTTATTATTTGTAAGCATTCGAAAATGTTTTTTTTTTCATTTTTAAAATTAAAATATGCCATTTTTCTTTTACATTACTATCATAAAGAATATTACAATATATATTTTTATCAACTATTTCTTCCATAATTCTTTATATACTATTATTTTTTTTTATCTTTTGTATATTGAATGTTTATAGAGTTCACATGCTATATATTAATTTTTTTTTTCTATTGTTAAATTATATTTGTTCTTTTTATATATAACAATAGAAGAAATATCTATTAATCACATTAAATGTGGCTTGCAGAAAAAAGAGACGCACTGAAAAAAAGATTAATAGTCATCCTTAGCAGTTGTTCTTTTTAATTCATTTTTCATTATTTATGTACTGTTATGACTCAACAAAAGTTCCTTAAGATCGAGCAGAAGCTGTCGTTTTTTGTTTTTTTTTTTACTATTTTATTGAAACTTTGAAAATTTTATGAATTGTGATTTAGAAATAACAGTGTATATTTAATTAACCATTATAAAGAACATTAAAATAAATAAAATAATTGAAGTCATTTTTCTCGAATGTCTGTGTTTTTACGTATTAATTTTTATACCAATTCTTATTGTATAAGGATATGGGAGTTTTAAATAAATATTTTTTTTAGATTAATTTATATAGACTTCACTTAAAATACATTTTTTGGCGTTTAAATATATATATATATATATATACTACTGGCCATTAAAATTGCTACACCAGGAAGAAAAACAGGAATAATAAAATGATATTTATTGGACAAATATTTTATGATAGAAATAACAAGTGATTAAATTTTCAAGAAATTTGGGTGTATAGATCTTGAGAAATCAGTACCCAGAACAACCACCTCGGGCAGTAATAAAAGCACTTATACGCATGGGCATTGAGTCAAACAGAGATTGGATGGCATGAACAGGTACAGATGCCCATGCAACTTCAACATGATGCCACAGTTTATGAACCGTAGTGACTATCGTATGGTTATGAGCCAGTCGCTCGGCGACCATTGATCAGACGTTTTCTATTGGTGAGAGATCATGGAAACGTGCTGGCTAGGGCAACAGCCGAACATTTTCCGTATCAAGGAAGGTCCGTACAGTTCCGGAAACTTGCGGTCGGTAATTATCCTACTGAAACGCAAGGTTTCGCAGGTCTCGAATAAAGGGTAGATCCACGGGTCGTAAAATATTAGAAATGTAACGTGCACTGTTCAAAGCGCCGTTAATGCAAACAAGAGATGACCGAGACGCGTATTCATTGGCAACCTATACCATCACGCAAGGTTATGGGCCAGTATGACGATGACGAATGCACGCTGCCAATGTTCGTTAACCACGATGCCGCCAAACACGAATGCGACTATTTCTGGGGGCACGAATGCCATTCGTGCCCCCAGGTTCGTCCTTGATCACACCATTGAAGGCGTTTCTGGCTATGACGCAGCGTCAAGGGAAGTCGCAGCTATGGTCTCCGAGCTGAAAGTCCATGCTACTGTAAACGTCGTCGAACAGTTCGTGCAGACACTTTTTGTCTTGCAAATGACCCCGTTTCTTGACTCAAGGCTCGTGACGTAGTGGCACGATCCATTACGACCATATGGATAACACGCCTGCCTTCTAGGCTGTTAGTGATATGGGGCAGATCAGATCCCGTATGGCATTCCGTATTACCGTCCTGAATTCATCTATTCTATATTCTGCGAACAGTCATTGGATCTCGACTAACCCGAGTGGCAATACTGCGATACGATAAACCGCAATCCCTCTAGGCTACAATACGACCTTTATCAAGGTCAGAAACATTTTGGTACGCATTTCTCCTACACGAAGCATCACAACATTTTTCACCAGGCAACAACGCTCAAATGCAATTTCTGTGTGAGAAACAGGCTGAACAATATCCTCATTTAAACACATCGTAGGTGTCGCTGCCGGCAACTGCTTTGTCAGAATGCGCTGAAAAACTAATCATCTGCATATCACAGCATCTTCTCCCTGTCGTTTAAATTTCATTTCTGTAGCATGTTGCCTTTCTGGTGTAGCAATTTTTATGGCCAGTAGTGTATATATATATATATATATATATTTAAACTATAAAATTCCTCGACTTTGAAAAATACTTTCTTTTCTATTAAAAAATGTATATTAGCATGCATTATACATTTCTTGAGACATTAAATAAAGGGCATGGAACAAAATCAAAATTACAAAGAAAACAAAAATGTCCAACGTCTATATCTCTTTGAATACGTAGTTTGTTATTTTAAAGCGGAATTTGTTAGCATCTATGATGTTCTTTATTATTTGTACGCATGCGATAATATTTTTTTCACCATTTTTAAATTTAAAATATGTCATTTTTCTTTTACATTGCTACCAGAAAAAATATTAAAATACACTTTTAACTACTTCTGCCGGAATTATTTATATACTATTAATTATTTTCTACTACGTATTTATTTTTATAGCGATTCTTATTGTATTAGGATATCAGAGAAAATAAATAAATTTATCTATATTAAATTACATAAACTCCACATAAAATAAAATTGCTTTTATTTTAAAAAAAATATAATTTTTTTTTTTTTAATTTTAATATATTTAGACAAATTTTTTCTACTTTGAAAATATATATATACTTTCTTTTCTGGAAAAATGTGTATATTGGCATGTATTATAAATTTCTTTAAACAGTCAATAATGGGAATATAACAAAATCAAAATTATACTATTACAATGAAAAATAATCGTCCAATGTCTACAAAACATAAATCATAGTTTTTTTTTTTTTTTTTTTTTTTTTAAAGCGGAATTTGTAAACATACATGTTGTTCTTTATTATTTGTAAGCATGCGAAAAAGTTTCTTTTTCCTCATTTTTAAAATTAAATTATGTCATATTTTTTTACATTAGTATAACAAAGAATATTACAATATATTTTTTTATTCAATTATTTCTTCAGAATTCTTTATATACTATTATTAATTTTTTAATCTTTTAATGTTTATGGAGTTCACATGCTCTATATTTTGAATTTTGTTCTTTTTCTATTGTTGAATTATATTTGTCCCTTTTATACATAACAATAGAAGAAATATCTATTAATCACATTAAATGTAAACGCATTGAAAAAAAGATAAATAGTCATCCACCGCAGTTGTTCTTTTTTAATTCATTTATAATTATTTATGGACAGTTGTGAAACAACAAATGTTCCTTAGGATCGAGCAGTTTTTTTATTATTTTATTGAAACTTTCAAATTTTTATGAACTATGATTTAGAAATAAGAATGTTTATGAAATTAACCATTATAAACAACATTAAAATACATAAAATAGTGGAAATAATTTTTCTCGAATGATTGTGTTTTTACGTATGTATTTTATAGAGATTCTTATTGTATAAGGATATCGGAGTTTTAGATAAACAAATTTTTATACACATATATATATATTCAAACTATAAAATATTTAAACAGATTTCCTCTACTTTGTGAAAAACATATAAATTCTTTTTTGATAAAAATATGTATATTGGCATATATTATAAATTTCTTCAAACAGTAAATAACGGTTATGTAACAAAATCGAAATTGTGCTATTACAAAGAAAATAAAGTCCAAAGTCTATAGAAAGTGAATGCTTAGTTTGTAATTTTAAAGCGGAGTTTCCAGTAAAAATCCAGGTTTTTATTTATTATATGTAAGCAGTCGAAAAAAAATCTTCATTTTTAAAATTAAATTTTATCATTTGTCTTTTACATTACTATAAGAACAAAAAAATACAATATAGTTTTTCACTCAACTATTTCTTCCAGAATTCATTATATACTATTATTTTTTTTATTCTTTTTTAAATTTAAAGTTTACATGCTCTATATATTATTTTTGTTCTTTTTTTTCTATTGTTGAATATTATTTGTCGCTTTTATACATAACAATCGCAGAAATATCTATTAATCACATTAAATGTGGTTTATCGAAAAAGGAGACGCATTGTAAAAAAGATTAATAGTCATCCTCCACAGTTGTTCTTTTTAAATTCATTTATCATTATTTATGGACTGTTGTGAAATCGTAAAATGTTTTTTTTAATAAAAAAAATAAAATTATGAATTTTTTTTAGAAATAACAGCGATTAAAATAAATAAAATAGTAGAAATTTTTCTTGAATGACTATGTTTTTATGCATGTATTTTTATAGCGTTTTTTACTGTACTTGGATATCAGAGTTTTAAATAGATTAATTTATTCAGATTAATTTACATAAACTTCACATAAAATAAAATGGGTAAGATTAAAAATTTTTTTCAAACTATAAAATATTCAGACAAGTTCTTCTATTTTGAATAAAACATATTTTTTTTCTGAAAAAAAAAAAAAAAAAAATACATACTTACTTTTTCAAAAATAGACGTCAGTTAATGAGATTTTTTTTTTTTTTTCAGATAAAAAAAAATATGTTTTATTATTTAAATGATGCTTGGTTATAGTTTTCCATCGAAATATAACACAATTTAAATAATATTCAAATGTTATTCCACTGGATTTTTCCTTTATTATATTAGAATATACGAATAAAATAACATGCCTTAAATAAATATATTTTAAAATTGATTAAAGCCGGAATGTGTCCCGTTCAGAAGTATTCTGGTGCCAGATAAGATACTCCATGCAGATTTTTTTTTCCTTTCTTTAACGTGTACTAAATAATAATTAAAAAACTGTTATAACAGTCATTTTAGACTTCGTCGAATACCGTTTACACAATTTAAAATGCTTCAAGCTGACTAAAAAAGGGAAAAAAATATCCATGAACTGTTCGTCATAACAAATATTTAGTTTAAATTTGCCGTACAGAAGATTTTAAAAGTTTTTTTTTTCCTTTTTAATAGTTTTGTGCTCGGTAGAGAAATGGGAAATCTGAAGGATAGCTGAATGTTTTTATTGGTCAACCTCCCGGAATTTAGTTCATTTTATCCGTTTTGTGATTGGTCTATGTTTAATGTCCAAAAATGGAATAATTTTGATTTTTATTTTATTCGTTTTCTGATTGGTGCATGCTTAATGTCTAGAAATGAAATAATTCTGTTGCCACGATGAAAAAAAATGTATTTAAAACTGAAAAAAAATAATAACTCAATGAAAAATTTAGATACAAGTTTCAAAGAAGCTTCATTTAAAAGTAAATTTTTTTCTGTATATGGCGGTGAAAAAATTAAAACTGTGCAATGTTTAAAAATTTACATTACCGAAAATTGTTAAACTAAAATTTCATTTAATAATTGATTATAACTGGCCCAGAAATATTATTGTGACTATAAATGTCTAGGCATATTAATATGACTACGTTGTGATCATCATAAAAATTATGTTATTAATGTTTTTTTTTAAATATAGAAATCATTTATAGGTCTAAAATATTGTCTTTGAAATATTATTTTCTAAATATTTGTTGTAATTTGTTAAATCACAATTTTTTTAAATATGGGGGGGATTTTTATTTTTTTAAAACAAATATTATTAAAAATCTTTGGAATCTAACAAGTCAGGATAATATAATATATATTTTTAACCAATACTTTCCTAAAATTAAAAACAATTTTATCAGATAGTCTTTTCCGATATTTATAGGCAATGCTATTATTTTTTTCTTCTTTCGGGGTGATTTCTGTAAAAAAATAAAAAGCAATTTCTGCGGTTTCATTTAACTTTTTCTCCAGCTTTCAAAAGATAAGTATTTTTTATTTTATGTTATTGATGAATTTATTTAGCAGTGATACTTCTAACATATCCATTATACAATACTTACTTTTGATATTTTCTACAGTACAAAGTTCAAATAATATTGTTAAACTAGTGAGATGTGCCAATCCCAAAAACTTCTTCTATCTTACAATTGTTAATAACCAAAAATTGACTAGGGCAGTGACAAGAGTTAAACGGCCAATCATGCCCATTCTAAAAATATGATTCTCTTTATATTAGTGTTACGATATGACTATCGTTAAAATCTTGTAAATCAAAGAAATGCAGCATAGTAGGTCAAACAAAACAGAAACATCGTATCTCAACGACTCGCTAAATTTGAAATTTCATGAAAATTTCTACATTAGCTCTTGAGATAGAACTATTTTTAAAATCATTAAGAAGTTCAGCATAGTAGTGCCATCTGTTGAAAAATTTTCACCAAAATAAAATCAGCATAATTTGTCAGCAACTAAATACCTGAATTTATAGTTTTATGAAAGTCTATACATTAATATCTGAGGTAGAGCTACCGCACAGGTCGTAAAAAAAGGGCAGAAAAACAATGCCATCTGTCGGGCTATATTCAGCAAAATACTATCAACAACAGCTTATATTAACATCTAACTCAATGTAAAGTTTCCTGAAATTCTTGGGATAGAGTGCCCACTATTTTTTGTCACATACAGTTAGAGAAACTCAGAGAGTGACTGACAGACATTTTCTAAAAACCATCAAGCTATATTAACGGCCTTCTAAAATACAAATTCTAATTCTGTTTATAAAACCTAAAATATAAATTTATCGAATATCGGAATTCGATATTTTTCACGAATCCAAATATTGCCTTTTGTAAAGATAGAAGAAAGTAAAAATTCATGCGGTTCAACCAGCATCCACATACTCTGTCACATGCAAGCACATGCATATAAATGTGGAATTAGTCAATACTAAAAAACATAAAAATAATATTTTAATTCTTTATGCAAACGATTTAAAACAGTTAATAAAACAGCAGTATATGAAGAAGTTAAAAACAAGCTGTTAACTAGTGGATTACCAAAATATAACATGGGCATATGCAATCTTTACAATGATAATAAAATAACATGGAATATATATATATATATATATATATATATATATGTATATATATATATATTACCGAGAGAGAGAGAGAAAATGCCATTCTGATAATATTATCAACTGCAAGCATTTTGACGAGTGATTTTTTATTCCATCATGTTTAAATCTCAGTATCTCATGTACATACTGTAACAAATTTATGTGATAAACACACAACGAATTTATGTAATAAATTTTTTTCCAGTAAACTTAAAGTATTAAGAACACAAAACTTACAACGTAAATTTAAATTGTGCGTTGATTCTTACATGCCTCTTCCAGCGATAAAATCTACAAATGGGAATAACTTTTAGCGGTTGTTTGTTATTCACATGAGTCACAGCCCTTTTGCTCCGAACATTGACCGTTACCATTCCTCGGATTACTTTATAATTACTCGCAATATTAGCAATTGGAATTATTACCCATATTAGAGTTATTATCCCAGTGCATCTTAACATAGTGTTACGAATTTTGTAAATAGTTAGTGTTTGTACTGTAAAATAATGTAAATAATCTTATTAAGCTCCATTCCTTTACTTATATTAGTTTTTGTTACATTGTCTCTGTTATCAAGCAAACTTGTCCATTATTTTCAGTGTATGTCTACGGTAGATTGGCGAAATAATGAAGATATCGCCAAGTTGGCGTCACTTTTGGCGACTAATTTTGGTCGCCAAATTTGGCGATATATCGCCAAGTTGGCGACAAACTTGGCGATTGTTGGCGATGGTAACCCTTCCCTCTTAATGGTAACCCCCCTTAGATATACTGATACATTGTTTGTTGTTCCGTGGTTTTCCAGGTTTTTCTAGAAATTTCTAGCACATGCTACGAGACTATATATAAGAAGAGAAGCGATGCGAGCTGTTGTTATTATTTACCAGTCAGTCATTGAGTGAGCTACTAGAGATTGTCCAAGCGAGTTTGCTTGATGTATTGAGTTTTATCTACGTTGTTTTGAATGTGATATAGTGTTGAGACATTGTATAAAGAGTCTCTGCGACCTATATTTGTACTTGTTCGATAGATTTAAAGAGTTATTTTGGAATATCTTGTAATATTTGTGAGTTTCGAAGACTCTGTCGTTCTGAAGTTCTGTAAATAAATTATTTTCTACTTTTCTATAAGCAAGAGTTTGAAGTTGTCTAACCATAAGATCAAAAGAACCCAATGTACGCTACAACATTTGGTGTCAGGAGTGGGGTTCTTATGGCGAAAACAAGAACAATGGACGGTCAACTGAAAGAACTGTTAGAAGCTATTAATGGAATAAAGGCAGAATTGACGAAAGGCCAAGAAGAGTTGGCGGTAAAGATGAATAAAGGCCAAGAAGAGTTGGCGGAAAAAATGAATAAAAACGAAGAAAGAATGGAACAGTTGACAAATAAAATTGATAAAGGCCAAGAAGAGTTGGCAGAAAAAATGAATAAAGGCCAAGAAGAGTTGGCGGAAAAGATGAATAAAGGCCAAGAAGAGTTGGCGGAAAAGATGAATAAAGGTCAAGAAGAGTTGGCGAAAAAAATGAATAAAAACGAAGAAAGAATGGAACAGTTGACAAATAAAATTGACAAATGCCAAGAAGATGTGACTGAAAAGATTAATAAAGGCCAAGAAGAAATGAAGAAAACTTTAGAAGAAAAGTTCTCGTCGGTAGAGAGAAGAATAGGCTCGGTAGAAGAGAAAATGGCGGAAGTAGAAGAGAAAATTCAGAATGAAGTTTGTAACTTTGAAGAGAAAATCAGTAACGTTGAAGAGAAAATCAGTAACGTTGAAGAGAAAATACTAGGTGAAGTAGATGAAAAGCTAAATAAAAAAGTACAAGATCTTGAGAAGAAACTTTCAGCGTCTAGTGGTAATTATGAAGAATTTAGGAATCCGCCTGCTTCTCCCGTGCACATTAAGCTGTCGACATACGATGGAAAGAGTTCCTGGCAAGTTTACAAGACCCAATTCACTATTGTAGCTGAAGCGAACAAATGGAGTGACGAGGTGAAAGCTTGTCAGCTGGCAGCATCTTTAAGAGGGGAAGCCGCCGACGTGCTGCAAACATTGCCCGATATGACGCAACTCAATTTTGAGACTCTAAGTTGTGCACTTGAAATGAGATTCGGCGAAAAATTCTTCAAGGATTATGCGAGAATCCAAATGAAGAGCCGCCATCAAAAGTCGAATGAAACCCTTCAAGAGTTTGCCTCGGAAATTGAACGGCTTGCAAATTTAGCATTCATTGACTGTCCAACAAATGTACGGGAAATGCTCTCACTGCAATATTTTGTAGACGGAATAAAAGATCCAGAAGTGCAGAGAGCGGTACGAATGGCAGATGTACAGGATTTAAAGGCTGCACTACTATATGCCTTAAAGTTGGAAGCAGCTACACAAGCCAGCCGAAGAGATCGTCATTCAGTCCGAGGGGCAACGGTGAACAAAAGCTCAGACACTGAGATCGACTTCTTGAAAGAAATTAGGAAATTAAATCAAGAGATTGAAGCTTTAAAATATGGAAGAACAAGCGCAAGAAGACAGAATCTCACGTGCTGGGGATGCGGTGATACAGGACATCTCCGAAGAAACTGCCCCAAAATCCACGAACGTGAGATGAGTTCAAGACCAGAAAATAAAAAGCCCCACCTGAAGATCCTTCAAATATCGAAAATGAATGGCGGCGATAACGAATTATATGTGATAGGCTTTATTAACGGAATTCAGTGCCGTATGATTGTCGATACAGGAGCCAATGTGACAATAATAAGAGAAGATTTGGCTCGAAAATTGAAATGTAAACTCATCTGGACTCCACCATGCGTTACCCTGCAAACTGTGACGGGCGACAACATAGGCATATATGGAAAGGCAAATTTAACTATCAACTTTGGAGGAACGAAATATTACCATACGGCATATGTGGCTGACATAACAGATCCTTGCTTAATCGGGCTAGATTTTCTGAAGAAGTTTGACTTCAAGCTTGATTTCAAAAATAACAAAATGCTCTCAAAATTTGAAGAAATAAGTCTTTTTGGATTGAATAACGAAATTGAATGTAAACAAGCAGTAATAGCCAAAGAAGACATCAATCTAGATCCAAGAACAGAATTTTTAGTTCCAGCTGTAATTAAAAATGAAACTAATTACCGATTTGGCCATATAGATTATCCAGTAGACAATAGTACACAAGCAGGAGTATTGGTGGCTTCTTCTGTAGTAGACCTCTCGAAAAAGACCATTCCAGTCAGAATTGCTAACATCAGTGATAAGACGAGGACTATCAAGAAAGGAGAGGTGATAGCATCATGTGCTCCTGTGACATGCATAAGTCAAAATTCCAATCACTCTCAGAAATCTTCAGATAATTTAGTCAAGGATTTGTTACAAAATACGGACTTAGATCCAAACCAGAGAGATGCTGCTGAAAGTTTAATTAGAGAATTCCAAAGTTTATTTTCCCAAACATCTGAAGACTTTGGACGAACTAAAATGGCACAACACCGAATTGACACGGGAGATCACTCTCCTATTAAACAGCACCCTAGACGATTACCTTTTGCCAAGCAAGAAGAGGTGCAGAATTTAATTAAAGATATGGAAGAAAATGACGTCATCGAACCATCGACAAGTCCATGGGCGTCTCCCATTGTATTAGTAAGAAAGAAGGATGGTTCAACAAGATTTTGTGTAGACTACCGCCGACTGAATGACGTCACTAAAAAGGATAGTTACCCTCTACCAAGGATCGACGACACTCTCGACACACTTGCGGGCAACACTTGGTTCTCGACTCTGGATCTGAAGAGTGGTTACTGGCAGGTAGAGATCCATCCCGACGACCGCGAGAAGACTGCCTTCACAACGGGACAAGGATTATGGCAATTCAAGGTAATGCCTTTTGGTCTATGTAACGCACCTGCAACTTTTGAACGCCTTATGGAAACGGTTCTTCGGGGACTGTCATATGAGGCATGTCTTGTTTATTTAGACGATATCATAATCATAGGAAAATCTTTTGATGAACATCTGAACAACCTCAGGCGGGTGCTACAAAAATTAAAGGAAGCTAATTTGAAGTTAAGCCCTTCGAAGTGCAGTTTGTTTCGTAATGAAGTCACCTACCTTGGACACATCATTTCGGCGGAAGGAGTTAGGACTGATCCGGAGAAGATATCGGCCGTGAAAAATTGGAGTCGTCCAGCAGATGTTCACCAGCTTCGAAGTTTTCTAGGATTATGCACCTATTACAGAAAATTCGTCAAAGGCTTCTCGATGATTGCAAGACCACTTCATAAATTAACAGAAGCCAATCAAAAATTTATGTGGACACAGGAATGTGACGCTGCTTTCGAAAAGCTTAAGGAGGCCTTGACATCCACTCCAATTCTGTCGTATCCTCAAATCGATAAACAGTTTATACTTGATACGGATGCAAGCAACGAAAGCATTGGCGCTGTACTGTCCCAGGAAATCGACGGCCAGGAGCGTGTTATCGCCTATTTCAGCAAGTGCTTGTCAAAGGCCGAGCGAAACTACTGCGTAACAAGAAAAGAGCTTCTTGCTGTAGTGAAAGCCATAGACCACTTTCATCACTATCTTTACGGTCGAAAGTTCCTGATCCGAACTGATCATGCTTCTCTAACTTGGCTATTGAATTTTAAGAACCCTGAAGGCCAGATAGCCAGGTGGATACAAAAGCTTCAAGAGTACGATATGGAGATACGCCATCGAAAAGGCTCATCACATGGAAATGCAGATGCTCTCTCAAGAAGACCCTGCTCAGAGAATTGTAGATACTGCGACCGGGCTGAGAAGAAATTTAATGTCAAAAGTCCTATAGTAAGACAAGTTACAACTCGGTCTACATCATCGCAAGATCCGTGGAGTGACGAGAGCCTGCGTAAAGATCAACTTGCTGATCCTGAAATTAAGCCAATTCTAGAGCTGAAAGAGGAGTCCAACAGGAAGCCCAGCTGGCAAGACATGGCCCATTACCATCCTACGACTAAACGTTATTGGGCTCTCTGGGATTCCTTACATTTGAAGAACGGCATCTTGTACCGAAAATGGGAGTCTGACGATGGAAAGACATGTAGATGGCAACTACTACTCCCTAAGTCGAGAATTTCTATGGTCCTTCAAGAACTGCATGGTAGTCCCACAGGAGGTCATTTTGGTGTAATGAAGACCCTGCAAAAGGTTCGAGAGCGTTTCTACTGGAATAATGTTCGCAGTGACGTGGAGAAGTGGTGTCGAACTTGTGACACCTGTGTAGCACGTAAAGGTCCAAAGAGGCGCACCCGTGGACGATTGCAACGTTATAATGTAGGAGCTCCTTTCGAACGAATTGCTTTAGACATCCTGGGTCCACTTCCTAGAACATCTGATGGCAATAAGTACATCCTCGTTGTCATGGACTACTTCACCAAGTGGCCTGAAGCATACGCCATTCCTAATCAAGAGGCGGTAACCGTAGCAGACATACTGGTTCAACACTGGGTTTCCAGATACGGAGTTCCTCTTCAAATCCATTCCGATCAAGGAAGAAACTTTGATTCGGCTGTGTTTAAGGAAATGTGCGGACTACTCGGCATGGACAAAACTCGAACTACACCTCTACATCCTCAATCGGACGGCATGGTGGAGCGGTTCAATCGTACCATCCTAAATAGCCTCTCTCTCCTGGTGTCTAGAGACCAACAGGACTGGGACAAGAAATTGCCTCTTTTCCTGCTTGCCTACAGGAGTGCCACTCATGAGGCCACTAGTTACTCCCCTTCTCAAATGCTCTTTGGTCGTGATCTTCGTCTGCCTGCTGATCTTTTGTTTGGCCGTCCTCCTGATGCTCCTTCATCGCCTGAGGAATATGTCGATAAACTCCAGGCGCGGATTGAGGAGATTCATCGTCTAGCGAGGAACCGAATCGGACTGGCAACGGAAAAGATGAAGACACGGTACGACACAAAGGCAACAGGACATGAGTTCAACGAAGGTGACAAAGTTTGGTTGTGGAATCCTATCCGTCGTAAGGGACTGTCGCCAAAATTACAAAGAAACTGGGACGGTCCTTACATAGTCGTCAACAGGCTGAATGACGTCGTCGTACGCATACGAAAATCGCCACACGCCAAACCCAAGGTCGTACACTATAACCGGCTAGCCCCTTATTTTGGCCAAAGTGATTAGAAATTCAAAACTAGAATTTTAGACCATGGTCATGAAAGTCACTTTTTGTAAATATGTAAATAGTAATTAGTTCTTATTTATGTAAATTTTATTATTATTGTTATTATTTATTTATTTATTTATTTGTTTATTTATTTTAAGTGTTCTCCTCTAACTCAAGGATTGCACTGCCCGGGACGTGCAGTCTTTGAGGAGGGGGTAGTGTTACGAATTTTGTAAATAGTTAGTGTTTGTACTGTAAAATAATGTAAATAATCTTATTAAGCTCCATTCCTTTACTTATATTAGTTTTTGTTACATTGTCTCTGTTATCAAGCAAACTTGTCCATTATTTTCAGTGTATGTCTACGGTAGATTGGCGAAATAATGAAGATATCGCCAAGTTGGCGTCACTTTTGGCGACTAATTTTGGTCGCCAAATTTGGCGATATATCGCCAAGTTGGCGACAAACTTGGCGATTGTTGGCGATGGTAACCCTTCCCTCTTAATGGTAACCCCCCTTAGATATACTGATACATTGTTTGTTGTTCCGTGGTTTTCCAGGTTTTTCTAGAAATTTCTAGCACATGCTACGAGACTATATATAAGAAGAGAAGCGATGCGAGCTGTTGTTATTATTTACCAGTCAGTCATTGAGTGAGCTACTAGAGATTCTCCAAGCGAGTTTGCTTGATGTATTGAGTTTTATCTACGTTGTTTTGAATGTGATATAGTGTTGAGACATTGTATAAAGAGTCTCTGCGACCTATATTTGTACTTGTTCGATAGATTTAAAGAGTTATTTTGGAATATCTTGTAATATTTGTGAGTTTCGAAGACTCTGTCGTTCTGAAGTTCTGTAAATAAATTATTTTCTACTTTTCTATAAGCAAGAGTTTGAAGTTGTCTAACCATAAGATCAAAAGAACCCAATATACGCTACAATATATATATTTTCTGAAAACTATTACCGTCAACCCAAATTAAATTACGGCAAAAAGCGATGTATTTTTATTCAAAAACGTAATTTGACACACACATATTAACAGCATTATTCCATATATCATTCCGTGGAAATCTATAATCTCAAGATTGTAATTTAACTTTTTCGTTAATTCATAATGAAATCTTTCGAAAAAATCAAAATCCCATATATTTATATTTATTTCTGTGATATTGTCATTGTTTGATAAATAGTTTCTTTTATTAAAGTAATGAAAAGAAATAACAAAGGAAACATGTAGTTTTCCTATAAGAAATATGAAGTTTATGGAAGTGTAATAAATTGAGTTATGATCTATGTTGTTCCCAGGAATTAGTTTTTGTACTCCATTATATTATTTGTACATTTGATATTACTCTAAATTATAAGAGAGGAGAAAATAAAATATTTTGTTATTGACATTTTTTAATTATTTCTTTATGTGTTTTCTTTTTATATTGAAACTATATTTATATTTTTATAAATATAGTGTCTTTTTGTAAGAATTTTTGTAAAGAAACATTAATTTTAAGCAAACAAAAATTGCTTTCGATATTAAAAAAAATTTAATATTTTACTACAGCCATGGACATTTTTTTAACTTTATTTTGTTTTTATTATATTTTAAATTATTTAACGACGCATTTCTTTAAAGAAATAAATTATTTATTAATTCATAAGTATAACTTCATTCAAACGAATGGCAAGAAATCATGTTAACTTATGAATAGTGAATGATATGTATCTACAACATTAAGTTTTTGCTACTTTTTTACATCACACATTCTTTTAAATTTAAACACAAGGGACTGCCCCCTACCAGCTACGCCTATCTCGCTTCTAAAAATCATTTAATTTGATCGGCTTTATAAAATTACAGAAAATAAATTTTAAAAAATATATAAAATGCAGTCCTATCGCCTATTCAGAACGCCTCATGAACGGATTTTTTTCGTTTTACACAGGGGGTTTAGGCTGAATGAGCTGCTATTCATGGTCGTTTTTGCATTTAGTTAGATAAAATTACTTAAACATTTCAGAATCAGCTAATATACAGCGTTTTTAGTTAACACCCGCCTACGATAGAAGTGACTATATATTTGTGCTTTCCTGTAATTTAACAGCCTTCAATGACTGCTTGAAGAGCATGTAAGATGCCTTGATCAAAAAGGAAGATCACTCCATCAACAATCAAGCACTGAACTTTAATTTAGATACAGCCCCTAAAATATGCTCGTTTTAAAAATAAATATTTTCTCGGAAACTTATTTGTACGATTTGTATGAAAGTTTGTTTTAGGCTAATAGAAGAGTGTATAGCTCATTTATTCTGCCAGAACTGAATATTGTTATTGAAAAAAATAAAGTTGGGGTGCGTTTTAATATGTAGATTGCCCCTTAAGAAAATTTTAGATACAACATTTATCAGCAGACATCGTTTTCTTTGTTTGATAAGAGTAATTTTTTTCGTCAATAGTTAAAAGAGTATGTTTAATTTTTTCCCCACTGCTGAAATTATTTGGAACGTATCTAAGCAAGTAAATCTGTAGAACGTCTCACCGTCAGATCTTAAAAATGATTGTTTTATAGTGTCACTTTGGATAATAATTATTTTCCGATAACAGAAAAATTGCTTTTTAAAAATATCTCACAATCCACATATTATGGTTTAAAAGTTACAAGTATATTTATCTATATTACTCCTAGAAGTTTCTGGAATTGAGAATCTTCGCAGTAAACTCCATACTTTTATGGATACTTTTTTTCTGCTTTAAAATTCGACTTTGTAGCGTTTTGAATATATATATATATGTATGTATATATCTGTGGCTTCCGGTAACAAGAAGGTTAGACACATTTTTTTTTTGAAAAAATGAGATATTTTGGGAAAATGTAGCTTTAAAAGTGTATTTTCATCTGTCATAGTACTGAAAAATGAAAATCGAATACTTCCAGTCGTGGGACGACTATAAATTTTCGTTTAAAAATTGAAAAACAGTAATAATCGTTCTCAATTAATAATAACCATTTTTATATAATTATTTTGAAAAATAAAAGTAGTTTTTATCTTATGATTGAACACAGTGAAAATTATTATGTTCTAACCCATTTTATAAATGTAATTATAAAAAAACTTTTGAAAGTTTTAAACGCTAATTATTCAAGATATTAAAAATGTGCTTTACCTGGTTATTACTGGAAGCCATAGATATAGATTATGTCAATTCTCCATTCTGTTTAATATTCTATAACATACAAGCTATTTTCTTTTTAAACTTCATCTAAATTTATATATGTTTTTTCTTTGAAGTTTCTGGAAATTAGACACTTTGCATTGAACTTGGCACTATAGTTGAGTTTAGTTGCTTAGAGTTTGATTTATGTGCGTTTTCCTACAGGAAAATAATAAGAAATATAGTTATGCGGAAAAAGACTATGTTTCATTTCAGCCTTCGGTGACGCGTGTCCATCCCACTCATTTTGATCAGTTGACATGAACATCACATGTAGTACTACTCCGTGCAATCGCGTTACAATGCTCCCAATTTATCAAGGTCAATATATATTTATATATATATACATGAAAGGATGTAAATGGTGGCTGGTCGCTCAATAAACTTGAAGATTCAGCTGACTTCGAATGGTTGTGTATGGATGCATTAAGTTCGTGAAATCCTGACAACATATAAAAAGCTGTATTAATTTGCAGTGGAAAATCCACGGTCGGGACGTACATGTAACAAGGCAATGAATTTACTAATTTTGTGCCTTCTCAAAAAAAAAAATAAAATCGAAGTCAGTTGTTATAAAACATTTATTCATCAAACATGAACAATTAAAAAGAAATCTCACATTATGAAAAATTCGTAAAATCTCGAAGTTGAACATTAATCTCGACATCTTGATACATGATCTTAAACAGCAAATTTAGAATTACTACAAGACTTGTCGACACTAGATAACATATTTTGATGGAGACAGAAGTCAGAATTCCAAAGTCATCCCGTCTCTTTTTTGTTGACTTTTTGAGGAGAGTGACAAATATCGATGAAATACACATCGAATCAATCAGTGAAAGATACATTTCAAGAGATGACAGCTAATGACGCAAGAGGGGAATCAAGAATGAATCCCGTTACTGGTAACGTAAAATATTCGAAGCAAAAATCTAGCTTCGACTGGGCGCGGGAGAACTCGATTCGTCGAATTAATATTGAAAATAAAAATAATTAAATGAATATGAAAACTTTCAAAAATAAATTTAGCTACTCTCCGAATATTATAAACTGGATAGCTAATGATATTTTTAAAGTCAATAAGTTTAGATTCAGGATAAGATAATTATTAATATACGAGTTTGAAAAATTAATAATACATATAGTACATAACTTAGTTTTTCATAGTTTCGTCTTAGGACTTAGTTTTTTTTTTATAAAATTTATTTCTCTTGTATACTACTGTTCCATTTATTCCGTGCAGTACTATAATAAATTAGATAACAATTTCAAATTTTCTAATGAAATATTTTATAATAATGTAAAATCCCATGCATTTTTTATCTAGCATTGTCATTTCTGATAAATTGTTTCTTTTATTAAAATACAAGACTATGCAATCAAGGAAAATAACAATAAAAAATAAAGTTTGCTTAATTGAAATTTGACGTTTTTAGAAGACTACAAAATTGAGTTATGATTTATGTTATTCACGGAATTTAATTTTTTTACTCCATAATGTTATTTCAACATTTTATAGTACTCCTAATTTGAGAGTGGATTTTTTTATTGTTATCTTTATCTAATTTATTTTTTATGCATTTTCTTTTGATTTTCCAACTCAATCTATATTCTTTTAAATGTGTTCCCTTAAAATGGAATATTGCTTTGAAATATTAACTTTTCTTTAGTATAAAATATTTTCCATTTTTTAATAACAATTTTAATTTTTCTTAAGAAAGGTGTTAAAAATGAAATACATTGACATGTTTCGGAACCGTCAAATAAGTTCCATAGTCATAATATAAATAAAACAAAATTTCAAAATATTTCTCGGACAATACAAATGACACTCGACAATGAGAGATAAATAACAAAAAACACGCGCACTATTGCAAAAATTAATTATTATTGACGGTTCCGAAACATGTCAATGTATTTCATTTTTACTTTAACACCTTTCTTAAGAAAAATTAAAATTGTTATTAAAATGTTTATATAAAAGGTGAATATTTTAAAATCTGATGATTTAAAAAATCAATTGGATTTAATTAACTTTTTATCATAAAATATTTTCCTTTTCCTTAATTTACAAAAAATCCATTATCATACTCATTTCGAATTCCGTTTCATTATTTGTATATAGGTTTTTTTTTTTTTTTATTGCATATTTATACCTAGAAACTCTGTATGTTAATTGTACTAGATATTTTTTAAAGATTTAACTCATTTTTCTTGTTAACAATAGAATATCCTTTACGTAGCTATTTATCATTTTGAATATAAATTAAATCTACAATACAATAATTCATTTTGCCTATTTCTCAATTTTTACTTTTAAGAATACGAAAAGATTGTACACTTGCCAGTACTCTCAATAGCAAATAATAGGAAAACATGTCTTTATTTTTTGCATTCCCTAATTTAATTTAATGTCTATGAGTTTATGGTAATTATTAAATTTTAATATCTCAAGAGTTTAGTGTAATTACTCCACAGTTTTCTCCACAGTGTTTACTCCACAGTCCATCCGTCCATTTTCCAGAGCTGTAGAAATATGTTCTATAGAAAAGCATCTAAATTAAACATTGACCAAAACAACAAATAGGCAATTTTGCTGGAATTGAGGTTAGATTTTGCGTCACCTGTACTGCTAGAGGGTAATGTAGTTGTAATACATATTTGTTAGTCGGTTAATTGACTTTTCTGTGTTTCGATATTATTTCATGATTTTGAAATTTAGCACGGTGGATATATTACAAGACGTTTGAGAAGCTAAAATTCTAAGTCAAGCAATAATTTTGCTTTAACCTTTCAAACCAAAATCTCCCCCCTCCAAATAAATAAATAAATTCTTCAAATTAATTTAAATAAAATTTTTATCCTTTTCTACCAGATTTAAAAAGGGAAAATTCAGTTAAAAATTTCTAATGCAAATAATGATTTAAAATTAGACGGAATATAATATATATCTCTGCCTTCAATCAGTTACAAGCTATACCTTTCCAAATTTTGTGCTTTTGCATGCACTATTACTTCAAATTTCTCATAAAAATATCTTTGTAAAGTCATTCTTGGAAGATATTTTGAACAAAACTAGTCGATCTTATAAGAAAGCATTAACAAATTTATTTGAGTGATTTTCTCTTCTTTTTAGTTCAATATTTGTCAGAAAAATTTATCAGTTTAATATGGATCCAAATGGCTCGGTAACTAATCCTTGAATTCTAATGCAAATGATTGGAAATCCAGTAAAATTATCTTTTAGAACATTAATGCTACTTAAGGAATATGAGTTTAAACGTATATTTGTCTACGTCATTCAAATAAACGATTATGGATTCCTTTGTGGCTTTTACTGCAAATCATCTGTACTTTCTTAGACAAGGCTAGTTTAACTTCCATATCACTGAGCAACATACCATTAAATAACATCGAATTATCCTTTTGTTGGACACCTATTCCCATCTGTCTTTCTAGAGGATTTAAGTTATTGAATGTAATGACAAATACATTATCAATTTAGAAATATACTTCACATGATAGTTTTTGCACGTTTTAGGACATTCGCACAGAAATTCCTTTCTTACCTTTTCACATAGGAGGGTCGAGATATTTTTTTAACACGTGAAAACAGAAAATAGCATTTTAAAACAATGGAAATTTATTACCTCCAAACATAAGTACAAATTCCACATCATAGCGCACCCTACCTTTAAAAATTTATGAAATATGTCCTGGAAAATATATCTGTGTTAGATACCTAAAAAAGCAATTTTGGTATAATTCAGGTTATCCTTCGGGACCGGAATAACGAGTTATTTCTTGGAAAATTTGACTCTTCACACGCTTTCCTATTTCAAACTCTCATGAAAATATCTCTGTAGATGACATTTTTGAAATAATTTATGACCCAAACTGGTTAATAACCAATGAAAACGAAAACATTAACAATTTTTATTGAAAGAGTGCTTTTTCTTACATTTAAACACTAATTCAGTTCATAAAAGTACCAAAATTTTGCTTTTTAATACACTCGGAAAGTAATCCTTGAATTATAATGCATATGACTGGAAATCCAGTAAAATTATATATTTAAGGAATATGTGTTTAAACGGAGATTAGTCGATATCATTTAGACAAACGATTTGGGATTCCTTTATGAATTTTACTGCAAACCATCTATACTTTCTTAGACAAGATTAGTTTAGCTTCCATATCACTATGAAATGTACTATGAAGTTACACCACATTATCCTTTGGTTAGGCACTTATTCTCATCAGTATTTCTAAAGGATTTAAATCATTGTATGCAATGGCAAAAACGTTATCAATTTAGAAATGTATTCCCCTTTATAGCATTTGCACGTTTTAGGAGTCTCGTACTGTAATGTTTTGTTCGTTTCTTGCCTAAGAAGGTCGAGATTTTTTTTTCATAATACAAAAATACAGAAAATGCATTTTGAAACTTTTGAAATTTGGTAATACGGAAACGTGTCCTGGAAAAATGTATCTGAATTAAACACCTAAATAACAATTTTGGTTCAATTCAGGTTTTTCTTTTTATTTTGGGTGCGGAGAAACACCATGTTTGTCATGTAATTGCAATTGAGAAATGCCCTTTTAGCATGACAATTTTCCTCTCGGTGTTTTCATATTTCATCCTTTTTATTTTTCACATTGTGACTGTTTTATAAAGACATAAGAAGATGTTTAAAACATGTTTTATTGTCTTTAGTAAGTTATTTCTGGAAATAGTTTACGCTTCACACGCATTACTATTTCAAATCCTCATGAGAGTATCATTGTATCACTCATATGTCAAAGAATTTATGACTGAAACTGATTGATCTTGAATGAAAATGTAAACATTAACACTATTTTTTGAAAGAGTACTTTCCTTCCTTTTAAGCAATCTTCATTATGTATAATTAGAAAAATTTATCTTTTAATATAATTGGAAACTAATCCTTGAATTCCAATGCATATATTTGGAAATCGAGTAAAATTATCTTTTAAAAATTAATGCTACTTAAGGAATATGTGTTTAAACGGATATTTTGTTTACATCATTCAAACAAAGGATTTTGGATTTCTTTGTGACTTTTACTGCAAATCATCTATACTTTCTTAGACAAGGGTACTTTAACTTCCATATCACTGTGAAACATACCATGAAATTACACCGCATTATCCTTTCGTCAGGCACTTATTCCCATCAGTATTTCTAAAGAAATAAAATTATTGTGTGTAATGACAAATACGTTATCAATTTAAAAATATATTTCACTTTAAAGCTTTTGAACGTTTTAGGAGACCTTCTTCGTAATTTCTTGTTTACTTCTTCACATAGGAAGGTCAAGATTTTATTTTTTAATAAGTGAATACCGAAAATAGCATTTTAAAATAATCCAAATTTATTACCTCCAAGCATAAAAGCAAATTCAAACTCACAGTGCACCCTATATTTCAAAAAATTTGAAATATATCCTAGAAAATATATATATATATGTTAAATACCTAAACAAACAATTCTGATATAATTCAGGTTATTATTCAGGACCGGAGTAACGCCGTGTTGGTCACTTAGTTGTAATTTATGTATATCTTTTTTGTATGACAATTGTCCTCTCTGTATCTTGATATTCCTTCAATATTTTAATTTTTCTCATTGTGGATGATTTATGAAGACATAAGATGTTAAAAATAAGTTTTAGGAGAGTTTCATACCAACGCACGCAATATCTTAACTTTAGTAAGCTATTTCGTGTAAAATGTTCTACTTTACTATTTCAAATTCTCTTGAAAATCACATTGTTCATAACATTTCTGAAACAATGTATGACCCAAACGGTTTGATCTCCATTGAAAACGAAAACATTAACAACTTTTATTGAAACAGTATTTTTCTTCCACTTAAGCAGCCTTCAAAATATAGAAGCAGCAAAATTTCTCTTTATAATATAATCGAATATTAATCTTTGGAATGCATGGGATTAAAAATCCACTAAAAGTATCTTTGAAAACATTAATGCTACTTAAGGAATAATTGTTTAAACGGATATTTGACTTCATCGTTCACAGAAACGATTCTGGAGTCCTTTGTGATTTTCTGCAAATCATCTATACTTTCTTAGACAAGGATATTTAAATTCCATATCACTGTGAAACATACCATCAAATTACAGTGCATTAGCCTTTCGTTAGGCACTTATTCCCATTAGTTCTTCTAAAAGATTTAAATCAATGTATGTAATGACAAACACGTTATCAATTTAAAAATATATATCGATTTATAGCTTTTGCACGTTTTAGGAGACTTGCGTCGTAATTTCTTTTTTTACTTTTTCGAATAGGAAGGTCGAGATCATGAATACAGAAAATTGCATTTTAAGGGACACAGTACCTTTGAAATCATCTCTTCAATTTTGAATAGTACTGTAATATATGTGCTGGCACAATACTTAATGCTAAAAATTAAAATTAATTTTAAACAAGTTGGAAATTGCACGTAAAGCGTAGCAAATGAGGTGCGTTCGTATGATAACAAAGTTTTAAAATATCACTCTCACATATCAATCTCATAAAATTTTAAATAGTTAATTACAATTAAAATGCGCACCAAATAATGTTCTCCCTATACCATTATATGATGGAATACTTTTGTGTGGCCTTGTAAATCAATAGCAAATGTTCTTTGCACCACAGATTGTGCAAAATGTATATATAATATATATATTATAGATACATATGCATTTCATTATGTTCGAATTAGTGTAACACCCTTAAAATGCATTTGAAACATTTCCCCCCATTGACCATAATGTAACGGAATACTTTTGATTGCCCCTGTAATTGAACTACGCATCCGATTTTGATAAAATTTGAAATAACTCGACAAAATTAGGTAATAGTTATGTATTTTAAATCTGAAACGATTAGAAAGCATTTGAAACTTTTTCCCCATTGACCGTAATGTAAATGAATACTTTAAAAAATATAGAGAACAAAAGATCGTGTTGGTACATTCCGATAAAGGTGCCATGTTGTTGTTCTAAATTAAAAGTCTTGAAGTCTTTCTTGTTTTTATTCCACAAACACAAATACTAACACAACAACAATTACACATAACATTTAAAAAACTATTAAAAAATTATCATCAATATTATAAGAAATTTCAGGAGAGCATGCCAAGAATTGCTCTATATTCCGAGACGAAAAATTACTCCAAACTGAAGTAAAAACAATAGCTTTCTGCCAGGTTCGGGAACATTACGTAATGGCGTGAGAGACAGTTAACTCCTCTCACAGACACGTGATACAATAAATTCGTAACATACTGCCCCGCCATGAACAAGGGGTTCATAAAAAATTTAAGAAAATAATGTTAAGAAATTCAGTTAAATATTTAATATAATATTATTTAAATCAATATATATTCCAAGTATAGATTTAAATTCAGATATAAAAATTTATAAGAAACAATAATATCTAAGATAATGAAGCTTCAAGAGTGAAACAAGAAAGTAAAGCAAAACATTTCAAAAAGATAATCAAATATTAAAGTAAATTGCTTAAATTTAAATTCAATTCAAGATCAAGCTAATATATGCATATATATATAGTCCTGGAAAGTGACATCAAATTTCCATACTCTATCTAGGGTAAATCATGCTATACTTTTTTAAAAAAGACATTCTATACACTAATAGTCTGAGTATGAATAATATAATTCTAAAATAATATTTAACTATCATATTTAAATCAAGATCACAATAAAATTGCAAATATGAAATTCAAAAAATAATGCAAATATTTATACATTTTAATACTTACTAAAGACATATTTCAGTAAATAAAATTATATCATAAGGCTTAGAAAAAACCAGATAAATATATACAGTATAATAATGTTCTAAAATGTCCTGTTACTTGAAAGAAAAAGAAAGAAAAAGTTCTACTTTCAGTTCTGAAGCTCCAAATTGTACAGCAATTGTACAGGTCGTTTTATGATTGATGATTCAGTTTTTATCTTGCAAGCCCTCACCTTGCCATCTCTTCCAGGAAATAACTCAAGAATTCTACCTAATTTCCAAAAATTTCTAGGTAAATGATCATCTTTGATCAAAACTATATCGTTAACTTTAAATTGAGGAATATTGGTTTTAACCGAACTAGAATGAGCAGATCTCAAATTTAGCAAATACTCATTTTTCCATCTTGACCAAAAATATCTCATTAACTTTTCTCGATAGTTAAAAGCTTTTACAAAAATTTTCCTGGAAGAGAAATTTGAATCAAGGTGAAGTCTTACTGAAGGTAGTGAAGTTATCCTTTTTCCTAAAATAAAGTGCGCTGGAGTTAAAGCAGTTGGCTCTTCGGCATCACTACCAACGTAAGTAATTGGACGGGAATTGATCATTCCCTCAATTTCAAGAAGAATAGTGTGTAACTCATCAACGGTCAGAGAAGATTCTCCAAGAGTTTTCCGCAGGGCAACTTTTACAGTGCGAACCATACGTTCGTAGAATCCGCCCCACCAGGCGGCTCGTTCAACAATGTACTTCCATTTGATGGAATTTGAAGCACAGTAATTTTTCACATCTTCATGATTTATTATTGTCCACAGATGTTTCAATTCTTGATCGGCAAGCTTAAAAGTATGTGCATTATCTGAAAATACTAACGATGGTAAGCCACGTCGAGCAATAAAACGTCGAAAAGCAAGAAGAAATGTCTCAGTTGACAAACTGCTGACAAGTTCCAGATGAATACCTCTTGTCACTGCACATGTTATTAGAAGAATATAATATTTAAAATTGTCATATTTCACAAACAATGGACCCGCAAAATCAACACCAATAACCGAAAATGGAGCTGCTTGATCCACTCGATCAGCTGGTAGTGGAGCCACTGTTTGGTTTCCTGGCGAAGAATTGAATTTTTTGCAAATAATACAGTTTTTAAGAAGAGATTTTATCGTTTGTCTGGCTCTAGTTATCCAGTATCTTTCCCTTAACTTAACTAATGTGTGAGCTACACTAGAATGAAAAACTTTTTCGTGGGAATTCCATATTAATAATTTTGTGAACTTCGATTTAGGTGGGAGAATAATAGGATGCTTTTCATCCGTTGACAAATGAGATTTCTGTAATCTTCCTGAAACGCGTAATATATTTTCGTTATCCAAGAAAGGGTTTAAACACAATAAATTAGAATCTTTAGGGATAGGTTTTCCATTTTTTAAGCAACTAATTTCATCAAAATAAAATGCATTTTGCTCAATTTTTATCCAAAACTGTTCTGCATTATATAATTCATCTGACGTAAGAGCACCTTTGTTATCACAATTTCTTTTCAGTTTCTTTACAAAGCGTAATACCCAAGCAGTCACCCTTAATAATTTTCTCAAATTATTAAATCTATCAGGATCAATAATTTTTTCATAAGTTATTGCTGAGCTAACTATAACTTTAGATTTATACTCAGATTCAATATCTTTGTCAATTGGATCAAATTCAACTGCATTTACTATAGGCCACTTGCTTTCTGGCTCATTCAACCATTGTGGGCCATGCCACCATTTTTTTGAGTTTATTAATTCTTTAGTAGATAACCCCCTAGTTAATAAATCCGCAGGGTTATGTTTTCCTATACAATGTTTCCAACAATTGGGATCTGTGATTTCCTGAATCTCGATAACTCTATTAGAAACAAACTGTTTCCATTTAGACGGGAAACCTCTGATCCAGTGTAATACTATGGTAGAATCACACCATAAATATATCTTCTCGATCCACTTAAAAATATCCTTCAAGTGCTTAACTAATCTTGCTGCTATTAGAGCGCCCATTAGTTCTAAGCGAGGTAACGTTATTTTTTTAATCGGGGCTACCCTTGCCTTAGAAATTACCAAATTAGAGTTAAAAGTGTCATGTGACGTTTTATATCTAAAATACGCCACTGCTCCAAAAGCTTTCAATGAAGCATCAGAAAATATATGTAACTGTATATTTTCTCCATCTACAAAATCGGCAAAATAATATCTAGGAATTTTGATTTTTTGTAAATCCTTAATTTCAGTACAACATAATAACCACTTATCTTTAATTTCGCCTGAAAATTCTTCATCCCAATCCAAACCAAGTTGCCACAATTCTTACAAGAGACACTTTAATCGTATCAAATAAGG
Source organism: Maratus speculifer (assembly GCA_964019185.1). Taxonomy (NCBI): domain Eukaryota; kingdom Metazoa; phylum Arthropoda; class Arachnida; order Araneae; family Salticidae; genus Maratus; species Maratus speculifer. Next base: position 265,236,271 of record OZ025295.1, on the reverse strand, counting down.
AGAAATAAATCCAGAAGGATCAAAGATTTTTGCAGCTATGTGAAGTACATTTCTTTTGGTGCATTTAAATTCATTTAAATCTGATAATACTGATGTTAAATTCAGACACAATGTATCTTCCTTATTACTCCAGTTAAGACCTAGTACTTTTAATTATTTATCAGAATGTTCATTTATTTCAATTTTTGGATTGGAATTTTTCCACAAATTTTTTAACTCCTCAGAGTTGGTGTCAAACTTTCTCATAGTCATGTTTGCGTCTTTCAAAATAGAAACAGCGTCAGAAGATAACTGAAATGCTTCTTGAACAGTGGAACTTCCATAAAAAAGGTTGTCCACATACAGCGAATTATTTAACATTTCGTAAGCGAGAGGATGCGAAAATTTATATTTCATAAGATGGGTTTTAATAGTCGCTGCCAAAACATACGGTGAACTTGTCACGCCGAAACAATGTCTATTAAAATGATACAGTACTACTGGTTGTGATCTGTCACAATTTTTATAATACAAAAAACATAAGAAATTTCTGTCGCATTCTGAAACCTGTATTTGTAAGAAAGCTCTAGCTATATCTCCACAAAACCCTACCTTATACTCTCGAAATTTCAAGATAACATCTACTAAATCAGCATTTAAATTTTCCCCTGAAAGAAGACATTCATTTAAACTGTAATTAGATGTTTGTTTACTGCTAGCGTCAAATACGACGCGTGTTTTAGAGCTATGAGAAGATTCCTTAATTACTTCCCTGTGCGGCATTGTATACATATTAGAACAATCATCATCACACATTTGTATTATTTTCTCTTGAAATTGCTCTTTCATGACTGCATTATATCTTTTAAATAATGTTTCATCCTTATCAAAATGCTTTTCTAGATACATAAATCTTGTCTTTGCAACATAAAAATTATTGCTTAAATTATTTCGCAAATCTGTTGATTTCCAAAGCAAAGGAGCCAGATATCTATCATTTATAAATTCTAAATTGTTTTGAAAAACATCTAAATTATCCGAAGCTAATTTTCTTTCGTTATTTGACAGGAATGACTCAATGTTCCATAAACATGTCAGATCTTTCTCTTTAGATGAACAAAATACATTTAAACAATGATCAGAATTGATTAACTGGTTATCTGGCAGCTGTCCAACAACCGTTTCGCCAAAAATAGAACCTTGAAAATATAATTTATTGTTTATTTTTGCAAACGATCCTGTCAAAGTTTGATGAATGTAATTCGCGCCAAGAAGGATTTGAACGGGATAATCTATTTCGAAAGTGTCAGCAAATTTGATTTCTTTAGAAATGACATTTATTAACTGAGGATTTACATTTTGCAATAAATGAGTGCCACAAATTTCATCAGTAATTAAAGCTTCAACATCAATAGATTTATAAGGAAAAAATCTACTTTTTAAAGTTATTTTTACACATTCAAATTCAGATTCAGTAGGTGTTCTATTAGAAAATGTGTAAATGAAAAGTTTTTCTTTTCTTAAAACTTTTGCATTTAAAGCTTTCGCTAAATCGCTTCGAATAAAAGTTTTAGTAGAAGCTGAATCATACAATATTCTAGCGATTATTTTTTTACTTTTACTTTCGACTTGTACGAGGGCTGTCTGAAGTAACGTCGTATATTTTTTCTTCGAATCCTCTGATTCATGGACAGATGACATAACGGTATCATTTTCGGGAATTTGTTTATCTTCTTTTATTTCAGAATTAGCATTTTGAACTAAATTTTTGGATTTTGTTTGGGGGCAAAACAGGTGGTTATGTTGATAACTCTCACATGTATTACATGGTTTAATTTTCACTTTACAAACTGATTGTAAATGTTTATAAAAACAGCGATAACACCTACCTTCTTTTTTCAGTTTATATCTTTTTTGTTCATTTGTTAAGATTTTACATTCTAATCCAGTATGGCAATTAGAATTGCAAAAAATACAAGCATTCTTAAGGCCCCTGTCCTCGCTCGAGGAAACGCTCGCGAGCAAATGCTATTCCTATGGGGAATCATTTTTCTAATAACTCTTTCACATTTTGACATTTTTGAATAATTTTTTTTGCACTGGATAGCTGGGGTGCATGTCGATAGCGCACGTTTTTTACTTTTTCGATTGTGGTTGCAGATATTTTTTACAAAGTTAGTTTCACTTTTAAAACCGGTTTCGAAACTGAAAGTGCTTTTTAAAAAATATATCAGCAACCAAAATCGAAAAAGTAAAAAAGGTGCGCAATCGGCATGCACCCCAGCTATCCAATGCAAAAAAAATTATTCAAAAATGTGAAAATGCGAAAGAGTTATTAGAAAAATGCTTCCCCATAGGAATAGCATTAGCTCGCGAGCGTTTCCTCGAGCGAGGACAGGGGCCTTAACAATTGTAATCAATGCAGCCGCTGACGGGAAACTAATTTTTGTTTTAAATTTATACTTAGATTGTTCAGTTTTCGAACGAAATGTGTCCTGATTTTTTAAGGAAAGTCCTGAAATTAAATTTGCAGCTTCCAAAGATTCAATTTCAAATTTTATAAACTGCATCAATTCATTAATATCACCCGCTTTATTAGGATCTTTTTTCCTATGGAATTCCACCACTAAATTATGTGGTAATTGTTTTAACAATATAGGGATTAACAAATATCCTAATTTATCCAAATCAATACCCATAGATTGTAAATTTCGGATACTAACTTCACTTTCATCATAAAGATTCCTAAGCGCTCTAATATTTGAAGAAAACTTAACGGGTTCCAATTCCAGTAATTTGTTAACAAAACAACTTATCAATTGTTCTTGTTTTCCATATCTTTCTCTTAATAAAGATAAACAAGACTTGTAGTTTTCTTCTTTTAAGGCAAATCCTGCTATTGTTTTATAAGCTTCACCAGTTAGGAAAGATTTCAAATATAAAAATTTATCAATAGTGCTTAAAGATTTATTTGAATCAATGGCGCTTTCAAAACTCTTAAAAAATTCCAAAAAATTTTTTGGATCACCATTGAACGTGCTGATGTTGAGTTTCGGTAAATTTACCGAAATTTGTGATTGCGAAGCTGTATTAATATGAGAAATATTGTTATTTTGAACAGATTCAGCTTGTTCGATTTTAAATTCGTTTAATTTTAATCTAACACTAGATTTAGATTCCATAATTGATTCATCATACTCAATTGACTTTTGAATTTCGGTTTCGAATTGCGTTCCGTCTGTAATTATTTCTTCAATTTTTTCATTTAGTGTTTTAAGTTCATTTAGTTTTTCTTCTAAATTTAACAGATATTCTGACAACTTAAACTTATCACTAGTACTTTGAGTATTAGCACTCGAAATGAAAGTTTCAATAGTACTAATTAACTTAGTACATGATGTTCTTAAAACTTTTCTTTTTGCTTTTAATTTCTCAAGCGATTCCATTTTTAACTAGTAACAGAATTAATAATAATAAATAAAAAAGTACGATACCTTTGCTTCGAACTTACTGTTCGAATTTATCCTATAGGATGAGCTCGTTCATGATTATATTCCAATAAAATAATGCAAGGAACTAAATTTCTTTAAGTTCGCGCGTTTTCGGCACCATGAAAAAATATTGAGAACAAAAGATTGTGTTGGTACATTCCGATAAAGGTGCCATGTTGTTGTTCTAAATTAAAAGTCTTGAAGTCTTTCTTGTTTTTATGCCACAAACACAAACACTATCACAACAACAATTACACATAACATTTAAAAAACTATTAAAAAATTATCATCAATATTATAAGAAATTCCAGGAGAGCATGCCAAGAATTGCTCTATATTCCGAGACGAAAAATTATTCCAAACTGAAGTAAAAACAATAGCTTTCTGCCAGGTTCGGGAACATTACGTAATGGCGTGAGAGACAGGTAACTCCGCCCACAGACACGTGATACAATAAATTCGTAACATACTTTTGATTGTCCCTGTAATTGATCTATGCATCCGATTTTCATAATCTTGAAATGACTCGACAAAATTATGTAATAATTATGTATTTTAAATTTCAATCGATTCGGTCGGGTAGTTTTTGCGTTGTTATATGCGGACAGACAGACGGACAGACTAACGGACAGATAAACGGACAGACAGATGGACAGACGGACGGACGGAACGACACCAATAGGTGCTACGTATTTGTATAATTACGAACGCACCTAAAAACAGTCTTGTAGAACAGATCATTTTACTAAAATTTATTATTTAAAAATACTTTTTTAGAATCCTTTCTATTTTTATACATATGGATATTTTTGCTTCGATTTCTTTTTTCTCCGGATTCATTGGAATACCTTACATAAAACTATTGCATAAAACTATGATTTTTTAGATGTATGGCATTTTAGATTTAATGTCTTTCATTACTTTCATGTATATTAAAAAATGAAAAAAGTTCAACAAACTCCCAATTTAAATATTTAATATATATATAAACACGAATGTTAAATCCATGGACAATATACCATGGGAAACCAATAAAAAATGTAACTTATATCTAAATTAGCAAAAAAAGTCTTAGACTTTATTGAACAGGTAAGCTATAAAATTATAAATACGGAGGAAAATCAGTTTAAAGTTTTTATATGCATGGGTATTTGCGTAGGATCTATTAACAAAATTTACAATATCTCTCAATAAAAGAAGTTATACACAATTAAAGAAGATTTCGGTTAATATTAAAAAAGAAAATCGTTCTTTTGACCAATTTCAAGGTACTGTGTCCCCTCAAAACGATCAAAATTTAACATCTTCAAACATAATTAAAAATTCCAACTCACAGTGCACCTTTCCATTCTAAAATGTTCAAACATGTTCTGAAAAAATTTTGGTCTAATTCAAGTTATTCTTAGGGACCAGAGCAACACCGTTCTGGTCATGTAATTTTAATTTATTCGAAGATTTTTAATATGAAAATTATCCTCTAAAAAATTATATTCCTTCATCATTTTAATTTTTCTCATTGTGAATGGTTTAAAAAGACCTAAGAAGATGTTTAAAAAACGTTTTAAAAGGTTAAACACTAACTCATGCAACATGTTTTATTTTAGTACGTTACTTCTTGTAAAATTTTGTGCTTCACACACCTTACTATTATAAATTCTCATAAAAGTATCATTGTAGATGACGTTTTTTAAAGAATGCGACTGAAAATACTTGATCTTGATTGAAAACGAAACCATTATCAGCTTTTACTGAAAAAGCGCTTTTCTTCCTTTGAAGCCAGCTTCAGTATATAGAAGTAGTAAAACTACTCTTTTTAATATACTCTTTGAAATCAAACATATGTGTAAATCCAGTAAAATTAACTTCTGAAATCTAAAACTTGAATGCTATCTAATGACTAATTGTTTAAATGGACATTTGTCTGCATCATTCAAACAAGCGATTTTGGATTCCCTTGTGAGATCTGCTGCAAACCATCTAAACTTTCTTAGACACGGATAGTTTAATTTACGTATCACTGTTGAACATACAATTATATTACACCGCATTTTCGTTTCGTTAGACAATTGTTCATATCGTCTTTCTAAAGAATTTAAATCATTGCTGTTAATGACAAATATGATATCATTTTAGAAATATGTTTCATTTTATACCTTTAGTATGTTCTAGAAGCTGTAATTTTTTCTGTAATTTCTTATTCTTTTTTCAAATAAGAAGGTCGAAATTATTCTTCATAACACATAAATACAGAATAATACATTTTAAAACTTTTCAAATTCAATACCACCAAACATAAGTACAAATTCCAACTGCACAATGCGTATATCCTTTCAAAAAATGTTGAATTATGTCCTGCTAAAATATATCAGAGTTATACACCTAAATAAACTATTTTAGTACAACTAATGTTATTATTTTATTTTGGGTCCAGGGTAACGCCATATTTGTCATATAATTGTAATTTAGTTAGACATTTTTAGTATGACAATTGTCCTCTTTGTGTTCTGATTATTTCATTCTTTTCCTTTTACTTTTTGTAAATGTTTTATAAAGACATAAAAAGATGTTTAAAACGTGTTTTAAGAAGGTTAGATACTAACTCAAGCAATATTTTACTTTAAGAAGTTATTTCTTGGAAAATTTCATACATCACATTCACTACTATTACAAATTTGCACTGAAAGTTTCTTTGCAGATGAAATTTGTGAAAGAATTTAAGAGCGAAATTGGTCGATCTTGATTGAAAACGTAAACATTAGCTGCTTTTATTGAAATAGCGTTTTTATTCCTTTCAGGTAATCTTCACTATATAAAAATAGCAAAATTTCTCTTTTGAATACACTCTGAACCGTTTCTTTAAATTCTAATACATGTGATTTGAAATCCAATAAAACTATCTTCTAAAATCTAAAACATGAATGTTAGTTAATAAATAATTGTTTAAATGAATATTTGTCTGCAACATTCAAACAAATGATTGCGGATTCCTGTGTGACTTTTGCTGCAAATCACCTATACTTTCATAGACACGGACAGTTTAACTTCCGTATCATTGTAGAACATACCATTAAATTACACCGCATTATCCTTTTGTTAGACACTTATTCTCATTACTCATTCTAAAGCATTTAAATCATTGTAAGTAATGACAAATACGTCAGAAATTTTGGAAAATTTCTAGACCATGAAAATATTTCAGATATAAATATTATTTTCTGATAATAATTATGTTTCACCTTTTGGAACATCACACACATTTTAATTTATATACAAGTTCAAAAATATACAGCTGTATTCTGAAAAAAAAATATTTTTTTTCAAATTATTGTATTTGCTTTATATATTTCTGAGTGTATATAAAAATAAATTTAAAAAAATTGTTAATGCTTGTATGTTAATCCTTATTTTATGTACATATTTTAATAAACCCACTAATGATTAAACGCATTTACTAACAGGCTTTTACTTCTACAATTTATGACATTTAAAGATTGCGATAATGTAACTTTAAAATATGTGTCTTGTCGTTCTCAGTTAAAATCCATCCGCATGAGCCTGATTAATCTTATTTGTATAATGATATTGTGTGGAGTAAAAATGTTTCCGACATGTTTTTTGCAAAATGGTAAATACATACAAAAGCATCAAAATTAATAAAAATATTAATATTCGTTCAAATCTAAAGTTATTTGCCATTGTTTTATGAATTTTTCAATCCTCTCTATGAAAAAGAGCAACGAACTCAAATCCAGAGAGAGACTGACCTCATTTATGACCTCTTCATTTGAAATGAAGGTATGGCCATCAAGAAGCAGCGCAGTTGTGAAAAGAGAGAACTACAAATGCAACATTTCGCGGTTTTATGGTGGATGATGCATCAAATTCCACTCTATCATTTAGATCGTCCTTTCAGCCATTGAACTAACGTGTGGCCGAGTGTTACCTTCATTAATGAAGCCCACCCTCCTTCTGAACTCATTTCTTCTTTTTTTTACGAACTTCATCACCAACTTTTATCAATATGTTGCTGTATATTGCATTGTTGATAATCTGACGGCTTTTTAGGCACTCTTTGTCTGGTATTTAACGACAATCGATCTAGATGCAGAGAAGCACCTTCTTGTTCGTTAGGGCACGTTTTGCACCTGTTTATTCCACAGGTGCTGACCACCTATGTACTTACGGCTTGCATTGTTGTAATGCACACATTTTTTACCACAGGTCACAATTCTGTCCAGAATGTTATATTTCCTTTGAACACTGAGCAGAGCCACAGCAGTTTTTTCTCATGTGCTTGACATAAGCAGCAAATTCGTGAGGCACCTATTGTTCGAAAAAAAACGTTAGATTTATGCGTTAATTACCGTTTTTTGGCAAATGTTAAGCTCTAACACAATAGTTCTTGTTAAAACATTTTTGTCTTGATCAACGATATAACTCAATTGCAACTCTAGCCGCTCACAATCTATTCCAAAAGCGCGGCCAGAATACGGATAATCTCCATTTCGAAATTTTAAGATTTAAACTTGAGTAAAAAAAAAACTTGATTGTATCACCAGAAATAGTATTGATACCTAAACTATCATGCAATTTTTGTGGAATTCAGCCGCAATGTGTTTGTTACGGAACTCATCGTAAATAATCGTTCTGATACGCTGACGTCATACCTCCATTTTTAACACTTTTTGGAAGCACAAGGTAATAAATATGTAATATACAAATTACATAGTCACATACTTCCTATGTTCAACTTTCGAATGCAATAGCTAATTTCTGGAATGGATAACAAACATATAAAAGACTGAATTTGGCACGAATGTATCTCCCCTTGGCGGAAAAATTTTTACGCAACTTAATATATACTTGTATACAAACTATGTATTTAATGTTGATGATTCTTGTTTTCTTAAGAATGCTGTTTAACTAATCAGAAGCTAATATATTTAATAGTATCTAAATACAAATTCACAAATGTAAAATCACTGTAAAAATTATTGAAATAACAATGATAAAATGGGAATAGGTTTTGAGAATGTGTAAAGAAAATTTAATTTCACAACTTTCTACGCTTTGCAGTGAGCGCTAAGAATACTGTTACCTCCGTATTATAATCTTTTAACAACTTATAGTTATCGATTTCCTTACCTAGTATCGATGGATAATATATAATGTCATAGACCTGTCCTAGGTATTTAATTGTGTGAAATTTTATAAAAAATGTGAAGTATCATTATAATATAAGTTTTTGCAAGTTTTTTTTTCTTTTGCATGTTGCCTACAATGATAGCTATTTGCAGTATCGAACAAGTAAATCTTTATTATCTTGAAATATATACATTATAATTAAATGTTTTATTTAGAAACGAAGAAAAATCAGTCTGTATTATTAATTAAATATCAAATGTCTCTGTGATATTAAATTAAATAACCATGCACTAACACCCCCCTTCCAAAAATGTATCTACACAAATGAAAAAATTCATATACATATATATAGTTGAATTTATAAAGATCTTTATACGTTCCAATTTTCTGTAATTTCCTAAATATCAGCATTTGAAAACAAAGACAACATTTTCGCTTCTAATTTTTCCCCAAACTACCTTTTTGAAGCACTGAACTGGATACAAGATATTGTCACATGTAGTATATCAAATTATTTCTTATCTTAGTGCACGAGTTGTTAAACACATTTTATCATTCTTAAGCACATGGAAGGAATGATAATTTATTTTCACTATAGGGAATATCTATGCTGCTTTTTCCCCAAGTCTTTTTATGGCTTTTATTATATTATTATTTGTAGCGAAGAAAATATTGCTTTAAAAGTGTTTGTTAATTTTCTATAGTTACATTAATTGCTGTGCCAATTACATTTAAAATATTATTTAAATTATAGTACAGTCAATGCAATGTAAAAAAGAGAAATCATGATTTCTCAATTATTTTACTATGCATATTTTTTTTAAATAATATATATCCAGCATATCTAAGTAAAAAAAAAAAAAAAAAAAAAAAAAAAAAAAAAAAAAAAAAAAGTTGTTTTTATCGAGTTGATCAACTTTGTTTTATATTCGCAACATACGCGCATAAATGTTTGATAAGAAATGCTCATCAGACAGGAAAAAAAAACAAAAATGAATAAACCATTACTTTATATTGTTGTTATTATAAACGTAAAAGAAAAGAAAATGTAAAATATTTCTTACATATCCTTCCTAACTGGCATAAATAAATGCTAAAACCATTGTGACGGTTCATTTTGACACGTACCACATGAAGATACGTCAATAGAGACTACGTTTTTTCTACAAAATATATTAACAAACATAGGACATCGCTAAGACCAGTAAGATTTAAAAAAAATTATTATCCGATATTCCGTCATAAATGGAAAAGAAAAAGATAAATGCTGTAAAAAAGTTATAAGTATTTAGTCGTAGAGTAAACATCCACTAATCCAGCATTCTAAACTCTGGCATGTAGGATAATTCGGCATGACTACTTTGGAAAAAAAACACAGCACGTTTTCAATTTTATATTCGTGTACATTTGTTGCACTTTTACATCATTGAGCATTTTGTATTCTGCCCAAACTGCTTAAAGAATAAAAAACATGCTTTACTGCCATTTTTAGGTTTGTTCGTAATTATGTAAATACGTAGAACTATAGTTGTCGTTCAATCTGTCCATCTGTCCGTCTGTCAATCCGCATATAACAATGCAAAAACTACTCGACCGAATCGTTTGAAATATATAATTGTCACATAGTTTTATCGTGTGATTTCAGATTTTATGAAAATGTGGTGCATAGTTCAATTACAGGGACAATCAGAATTATTCTGCTTCATTACGGGCAATTTGAAAAAAATAATAACGTACATTTTAATGGTGTTGCCTTTGCACTCTTTCGATTCAGAATAAAATTAATCTATGCATCTATGAAGTATATACTATAATTTACATTCTGTATAATATGTGGTGCAAAAAATATTTGTTATTGATTTACAGGGCCACACAAAGTATTACATTACATAATGGTTAAGGTAGAACATAGTTTGCTGCGCGTTTTAAATGCATTAAGCAATTTAACATTTTATGAAATTCATACACGTTGCTGAGGATTACTACAAGTTTATTCCTGTTTAATAGAAAGCAGATAGTACTTACATTAACACACAAAAAATTTCGGCTACTATATTGTATCCGAAATACTGTATATTATTACACTGAGAAAAGAATAGTTTTAGGTGCGTCCATAATTATGTAAATACATAGCACCTATAGTCGTTGTTTAGTCTGTCCGTATAAGACAGCGCAAAAAATACCCAAACAAATCGTTAAAGTTTTAAAATATAAAATTATTGCATGATTTTGTCGACTCATTCCAAATTTTATGAAAATCGAATGTATAGTTTTACTACTGGGACAATCAAAATTATTCATTACACTGCAATTAACAGGAAAAAGTAGTTTCAAAAACAATTTAATGGTGTTACACTCTTTCGATTATAATAGAATTCACATGAATCTATGAAGTATATACTAAAATATACATTCTGTACAATCTGTATTGCTTTTTATATTAGTAATTTACAGGAAAGCACAAAAATATTCCACTTCATAATGGCTTACGGGAAAGCATTGTTCTTGGTGTGTGTTAATTATGTTAGGTTATTTCACATTTTATGAAATTGATATGCCTTGCTGATGTTTAATACAAGTTACATCCTATATAATGGAAAGCAGATAGTATTTACAGGATCACACAAAAGATTTCAACCACTATACTGTATCCAAAGTACTATATATTTCTACAGCTAGATCTGTATATTTTTCAAACTTCTTTATATGAATAATGTACTTTATTTACTACGCTTCACGTGTAATTTCCAACTTATTTGTTTAATTCTACCTTCAACAAATTGTATTGGACATGAACTCTATAATTCGGAAATTTAAATCGTCTTTTTTGAATCTTCGAAATTAATCTTGTTAATTAAAATGTTCCTATATAATTAAGTGTAATTTTTTAATTTTTAATCGTTTCGGATTAACAGGAATTTCGGTTTAGCTTTGTGCTGCTGTATATGGTGCAGACAATTTATTTGTGTAATTGAGATAAATTAAAAAAAATCTGATATGAAATATTTTTATAAAAAGAGAGGGAATATCCCCGCAGTTCTAGTGTTATGAATGTATTAACTTCACTCTCGATGTCCTAATATTAATAAAAAATAGATAAATATTTAATTATTAATGCTTGTGCCTTAGTAAACAAAAGTTAGAAATACTATTAAATAAATATCTTAAAGACATTCGTAAAAGTACTTGTCCATGGAATACTGTATAAATAACTTAAGGTTCCCGGAATCTATCCTCGTAATCTCGGCTCCTCCTACGGGGTCACGGATCATCCGTATCACTGTTGAACACGAAGAAAAGATGTCCCATTATTCACCCAGCAGGGATTTCGCATGTTTTTCTAAGGCATTTATTTTGTGATGTACTGAAGTAAATAAAGACAAGTTTTTCTCTGGACATATTATTTCTGCCTTTGTATTAAGATGTCATATTATATTTTCTTTCATAGTATATTACATAAATATTCCCCTAAATTATTGAAATAAGTTTTTGTATGTCTTGTAAATTTTCATTTACAATTAAATTTGTGATTTCAAACTTTTTTTGAGATACTGTTAAACATTATTACTTAGAAAACTAATTGGGATCCGTGCCTGTCCGAAAAAAAAAAATGGATCATAGAAAATTCTTAAAAAAATTTATAACGTACATGCTGATAAAATATTACTTATAATATTACTTATTATTTACTCAGTTGTAGAGTAAATATCAACTAATCCACATGTAGGATAATTTTGAACGATTTTGAAAATACTGGTCTATAGTGCACAATTTCGTTTTATATTGGTATACATATGTTGTACTTTCACATTATCCAGTATTTTTTAGTACATTTAAATTGCTTAAAAAATACAAAATATTTTTGATTTATTTTGATTTTTACACGTTTTTTTCGGATACAGTAATCCTGAAAATGCCATTAGCTAAACTTTTCAGTTTATATGTTCATATATAGTTTTATATAATCAAATATGTTAGGATTTATCGAAATTTAGAATAAGCGTGTTTTTACTGTGTATGGTGCTCACAAAATATTTGTATAAATAAGGTAAATAATTTTAAATAAAAATACTGATGTTAATTTTTTTATAACAATTGAGTAAAATTTCTCTCCCTTTTACTGTTAAGAATGCACAAAATTCGCTGTCTTACTCCTAGTACTAATAAACTAATATCAGGAAGGTTTAATTATTAATCTTTATGCTTCATTTAAGAAGATTTAAGAATACTTTTATATAGCAGACAATCGTAAAAGTACCTGCCCATACATACTGCATAAATAACTCAAGATTCTCGAAATCAAAGCTCGGCATCTCGTCTCCTCCTACGGGGTCACGGATAGTTTAACATCCGTATCATTGTTGAACACGAGGAAGAAATGTTCCTTTATTTACCCAGCAGGGGGGTGCATGTCTTTCTAAGGCATTTAAATGGTGATGTATTGAAGTAAACAAAGCCAAGTTTTCCTTATGACATATTATTTCTGTCTTTGTATTATAATGTCACATTATATTATCTGTCATAGTATATTATTTAAGTATCGTATTAAATTATTGCATTAAGCTTTTGTATGTTTTGTAACGTTTCATATTAAACTTTTTTGGAGATACTGTCGCATTTTATCAATAAGAGAACAAATTGCGTTGTGTTCTTTTTCTTATTACAAAAATTTTTGATTATAGTAAATTCCGTTAAAAATAGAAAAGGAAAATATACATGCTAATTAAAAGAAAGTTATAAGTAGTCAATTATAGAATAAATACCCACTAATCCCGTATGTAGAGTCACTTGGCACGACTTCGAAAAAAAAGGTGTACTGTACACGATTCCATTTTATATTGGTACAATGTATGTACCAATCATATGTTGTATATTTGCATTATTGAGTATTTTTTTTTCTTATTCTATTCAAACTACTTCAAGAATATAAAACATGCTAGCATTTTTTGCAATACTTTAAGAATCTATCTTCGACATCTCGTCACCTCTTACGGGGTCATGAATCATTTAACAACCGTACCACTGTTGAACACGGTCTTTCCTTTTATATTGTTGTACACATGTTGTACTTTTGCATTATTGAGTATTTTTTATTTATTCAAACATCTTAAAAAATAAAAAACAAGCTTCACACCAATTTTTTGTTTAATTCGAACTTCTATGCGTTTTTTTCCAAAATTCACTCTGTATTTCAAAAATCTGCAAGTTACTCTTTTAAATATATACACTCAATTATAATTTATAATAGTGAAATAGATTCGGATGAACAGGAATTTTGTATTAGCGTTATTTTTACAAAAAGGGAGTAAAATTTCTCACACTTTTAGTGTTAAGAATGCATAAAATTCACTGTCTTAGTTTTAATACTAATGCAATAATATCAGGAAGGTTTAATTATTAATATTTATGCTTCATTTAAGAAGAATTAAGAATACTTTTATATAGCAGACAGTCGTAAAAGTACCTGTCCATACATACTGCATAAATAACTCGAGATTGTCGGAATCTATCCTCGGCATCTTGTATCCAACTACGGGGTCACGAATAGTTTAACATTCGTACCACTCTTGAACACGAGGAAGAAATGTTCCATTATTATCAAGGGGGATGCATGTATTTTTAAGGCATTTAATTTGTGATGTATCGAAGTAAACAAAGCAAAGTTTTCCTTTGAACATATTATTTCTGTCTCTGTATTAAAATGTCACATTATATTATGTAGTATGGTATATTATTTAAATATTGCACTAAATTATTGCATTAAGCTTTTTTTTGTCTTATACTGTGTGATTTACAATTAAAATTGTGAATGCAAGGATTTATTTAGATACAGTTACAAATTATTCTTTAGAAAACTAATTGGAATCCGTGCCTGTCCGAATTACAAAAGTTTTGGAGTACAGGAAATTCCGTTAAAACGGTTGTAAGTTGTAAGTACACAATTGTAGAATAAAGATCCACTGATCCGGACTGTAAGATAATTTTGCATTACTTCCAAAATAACAGGTTTACAGTACATGATTTCATTTTATATTGGTTTACATATGCTGTATTTTACATTTTTGAGTATTTTTTATTCTATTCGGAATGCTTAAAGAATACAAAACATAATTTGTTATTATTTTTTGCTTAATTCTAAATTCTACGCGTTTTTATGGATATTTACTCTGCAATCTGGAAAATTCTGCAAGTTATTATTTTCAATTAATATGCTCAAGTAAAACCACAAAAATTTAATCGGTTCAGATAAATCGGAATTTCAGACTTCAGTGTTACTGTAAATGACAAGTTGTTCGTATTAAAAAGATAAATAATTCGAAATTAAAAAGGTGATGTGAATTTTTTTAATAAAAAGAGAGTAAAATTTGCCACGATTCTAGTTTAAAGAATACAGTAAATTCAATGTCTTAGTCGCACTATTAACCTTTAGCTTTCGGTCAAGTGAAATGTAAAATATCCTTTTACAACGGGAGAACAGACGCGATTTCATCCCCCTTTCTTAATGACCCTTCACTGCAGGTGACCAGAAATTGCTGTTATCATTTGGAACATGTGTTAAAGATTTACACGTTCTTGAGAGGATAGGGAATTTTGTTCCCTGAGAGAAAGCTGTTTTTGTTTACTTGTCGGCATAGAAAGTGATGCTTTAGGTTCGTTGAAAAGATGTAATTTATAATGATAAAAAAGATCTTTTTCTGTAAAGCACGTGTCATTAAATAAAACATATATTACTAGTAATTGAGCGGTCTTTTTAAAAAATAATTAGAAAACTTGATGGATGTTTATTGAATGTTTTAATACCATTTGATTTCTTGAAGAGTATAATCTAAAAATGAAGGTTTGTTATAGGCAAAATTACTATAAGTGTATATGATATTACAAAAATACATTATTTTAAAAAGTGCTAAATTTTCAAATATTTAAATAACACATAAGTGATTTCTTTAACATCTTACTTACGTATCATTGTTAATATTATTACAACGATTTAAATTAAAACAGAAAATGAAATTTCAAGATAAGAAAAAATTAGAAATTAACATATAAGGAATCGTTAAACAATATAGTAACAAATAAAACGAATATTTACGAATAGTACTACTTTAATTTAATCTGTAAAATAATTAACCGAATATTATTATAAAGAAATATTATTATTATTAATATTATATTATTATTAATATTATTATACTATTATATTATTATTAATATTATTATTATATTTTTATTAATATTATATTATTGCTATTAATATTATGTACCGTGCGATAGTCAGGGCTTGATTACGTGACATTAATATTTCTTTCTTTTTTATTAGCACTTTCCAACAAAGTTGAAAAGTGCTTATGCATTCGGTTTGTCTGGCCGTCTGTCCGTCTGTCCGTCTGGCCGGATGTCCGTCTGTCCGTCTGGCCGGATGTCCGTCTGTCCGCGCTCTAACTCCCGTAAATATACTCGGATTGCTATGAAATTTTTATACGTTATTGAGGTTTACCCTAACACGAACCCTATTGAAAATGAAGTATCTACCATGATTAGTTTATCTACAGAGAGAATCAAAAGTTTCCCATTACATTACGGCCTATGGGGAAAAATCGTTAATATACTCGGATCGCCATGAAATTTTAGGACGTTATTGAGGTTTACCCTAGCACGAACCCTACTGAAAATGAAGTATCTACTATGATTAGTTTATCTACAGAGAGAATCAAAAGTTTCCCATTACATTATGGCCTATGGGGAAAAACCGTTAATATACTCGGATTGCCATGAAATTTTAGGACGTTATTGACGTATAACCTAGCACAAGTCCTATCGAAAATGAAGTTTCCACCATGATTAGTTTATCTACAGGGCGAATCAAAAGTTTACTATTACATTACGGCCTATGGGGAAAAATCGCATCAAAGGAATTTTAAAAATGTTATACCCTGTCAAACATATTAAAATATGCATTCTATAAAATATAAGGTTAAAATATAGCTATTATTCATTTACAGGGCCACACAAAAGAATTTCATTAGATAATAGTAAAAGGGGGAATTGTGTGTGGCATATTTTAAATATATTAAGCTGTTTCATGTATAATAAAATTGATATATGTCACTGAAGCTTAATATAAATTATACGCTACTGTCTTGCATAATATGAAGTACATAGCATTTACAGGGCCATACAAAAGATTTTAAATAGTATATTCTTTCCGAAGTACCGTATATGTGTCCGATGATGGCTGATGGAGGGATGAAATGCATTTTAATTATGATATTCGCGTTTATATTTCGCTAAATATATGCACATTATATGGTGTGCATAAATGTTATAGTTCATATACAGGGCTACCCAAAAGAGCTCACCAACGTTACTGAATATGAGCGTAAATTATTTAAACGTGGTTCTTAAATAAGCTATGCATTTTTACGCTGAGCTGCATTCAATTTATTGAGAAATGTTTGCAGAATATAGATAAAAGGATATACAGGTCCACGCAAAGAATTCGGTACATGGACGCCTATGAATGATGATTTATGAGAATGTGATTTCAGTTGTTTTAAAAGTGTTTTAGTTTACAATAACTTTTAGCCTAATGCTGACGTGTAATAAAGGTATAATGTAAACTACAGGGCTGAATAAAAGTATTCAAGTATGTTTCCATCTAATAGTATGAATTGCTGAAAAAGAAATTTCAAGCTACTGGGTATTTTCTTGCTAAGCTAAATTTTCCCATTATATGAACTGACATATGAAATACAGGGCTGTTCTAATGTACTGGAATACATATTTGGGTATATTTGGCTATACACTATTATTTCCCTAAATAACAAAGTTTTGTTAAAGATTTCATTAAGTGTTGGAAAGTGCTTCATAATCTATGCTTAACGCATGATTTTTCTTACTTGTTTTAAAATGCCCTAAAATTAAGCAAATTTCCTTTAAAGTTTTTTTTAATGACATATATTATTATTATTATTATTATTATTATTATTATTATTATTATTATTATTATTTTATTATTTTTAAAAATTCAGTGATTTACAATAAAAGTACAAATAGAAAATGAGAGGTACAATAAACTATATGAAAATATCTGCATACAACATATAAAAAGTTTATCATTTCCAAGGAATCACACTTTCTTCTACAAACCAAAGATTGGTAATTTGGTTGTGTTTATGACGGTCAATTATGAACACGAGGGATAAGTGCTCTTAGGGTGGAATGCCCCCCTTAAGAGGATTTTAAGAAAACCTAACCCGTATTTAAACGAGGAAATCCAAGTTTCGTAGAAAACCACGAAAAACTCCGAACAATTTGGTTGATGAGCGCGATTGGGTTTGAACCCAGCACTTCCTGTCTAATAGTTTCGAGGGAGATCTCCTTAGCCATTGGTGGGGCCTTTCAAGCTAATAAAATATAGCAATTTGTTTTAATTTTTTAAAAAATTGGCTTGTTTTTAGCTTATATCACACAGGGTTTTGTACAAATTTAACACCAATTTTTGTAAAATTGGCAAAATGAAGTAGAAATAATGTAGTGCAATTGAAATATAAATATATTAAATATTTTATAAAATATGAGTAGTACTATAAAGTTTTTTTTTTTTTTTTTTAATCTGCGTAAGTGCGAATGGTTACAACAATCTTTTTACATGATTTAATATTTAACTCTATAGAGCAACTCACAAAAAAAAAAAAAAAAAAAAAAATCCAGCCAAATATCAGGAAAATTCAGAAAGATATCGGTGATAGAAGTGAGCTGATTTTTAGTTCTCTAAAAGCAGGTGAAGGATAATGGTTTTTCCACAAATTGTAGATTTTAATTAGCCGAATTTTAAGAAAAACTTAGTTTTTATTGACTATCAAGATTGTGTATGATGAGAAGATTTGGGACAAATCTTCGATTTTGATAATTCTTTTTATTATACAACAGGTTCGCTCTAGTAGTTATCCAAGAAGAACTAAAGCATTAATAGAAATTTAAAAATATATATATTAAAATTGAAATTGAAAGTTTTTGGAAAATTACTTATCATTAGCTGCTTTTAGATTTAATAAAAAACCAAATCATTCCTATCGCCAACACCTTTATGAAATTTCACGATATTTAACTTTTTTTTTTATGAATTGAACCATAGAGTTGACTATTAAATTATCTTAAAAGAGCGTTGTTATCGTTTGCACATGTACAGACAAAAATTATTTTATACAACTACTCATATTTTATAAAATGTTTAATTTATTGATATTACTATTGCCTATGTTTTTTCAACTACATTTTGCCAGTTTTTCTGAAACTGTCGTTAAATTTGGTTGAAAAAAAATGTATAATAAGCCAAAAAACATGCCAGTTTTTTTGCACTTAAAAAAATGCTATATTTCCCTGATTATACTCTCTATTTATGCAAAAATCAGTAGAAATGTTGTACAATATCCATATATTCTACTCTGCATCGATAGATCGTTTCGTATAATTTAATGTACAGTGGGATCCCAAATATAGTTTTTCTATTTTTTTTTTTCCCTATCGGCTTTCTAAGTTTCCTTCTTATGAAATGGGCATTCATAAATAAAATGGACATTCATTCTTTTTTCTGCGAATGAAGTGTGGAGCTGGGGAAAAAAGTACGAATTTAAAAGTACATTTTTTTTCTCTATACGATGTGTAAAAATTTAAAATGTGCAATATTTAGAAGTGTAATTGCAATAATCGAAAATTGCAAAACCGAATTTGCTTGGAAGCGCATTTTAATTTCTTTTCCTTTATTTTCTTTCTTTCTTTTCTTTCTTTCTTTCTGCTTTTTTTTTTTTTTTTTTCTATTTCAAGAGAAAATGGAGTGATTCTGTTGCCACAATCTCAAAAATGTTACTGGAAACAAAAAATAAATTAATATCTCAAAATTAAATTGAGATAGTTTTAAAACAAATCAAATTGCACTTAAAAGTACAATTTTCTTTCTATACAACAGTATAAAAATTTAAAATGTGCGATGGTTAGAAGTGAAAAAATTTGTTGTAGTGAACATTGCAAAACCGAAATTGCATGGGAAAGTGTTGGCACTATGGCAAAATGACGTATACGTTACGCACAGATATGTTTCGCTTTTATAATATAGATACATATTTATGAAATTTATGGTATTTTTATTTAGAAACAAAGAGATTGTATAGTATTTTCTATTTTTCCGTAAAGGCAAGACACTGTGAAAGAAGCTGTAAAAGTTAGCTTTTTAAACAAAATTTACCAATGAAGGGGAAAAAAAGACATTAATTATATTAATTTATGTGAAATTCAGACTTTTGAACCATTCTGTGTTAGAGTAACAATCCTACTACCATAGAAATATGATTCTTCAAATTAAACGAGTGTACCGCAGAAGTTTTGAAGAAATTCAAACACTTTCTAATTTTTTAAACTTTATTATTATTATTAATTATACCTTTTGCTTTTACTTTTAATTTAATTATATTATTATTTATTATATTTTTTAACAATTGTTTCGCCATGAAAGTTTTTAATAATTAAATCATTATTTTTTGTTTTCCCTTGTTTTATTCGAGAATAATAGCTATGTAATTGCAACATTCTAGCAAAAAAAAAAAAAAAAAAAAAAAAAGAAAAGAAAAGAGAGAAGAAGAAGAAAATAGAGCTACTTTATTTGATAAAAATCGCTAAAAAATAAATATTTTAAATGAGTTTAGTTATTTTAATTTATTTATTTGTATTGTTGTATTGTTATTACATTTCTAAAAAAAGCCTTGCAGCAATTGTCATGAAATTTCAATCCTTGACCAATTGCAGAGAATAATCTTTCAATGAAACTAAAAAAAGGCACATGAATCAGTCGAATAGTTTCGAAATAATTGATAAGCGTACAAAACGACAACAACAACAAAGCAGTGCTAAATTGAAACTTCTTCCTTTTCTTTTTGGTGTCAGATGAAAAATAACTGAGAAATTATTAATGCAATCTATATTATGGTTTGCATAAATAAAAATTATTTCATTTGAATTTGACGGTGAATAAGTTATTTAGAAATAATGAAGAATACTAGAATTCGACGATTTTCTGAAGCAGATAATGCATAATTCCATTCTCATTTATGTAAAAGGTATTGTTGCGCATGACTATTTAGTAGGCTGTGACCATAGAATCAAGCTGGTTTCTAATGTGAAACTTTCTGAATAATTCTTAACGTGTGGCATCAAATTGTCAGACCTGACAGGATAGGATTTTGATAGAATTGGGAATCGAATTCAGTTTTTCCATTTTGTTTTTGTTATAAATAAATTACTTATTGACATTACCGCAACAAAAATACAACCAGCAAATTTCCACCTTTCCCTAAATTTCGCGATCGGAAATTTTGTTCAAAATGCCAAATTTTACATTATTTTCAGAAATGCTTTTGCCTTTATTAAATAAATTAAAAACGCCATTCAATTATGTAATTTTTTAATAAGAATTTCACGTCTCGTTCATATGTTTCATATGTTAACAATTGCGTATGTTTTTGAATAATAAAAATTAATTCAGAAAAGCTTCAAAAACTAACTCCTTTGGGCTTGAGAACAATCATAAGTTCCGTAAATATAATAATAATTATAAACATTTGATTTTTTTTTCAATTCAGTGCGTAAAATTACGTACGTAATTTCTAATATTTAGTGCGTTAGTAAGAAAGAAAAAAGAATAATAATGCTTCATTTTACATTCTAAGAGTAAACGTGTAGTCAAAATTAGCAACGCTAAATCTCTAAAACTACTTGCTAAATATAATCTATTCATTATTATGTCTCACAAGCAAGATCTATCTAAAATACCTTGTAGCCACTGGAGTAGAAGCAGCTTTACGTCGTCTGCGCAAACAATGTTTATTTTTTTGCCAAGTTTTTTTTTCCCGGCATTTCCCTAGGATAATTAACATCCTCCCTACAGAAATTCCCTAGCTCGATAATCAGTCGGACCCCTATTGAGCGAAACGGCCTTAATGATTTCTTTTTCCGCATGTTGGAGGGGAAAAAGTTTTCGGGATAACGATAATCCCAACCCCGTATTCTTCAACATTTATTTTCTTGGGACTACGGTAATCCCCCCGGAAGCTAAAGGTTAATAAAATAATATAAAAAAAGTTTAATTATTATATTTATGTCTTAGTAAACAATATTTAGAAATACCTTTAAATAAGCATCTTCTAGTATATTAGAAAAAGTACCTGTCCATAGATTTTGCATAAAATAACTTAAGATCCCCGAAATCTATCTTCGGCATCTCTTCTCCTTCTACGGGGTCACGGATATTTAAAAATCTGTATCATTGTTGAACACGAGGAAGAAATGCCCCATTATTCACCCAGCAGGGGTCGTGCATGTCTTTCTAAGGCCATTTAATTTACGATATAATGAAGTAAACGAAGACAAGTTTTGCTCTGGATATATTATTTCTGCCTTTGTGTTAAGATGTCACATTATTATTTTCTTTCATAGTATATAACATAAATATTCCCCTAAATTATTGAAATAAGTTTTTATTTTTCTTGTTATGTTTTATATTTAATAGAATTTGCGATTGCATATTTTCTTTTGAGATACTGTTATATATTGTTTAGAGAATTAATTGGGGCCCGTGCTTGTTCGGATTACAAAAAGCTTGGATTATAAGAAATTCCGTTAAAAACTGAAAAGCAAAATTTACATGCTGATAAAATCCGGCTCGACATCGAATAATACCGGTCTAGAGTACATGATTTCATTTTATATTAGTGTCCACATGTTGTAATTTTGTATTATTGAGTATTTTTTTATTTTATTCAAACATCTTAAAGAATAGAAAACATGCTTTACACCCATTTTTTGTTTTATTCTAACTTCTATGCGTTTTTTCCAACATTCAGTCTGTTTTTCAAAAAATCCGCAAGTTACTATTTTCAGTTAATACACTCAATTATAATTATTTAATAATGACATTGATTCGGATTAACAAGAATTTCGGATTAGTGTGGTGTTGCTGTATATGGTGCATATAATTTATTTGTATATATAAGATATGTAGTTTTCATTAACAATTCTGAAGAGAAATAATTTTATAAAAAGGGAGTACATTTTCTCGCAGTTCTACAATTTTGAATGTATTAAATTCACTGTCTTCGTTCGAATATTAATAAATTAATATCTTAAATATTTAAATATTTTTGATTGGTCTTTAGTAAATAAAAGTTAGAAATACTCTTAAATAAGGATCTTAAAGAGATTTACAAAAGTACCTGTCCATAGATACTGCATAAAATAACTTATGATTTCCAGAATCTATCTTCGGCATCTCGTCCCCTCCTACAGGGTCACGGATAGTTTAACATCCATATCACTGTTGAATAAGAGGAAGAAATGTTTCATTATTCACCCAGCAGGGGTGGTGCAAGTCTTTCTAAGGCATTTAATTTGTGATGTATTGAAGTAAACAAAGCCAAGTTTTCGTTTGTATATATTTTTTCTGTCTTTGCATTATGTCGTCATATTATATTATCTTTCATTATTATTTGCATATTGCCCTAAATTATTGCATTAAGCTTTTGTTTATCTGGCAATGTTTCATTTACAATAGAATTTGAGCTTGGAAGGTTTCTTTTGAGGTATTGTTATACATATTATTTAGAGATATCACGTGTTTTGAATATCTAAAAATACAAAATTTACTGTGTAACAATTCTTTTAAAATGAAATATTGTATTCTCGAGATTAGTATTAAACTGTA
The DNA here is from genome assembly GCA_964019185.1 of Maratus speculifer. Classification (NCBI taxonomy): domain Eukaryota; kingdom Metazoa; phylum Arthropoda; class Arachnida; order Araneae; family Salticidae; genus Maratus; species Maratus speculifer. The sequence goes on along the minus strand of OZ025295.1, from coordinate 265,212,907 downwards.
AATCTATAACATTTAATCAAAATTAGTATAATGCATGTCTATTTTTAAGTTATGATTGTTCAATTATTTAGTAATAATTGTTTTCATAAAGCACTAAATTATTGAGAAAAAAAATAATTGAGCAAAATTAGTATTCAATACATAATTTAAAAAGTAGCGAAATAAAGTTTTTTCAATAAAATAATCTAATATTACGCGAGGATGGATATTCATCCAAGTATCTGCGATTATTAAAACGGTTTCTGCATTCATAATAGTAAAAAAGGGGATAAACATTAGGAATTGTTTTTTAAGATGTCTGGTTGGTCTCATAAAGATATTTCACTAGAATGGAAAAGTTGATACCAACGGGATAAAGATTAATAATGAGTTACGTTAACTTTGAACGCATTGCACGTATTAGCTGCTGCAGCTCTCGCTAGAATTAATCAGTAATCGCTGGAAGTACATTCTGATTCACCGTTGTTCATGCTACCTCCGCGGAAAAACTGAGTACTTTTATAATCTGCGGTATAGAAAGTTCGAAACTTGTTTTGCATTTACTATTTTTGAATGTTCTCCAATTTCGCCATCACACACACACATATATGTATATACCGGGTGTCCCAAAAATGACTGATGGATTTTAAAATTCAATAACTTTCAAACGGTGGCAGCTATTTAAAAAATTTTGCAGGAGGGTTATGTATAATGTCAGGAGTTTTTTTTGCCGCAATTTTTTATTTAGTTCGAATTTCAAACAATAGATGGCGCTGACGGCGATTGAAGGCCAAGTCGACGCCTCACTCAGCACTGATCACCTATTGTTTGAAATTCGAACTAAAATAAAAAATTACGGAAAAAAATCTCCTGACATTATACATAATCCTCCTGCAAAAATTTTTAAATAGCTTTCACCGTTTGCAAGTTATTGAATTTTAAAACCCATCAGTCATTTTTGGGACACCCGGTAAACGTGTTTATTAAGGTGTTGTAGGAATTTCGCACCAATCTAATATAAACATAAAAAAACCATAATAAATATTTTACATGATAGTACTCTATTTAAACAAAAGCCACATAATAACTCAAGTTGAGTCGAAATCCACTTATATCAAGATTTGAACGTTAGTTTCTCGTTAAACAGTTGAAACAACTGAAGGGAACGTTTTGTTTTTAACAAATTTAAATCAAGATGAGTAACTTAAATAAGCAAGTTAATTCAAGATGAATAATACGTTTAAAAAACAACCCATTCACTATCCAATACATTACGACTCTTTCCTGAGAAACCAAATCCACTCTTTCGTTTTTAAAATGCGCAATTATCCAAAATCAGCTCAACAACTGATTATATATAGTTCAAAAAATTGTTCATCTATGATGCACATTTTACAAAATTAAATGTTTGTTGCATGGTTAATGTTAATTTTGGTTATATTTGCTCTACTCTTTTATAATTACATACCATAAACAATGTACATGCATTTAAAACTGAAATAATATACAAATAACATCCTTACTGATCATTAACAATTGCATTATTTTATATTTGTTTAGGACTTTAAAATTTCGTGTCTCCGTAGTTATTTAAAAGGGAAATATTCAGTTCAATATTTACTTCTTCGTACATTCTATACTAAGAACCCCAGAGATTAGCTATTCATCCCATCCGTACATTCGAGAACATGGATTGTTAAACATTCTTATCTACGTTGAACATGGCTGAGAGGGTTTGCTATATTGTCTCCACATGGATTGCATTTGTTGAAGTTTGCATTTCCCGGACGTTTACTTCATGAAATATGAATACATAGGTTTACGTTTTTAAGATTCCCTAAAGCGCACTATTGATGTTAAAATGAACATAATTTTATGTTTTCTGGAATGGCAATAACGTAAAATGTATGAATTCGGTTTCAGTGTGAATTTTAAAAATTATTTTTTTTCATTTTTTTTAATTTATCTGGAAATATTTCAGCATTATTTCATGTTAATGCGCGCAGCAGTTATTTTTACACGCGTATGGAAAAATCATCTTTAGAAATGATTAATGCGAAGAGAAGAGAACAATATTAAAACATAATGGTACATAATTATAGCGCTTTTTTATTAAATTGAAAATGATCCAATATTTATAAAAAAAGAAGATAATCTTAATTTAATATTATATTATGTAAAACTACGAAATATTCTACATTCATTGGTATTATACAGAATAAAAAGTATATGTTTATTATATATATATATATATATAAATATATATACTCTTTTAACCCTTCTCTGCATGATTTTTTTCTATTTGTATGAAAAAAATATTTAAAACCTATATATCGGTCTAATAATGGGAAAAATAATAGAAAAATAAATTTCAAATTTTCGCCTGCAATTTCATATGTTTAAGCACAATACCTATATACATAATTGGAGTTTTTAAATATAGCAGAACCCCGCTTATCCGAAGTAATTTTCACCGACCCTAATTCGGATAATCGAAATTTTCGGATAACCAAGAATTTATCAATAAGCATCTAGTTTAATATGTAGTATCGTCATTGAAATGTTATTATGACTTATTTTAACTGTTAAATACTAAAATAAAATTATAAATGAAAATAAATTTATTTCTGAAACGAAAACTTACAAAGGGTTAATTCCAAGCTTCATCTGGTGTAAATTGGCCATCCTTTGCCGGGCAGATCTATCGCAAAGGTTTCTTAAAAACATGGGTTCAGAGGAATCACACTCTTCCTGTTGCTCCAACCAAACAAGGACTTTTGAGATAGACTCAGAAGCATCATTGATACTGATTTTATTTGCTCCGGAATCATTCTCATCTTCATCATCATCTTCTTCTTCTGTGGAATTTCGGACTTCTGCTATTTATTCCTCATCATTGAGCAACTGAAAGCCTGCATCTTCCACGTCACAATTAAACCAATCTGTGATTTATTTATCCCCGAGATTTTCAAAACCTTTCATTGTGCTTAAAAGGCTTAAAAACTCAGTAACACTCTCTTTCACAATGTCTGTAGCATTTTCATTGCGCCAGTTGAAAAATTCCGCAAAAGTTTTCGGAAATTTTGGATGAAAGTACAAGTGAAAGTGAAAAAAAAATGCGCAGAAAAAACCGACTTCGGTTAACGGAGAGTTTCGGTTAATCGAGGTTCGGATAATGGAGGTTCTACTATATGTGGTTGTTGTATTTTCCATTTAAAAGAGCTTAAACTAATTATTTTTATCTGGTTTACACTCTGCAAACTTCTATGTAATAATATTTTTAAATATTCAGTAAAAAAATTAAAAGTAAATTTTGCCTTTATAGATCAATGGATTTTTATTTACTTATTTATTAATTTATTTATTTATTTATTCGTTTTCATTTCCAAAGAACAAATTCCATTTTTTTTGTCAAATACAGCCATCTGAGATGGATAGAATAAGTATTATTCTATTCTTCGGATTGTTCTTGATCACACTGAAAAAAATAATTTTTCGAAATTAAGTAAAAAGTACTCAATTTTTAATACTTCAAATACTCATAATAGGTTCGATTGAAATGTACTCACATGCAGAAACACATGCAATCATTTTTGATTCCATGGTTGTGTTAAAATGTAAATTGCTATGAACTGCCCCATTAACTTATAAATTAAAGTAAAAAAAATACTAGAATTTATTTCTTGCTCAAAATTATTAATAAAAGTTTAATTGATTGTTTATTAAGGAAAATAGCAAAAATTACTAGCAAAATACTAAAATCGGATATTTTTATGGCAAGAGCACTAATTGCAAGCATTTTAAAATTATTTCAAAATACTGTGTATAATTTAATATTTACATTATTAAGCATCTTTTTTGCCACCATAAATAAAATAAACCATTACAGAGTACAAAATTATCTTTAGTTTGGATATGATAACATGTGATACTTCAAAATTGAGAAGGCAATGTGATCATTTTTTATCCAAACATAATCAATTCAGTATGAGTAAATTGATGTATTCATTTTTGAGTATATCATTTTTTATGTGCAATTACAGCTATCACATTGACCGATTTCAATAACCACATAATGAGAATTACAGTGTTTTTAGGTTTGCGCCAGATGTAGCAAACGGTGCAGTGAGGTGTTAGAAAAAATCTTTATACATGTATATGTGCCTCATATGTGAGAACCTCAGAAGCCAACGGGTTCAAGTAACAAAAATTCAATTTGGAGTAAATTGAATTCAGATATTATTTGCGTTAAATTAGAACATTAACCGTTGGCACTCCGTTGTCTCCGCTGCGGACATCATCTTTCCTTGTAAAATTCGTTTTTGTCGTCAGTAAGAAATAAAAATAAAATTTGCCTTATTTAATCAGAGCCTTTTTGAAATTGTGTACTTGAAGGAAACTTCTTTAAAAAAAAAGATACTGGCCAAATGAAATTTGTATAAGAGATGCAAGAGTCCGAAGGGTTTTTAATGATTGACTAATATGAAACAGGAAATAGCCGCTTGTTTCATTGGGGTTTTTTTGAACTCTTATTTCAATTTATATGAAACAAATTGGGTAAAAATTTCTTAAAACTTATAATTAATCATTATTGATAATTATTCGGGAAAAGTGGTTTATTTCCAGAACGCGGCACTTAATACGAAAATCGGTTACATTCCATTACTAGAAAAGTTAATAGCATATTTCCAGGTCGTCTGTGTACTTTGTTCATTCTACTTACCCGTCATACGTAGTAGTAGTGTGACGTGGCTGGGAACGCCGCCGGTGTTTTGTTGGTTAAATGAAGACGTAATCTTAAGTAAAAGTTAAAATCAAACACTTTATTTAAAAATCTGAGGAATGGGAATTGGAGCTAGAGTTCCAGCTTTCACTCACTAAGCACAATACTAAGAGATTAAATCATAATCTATAATCACGTCCACGGCTTAAGTTGAACTCGGGCACTCACACCGGCTCTACCTTCTGGTTGCGGCTAAATGCTACGTTAAATCTATAATAAAACAGCCCGTGGCTACAAACAATCTTTATTTCTCAAAATACTCAACGTATTAAATCACTCTTACCCGCTGGCTTTCTTCTTGGGTAACTCAGCTCTAAACACAATCTAACTCGGCTCACAATATTAGCTATCTCGCTTCAGAACATCTTGCAGGCCTCAAAACACAATCTATCAAACTTTGCGGCCTCCTGCCGCATCACAACACCATCTATCTCGCTTTACAGGCTCCTGCCGCTTCACAACACACCACACACTCCAACTCATAGCTTTTTTATGTTGCAAGACTGAGCTATAACTTTGCATATTACTCCTAACCGCAGCTAACTGTAGACTCCAGGGCGACACACACGCTTTGGAAAGTTAAAGTTGAATAAAGAATAGATGTCGCTTTTGCGGCACACATGTTAGAACATTGACGTCACGATCTCACTAAAAATACTAGAATGCCTTTATCACAAAGGGACACTCCCTCAGAGTAATACGATAAGGTGATTCTTATAAACGTTTTGTAAATCCATTTTTTTTCTTTTAACGGATTTACAAGTTTTAGGCACTTGGAATTCCGAAAAACATATTTTTAGAAAAAATGCTGTCCGTCTCTCTATCTGTCTATCTCCTGAACAAATTGGAGATAGAAACTTGAAATTTGATGTGTAGTCATAATTTAAAAATGAAAAAAAGCGTATTCAATATCAGTAAACTCGATTAATCGGAACTATTTTATTCGAACAGCCGAAATACTCGTTCTTGTGAAAGGTACATAAAAACTTTCGAATTTTTATTTAAAGTTGTTTATGTAAATTACAATAAAATAACAAAATTTTGCATAAAAATGAAGTCGACCGAATAATTATTTGTCGAGATATTTGTAATCCTAGTTTTCGCTCTTTCCGATTTTTCCTGATTCTGTATTTGATTCAAATTTCAATTAAAGATATATTTTAATTGAATATAAGAGACTTAATCCGTCGCAATAAAATGTTAGTTAATATGTTTATAATTTTTGGAGTTATAAGAATGCTTCTTTGACGTAATTAGGTACTATATGAGTAGTTCGTTGCTTTCTATAATATGACGAAATTGGCTCAATAGCAATTCCTTAATGGATTATTATTATGTATTAAAAGAATTAAATATGCATTTCAATTTTATTTAAAAATGGCAATGTATTTTATAAATAGTTTACACATATTTTACATTATGCATACCTATTATTGGCAAGTATTAGGGTGACCCCAACGTTTACTTTTTCAATTTTGTCATTCATACCCCTTGGCTTCTAGGTCCTCATATGGTATTACGTAAAATACCTTCTCCATGCAATTTTTCAAAGTGCTTTAAAAAAACGTATGGTGTCCTTCAATGTATGACCTGCTTTTAATCTATGATTAGAACATTTTAACCCTTTTAGTGCCAAGGAGCGCCTTCGGGCTTCTCTGAAAAGTGCCAAGGAGCGCCGTCGAGCTGCTCTGAGCAGCTCAACTCTGAGCAGAAATAAAATTATAATGACTTTCATTCACAATTTATTATTTGAAATTAGAAAATTTTTTACATTTTGGTAATTCTGTTGCTAAGCGACAATAAATTAAATAAATTTAAATACCACTTTATCAAAAAATGCGCGAGCCAAAAGTGAAGTGTCAAAAAGTGCGCCATCGCGGCGCATTTTTCATGCGAGAGCGGCCCCCTCAGCACTTAAATGGTTACTTTAGAATATCTATATTAAATCATACATCAAAAAGAAAATAAAGAAAACCGTGTTTTTTTTTTTATTTGTGATTGATTAGTTACACTGAGCACATTCAAGGGACGTCTAGAAGTGTCTTTTTTAAATCTTGTCTTGTTAAAGCATCTTACTTGAGCAATCCTCAATAGTCCTTATTTCAGGTATTTTAGGTTATCGACATATGAAGAAAATGGACGCATTACCTGTTGAATTCATTTTTCATTCGTCCACATTAATATAGTTAAGAGCCAACGAAATAATAAAGTCTTAACTGCTATAAAATTCATTTCATATATTAAAACTTTACATTATAAAAGTTAGGTATAAACATTTCGCAAGCTAACTTCTATTCAACATGCGCCGTTCAACTATTTCGCGTGCGGTGAGATATATGGAATTTAATGTATATTACGTAATGCACCAATGGCACCAGAAATTTTAAACGGATTTTTTTCTGCTTCTACAATTTCATCTTACTATCTGGGGCCATTAATCACTTAAGTGAACATTATTTTCGAAAAAAGACTTACAAATAATGCTGATTTTTTTAAATATCTTTTGCAGAAGTTTTTTATCACTAATTTTCCAAACCAAAATTTTTTACCTAATTAAATGCCCCTACGTAATACGGGCAACTCTCATTGGCAGAAACGTGTTGCCCGTATGGCGGGATATCAGGAAAGCAGTTAAAACATTTTAAATTTTAACAACTGAAGTATTTTGTCCATCAAAGGTGGAAAAAGCATCCAGCATAAATTTTGAAGAGAGAGTGTTTATAAATAGGCTTGCAAAATCTGACGAGATTTTTTTCTCAGACATTTTGGAAACTCACTTAAAAGATTAAATAGCTGTTTTTATGTTTAAAAAAAAAAAAAAAAAAAAATGTTGAAGAGGAAAATCACCATGTTATAGCAACCCTTTTTACAAATCATCTGAAATATGATGCACATGCATTCTTTTCAAAATAAATATGAGAAATAATGTTTCACAAAACAGGCGATTCACAATCCCAAAGGAATTAAATAAATATGTTAAATGTGAGAATCCCATTTTTTATAATTTTTTTAAATGATGATTTTTTTAAATTGGTATCAACTATATTAAAATTGCTTTACAGATAATGTAGTTCAGATTGATATGTCATGTGCAGATACATCTACATACTGGATGTCCTGAATTCATAGGTGAAACTCTAGGGGAAGGTAAAAATTATTTATAATAGCAATTTTAGTTTTATGATGTAGAATTGGAAATAAATGTGTTTGCATTGCAAACGCCTGAAACTACTTAGGAGCGCTAACTGAACATAAAAATCGACGCTTCTAAATAAATAGATTTTGATTGTGTTGTTAGTTTGTTGAAATATGTTTTACGAAATAAAAAGATTGTGCAAAAAGTATTGTTAAAAGTTACAAGAGGTGAAATTATGCTTTCAAAATATATTTCAAACTATCCATTTTTTTAAATTGTGTAATTTTACAGACACAATGTCGAAAATATTTTGAAAGTGCTTTACATGTGCTTTACATGTTATGTTTTACAGTGTTCTAAACTGTTCACAGTGTATTGTTAATTTGGGGACCAAAAGTTGTGCAATACAATACTATTTTAAGAAAGTATTTTCATCAATACTATTTATAAAATTATTTCAACACAGTTAGCCACACTATCTTTAAAACACATTTCTAGACAGCAAAACTTTGCAACATATTAAGAACACTTTTCTAGAGAAGAACACTTTTGCAATATATGAAGATCGCAATCACAACACAAAAAAATGCTTTACAACACATTAAGCTGTTGTGAATTTCGTTAAAAAAGTGTTCCGAAATGTGTTTAGTTTTGTGTTTGAGAATTTGTAGTGTGGAGAATAAAACAAGAAATGCAGTGGAATTAAAAATTAATATTTTATCAACACATCAACTACAGTAAGTGTTCATATGTGGCACAATAAATATCATAACAGTTCTGGTAGCGTCCAGCAAGATAATGCTGTATTCTATCGATTCAGAAGTTTCAGGAGCGACAGAGCGTCTTGCTTCACAGTTAATATACAATGTCGAATACATGAGACGCCTAGAATTTTGCATAGAATACGAAAACACAGTCTCTAGTTGCTTCCAGGCAAATGCTCTTTTAATCATTTACTGTATATGATGTGGCAATATTACTCTCGTTTTCATGTTTGTCAATTCTTTCTTTTTTCGGCCCCGCATTGCTACACCGAAATTGATTCTTTAACTTATTTTACCCTGTATTTTTTACGAATATGTTAGTTTATATATACGTTTGTTTATAGTTTATAAGGGCATCGTTAAAGTAATATAAATATTTCTGAAAATTTAGTAGTTACCGGTGACTTATAATAACGGAGGTAAAAAAAATACACTAAATATTCCATTATTATTTTTTTTATAACAAAACAAGGATATTTTGAGACACTTGAAATCTTTGATAGAATACGAAAACTCAGTCGCTAGTTTTTCCAGGCAAGTATCCATTTGATCTTGTACTGTATATGCAATATAATATTCGTTTTCATTTTTCGCCAAATCTTTCTTTTTACGGCCCCACTTTGTTATACCAAAAATTGCTTCATTAGCTTCTTATGGGCTTAGGAATAACTTGTATTTTTTACGAATATGTCAGCTTATATATATATTTCTAATTTATAAGAGTAGCGTTAAATTAAAATAAATATTTTAGAAAATTTTGTAATAACTGGTGACTTATATTATGAATAATGCAAACTAAAAATGCTCTAACTCTTCCATTATTTTATTATTTTATAATAAAATGAGGACAGCTTTAATACTAGTTTACAATTATCAAACTTTTATGAATAATTCAAAATGCAGGCATTCTACATACATTAAATTAAAGCATACAAGAGTAGCGTTAAATTAAAATAAATATTTTAGAAAATTTTGTAATTACTGGTGACTTATATTATGAATAATGCAAACTAAAAATGCTCTAACTATTCCATTATTTTATTATTTTATAATAAAATAAGGACAGCTTTAATACTAGTTTACAATTATCTAAGTTTTGTGAATAATTCAAAATGCCGGCATTCTACATACATTAAATTAAAGCATACAAGAGTAGCGTTAAATTAAAATAAATATTTTAGAAAATTTTTTAATTACTGGTGACTTTTATTTAGAATAATGAAAACTAAAAATGCTCTAACTATTCCATTATTTTATTATTTTATAATAAAATAAGGACATCTTTAATACTAGTTTACAATTATCTAAGTTTTGCAAATAATTCAAAATTTCGGCATTATATATACATTAAATTAAAACATACTAGTATTTGTACAATAAATTGAATATAAATTAAGGGCACAATTTTTAAAATTCGAAAATATCTTTCTTATAAATGTAAAATTTTATTGTTAAATAAATTCCATTTAACAAAAAACGACAAAAGAAAAATGCTGCATCATAAATCTTCAACCGGGAAGTCTGGTTCTGATTTTAAGAAAATAAATGAACCTTTCAAAAATCTCATTTCGAAGAAAACAATTTGGATTTTTTTTTTCTGTAATTTTTATCTTAAACATCAGAAATTATTCATTTTTCTGAAATACTTGAAGAATAAGATTTTTTAATGACTTTTTTTTAAATTCTTAAATTTTGATTTATTTCAACTTTGATAAGATTATCGGGAAATCAAAAGTAACAATTATTTTTTTTCAACGCAAGTAAACAATTCATTTCTACTCAAACATATATTTAGAATTGCCAAATTCGTGCATATAAGTTTTCCTACATATAAGTTTTCGTTTAATTATAAATTAAATTAATAAAAATTTTATTAATTAACTCAACATAACTAAATAATTTTCAATATTTGATACAAAAAATGGCATTTTGTTAGCAATGTAAGTAATGAAATATTTGAAATATGTATTAACTTTAATACAATAAACGCAAACACAATTTCAACTTTTATTGGAAATTCGGGAGTAAGAAAAACTGAATAATATACTGAAAATTTGGTATTTAGTATTTAATGGAAATTCAGTAGTTTCTAAAGTTACGTTATTTCAAAAATGCGTATGTATTATAAATAAGCATTTTAAATCTTCCCATTCATATTGCAGGCTATTATGAAACGATACTTTGTTTTTGTACAGAGCAGCGATTTCGAGCGTGACGTATGCCTATCTTTTGGAATATGTGGTGGGCTCTCTGGAAAAAGGTTAAAATAATATTGGTAATGGTGGCGATAACAAAAATCGTTAAGCAAGTTACAAAAATTTTATAAACGTGAATGTAATTTTTATCGATTTATTCTACGGATGTTAATAGAAGATAATTAACAGAACTAGTCTTTGGGGTCAACCTAATACCTACCCATCATTAATATATATATAATATAATATAAAAAAACAAAACATGTGTAAACTATTTATAAAATGCATTGCATTTCGAAAACAAAATTTAAACGTATATGTAAATACTTTTAATATACATAGTAATACTATATTAATGAATTACTGATGAACCAAATTCGGCAAATTATATAAAACGCTAAATTACTCAAGTAGTACCGAATTCAGCCAAAGAAACATCCTTTTAACTACAAAAATAATAATCATATTAACTAGCAGTTCACTGCGTCGGTTTAAGTGTCTCATTTCCAATTAAAATATATCTTTGAACTAAATTTGAATGAAATACAGGTCATGAAAAATCGAAGAATGTGGAAAACAGGATTATAAATATCTCAACAACTAATAATCCGATTGACTTCGTTTTTTACGCAAAATTTGTATTATTTTATTATCTTTTATATCCATTCCTTAAAATAAAAGGAATCGAAATTCTTTATATACCTTTCATAAGAAAGATTTTTCGAGAGTCCGAAAAAAACAGTTCTGGATACTCGAGGTTAGTGACATTGAATAGGCTTCATCCCATTCTTAAATACTATACACATACAAAATTTTAAGTCTCTATCTCGGTTTGTTCGGGAGGTAGAGCTTTTACAGACTGACAGACTGACAGACACACAGACGGACGGACGGCAATTTTTCCCCTAAAAGCATATTTTTCGGAATCTCCAGTATCTGAAACTCATTTTTTCGATTTTCAAAACGATTGCAAGACTTGCCCTATATATAATGGGTAAGAAAAAAAAATAACATAAATCAATGCTTTTTTTAACATTGAACATTCCGCAATAAAACCCTAAATTATATGAGAATTACTTTTATTTACGTCTATATTCTTACGAGTTAGACCGACGGTAATGGAACAGACGTTTAAACGGTTAATCAAGTGCTTTCATTTTTTCTTTCTTTTGCGTATCCCTTTCTTAGGATTTTCATTTTGATGTACTCCAATTTTTCAGATGCACGCCCCCCCCCCTCCCTTTCATCCAACTAGATAACACCCCACAGTTATTTTATTTTATTTTATTTTATTCTATTAATTATTTCTTGTTGTTTTCTTATACCTGCCGTAAAAAAAAAAAAAAATCCACAAAACTTGCGTTGTAATTTCTAAAATTATTGGACTTTACCACCCGTTTTTGTGATTACCGCCTTTAATGATATTGTTTTCGCGTACCCCTAGCTGGACGCAAAGTACTCACATAGGGAATCTCTAGCCTAGTGCAATAGAAAACCAAGCATATTGAAAAGTTTAATTCATAAACAGTTTTAAACTACGCTGGAATGTATAAGTAACAAAAATGAATTTACACTACTGATCTAAGATACACAGGTTCGGTTTCCTTGAAAATGAATCACACTTTCAGAAATTTAATTTTAAATAGAACAATTTGAGATTCTTCACAGTTTTAAAACAGAAAACATTATTCAGCTTTATTCTCATCATCATCAGTCTTTCTAACATGATTTAAGGCTGTGAGCATGTTCCGGCCTAAATCCATTTCTTTTGTGGCCTTCGTATGTCGCTTTCCCTCATTGGATTAAAATAATAGAGATTTAGATACTTTTATTTAAAGGGAAGTAACTACATGCATGTTAAATTAAGAAACATAAAAATTAATTCTTGTAGATTTCTTATAATTTTGCAAGAATTGTTTATTTAATTTTTAACTCAACATGTATGCACTAACTTTGATAAAACTTGAAATAAAATATAATAAAAAAAATACACATTAAAACTTAACTTAAAATTTTATATAACAATATCTGAACCTCTCTTATTTAAAAAAAAATGCATTCTTTGTAGAAATAAAGAAATTGTAAACAAAACAAAACAAAAAAAGTGCTTTTTTGTTGTTGCTTGTTTTTTTCTTTTTCTTTTCACAGAAGAGACATTTTTTTTTCTGCTGGAAAAATTTTAAGAATTGCTAAACTCGTGTCAATTACTTCCGCCAAATTTTCTTTTTAATGGAAAAATACCAAAAATAAAGAGAAAAAGTCTTAACTGTCAAGAATGGTTTTTAGCTTTTTTGATCACATATAGTATTATCAGCATTTTCCTAAAAAAATAGTGAAATAGAATTTTATGTTTTAACGAATAAAAAGAAATGAAATTTTCTATTATTTTCTCACAAACACAAAGAAATATATTTTTTAAGCTATGAGTAAAACTTTAAATTATGTAAAATGCTTTTTGCAGGGTAATAGAATATTAAAAACATTTTTATGCGGATTGTCTACTATGCTTCAAAAATAAAATTAAAAGAATCGTTTTATAATAGTAGATATGTAGTTAAAATAGCTAACTAACTAAGTTGTAAATAAACACCATAATATATATATAAATAGTTATACTTCGTGAAATTTCGATAGTTTTTGAAGCATATCAATGAAGTTCTAATCATTAGCTTAATTTCATAAAATATGTGTATTTATGTATATATATATATATATATATATATATATATATATAATCTATATAATTATTATAAAATATTTCACGATAACAAAAACGGTTCTTGTAATATTAGAGCTAAATCACTTACTTTTTTTTATGTATATACACATATATGCAAGACGAGAACGTAAACATTTCGAAAACTGTCGACAAAATCGAAAATACTGCACTAAACCGTACCAATTAACAAGACTAATTGCTGAGACTTAACCCCTTGGGGACGAGCGATACGTATACGTGCAACAAAAAGGCTTAAGAATCCTTGTTTATACTCACCAGTAAAATTATACTGTAAATTTTTTCTTATTTAATCGGTGCATTTCCTCGATTTAATAAGTCACAATTTTCTGTATTATAAAACTGGTAACAAAGCATTAAAAATTTCGTAAAAGTCTACGTCCCGAATGTGTTAAGCAGTCGTGTGGTACAAGGTGGTAAAGTTGCAAATAAATTTATTTCGGTATATTGCTCACTTAAATTATACAGAAGCGCCGTACGTTTATTAAGCAGCCTAATTTGTTTTTTACATCATATAAAAACACTTCCACTAATGCAAGTTTAAATTCAACCAGAATAAATAAAAATATGTCATTCCCAAAGTAGAACGTCACAAAAAAGTAACTTTCTACACCAGATGACAGGGGTTTAATTCACACTAGAAAAAAAATAGAAAATGTGTTCCGAACCCAATGCATCGAGTTTATATACGAGATATGAGGTAGAATATAGGATGATATAACAAAACTTCAGGTTGTATATGAATTTACTAGAATAAGTGATTTTATCCAGTACGAAAATAATACCCCGCGAAAAAATAAAGATATACATCAATCACTCTGAAGATTAACTAATGCAGTTCGGTTTCAAGCTTTTCCCGAAAGGGAACTTTGGGTAATCGAATATTTTTTTAGAACGTTAATAAAACTATTCCGTTATTACTATTACTATCATGATAATTACTATTCCGATATTATATAACTAATAAAAGAATAAAATTAATTAATAAGGTTTTAGGGGAAGTATGGCCTTGACAAATTAATGTTTGTTAGAAAAAAATAAAGAAAGCAAGCATGGATTAATGGTATAGAATAAAAAATATACGTTAAATATTGCAAAAGGAAGGGGGAAAGTTAAATATTAAAAGATTTTGGAAATATTTATTTTAGAGTTAAATCGAAAAAAATATTTTAATACATATATGTATATCTATATCTATATGTATGTATACATATGTAATATACATTCGACATCGGTTATAACGTACTTTTAGGAGACTAGAAAATATGATACGCAATAACCGAAGTATGTTATAAGCAATAACCAATAAAATACAGTACAAAATGTGAAGAAAGGGTGCATAGAAAGAATAAAAGATAATAGAGACTTTATATAGAGAATTTAGAAATTCACTAAAATAAAGTAGAAAAAAGAAAAAGAAATTTATTTTTATTCATTTATTTTACAATAAACAATGTGATATTTTTTATTGTTTTCTTTGATTGCCTGACTCATTAAATTTACAATTTTATATGTAAAGTTAGAATACCTGTATTTAAACTAAGGTAGAGTTTATAAGCTTTTCTCTTGTTTAATCTATCTATTTTTATTCTATCTTTTCTTTTTTAATTTCCTTCAATTTAAAGTACTATATTTTCCGTAAAGTGTGAATGGTTAATAATAAAATTTGAACAGATTCAACGATGTGATGGAGTTTATCGGAATTTCTTGTACTGCAGAATTATATTTCAGCATACTTGGCATGGAATTTCAAATCTAATTAGATATAAAAAAAAGCACATAGCCACAAAAAAGCCGTCAAATTACGTCTATTTAGAACTTTTTTCAATAACCTCAAACCGCTGAAGAAAAAAGTGGGCTAATTCATCTTGAAGTATTTCTTAACTGAAGAATGTGTAAAGAAATACAGGTTCCTAGTCTTTTAGAATTATCCATGATAGATGTGCAAGACAGTTTATCGATTTGCAAACCAGAAATTCAAGGTTTATATCCAAATTTTATCTTTTGCATAAGTCCAAAAAAAGTATATTATAACCAGATTAGGGCTATTTCATAACCCACCATAGCAAAGTTGTAAATCATTTCTTATATTGGATATCATTCGGAATCAAGCATCTGAGTACGTTTTAAGCGAAAGTACGTTATATCCCAGGTAAGTTAAAACCGGTGTTGACTGTATCTATATTCAGCGTATTCCAAAATTTGACCCACAACTGAAACATTCACTGCACTCGCCGTCAGAACTTGTACGTACTTAAAAATATCACAAATTTCCATGAATTTTGCCAATATGATTTCTGTCTCGGATCAGAAACAATGCAAAAAATGGAATAGTACTTATTTTGCCGGTGTGAACAAGACAAAAATCAGAATTTTGTTTTCTGGAAAAAAAGGACATTTTAAACAAGATATTAAGGTAAAATTTACTTTCAGTAGTTTTAGTGAATACTAATAATCGTATAAAACTGTTTCTTTTAAGTTCATTTAGTTGTAAATATTGCAATACAATTTTTAAAAACCTTAATTGTAAACATAGTATGATACACACCACACACATGTGGTGTATGGTACACACCACATGTACACAAATTTAGTAGAAAACTTGAAAATTTACTTTTTCTACAATATTTTTCGTCATTAGACCGATATACACGTCTAATGGCTATTGATGACATCATATTAATGATTATTGATATTGATTTGATAGATATATTATTAATCTAA
This sequence comes from Maratus speculifer, assembly GCA_964019185.1. NCBI lineage: Eukaryota > Metazoa > Arthropoda > Arachnida > Araneae > Salticidae > Maratus > Maratus speculifer. Next base: position 265,196,589 of record OZ025295.1, on the reverse strand, counting down.
TGACTTGATACTAAAGTACTATTAATATTACTATAAATTACTATTAATAATATTTATAAAATTTAATTAATTTCCATGATTAACTTGTAATTAACTTTTAACAAATTGGATTCTTAAAACTAATTTTTATGTGTATTATACGCATAAATTAACTATCTATTTTTATTACTTATTTCATCTTATATTAAGATACAGAATTTAGGTTAGCATAGTCAAATTAAATAATTTTGTTTACATATTAATGCATGGTATATGTTTTCTGTTAATACATTGCAAATGCGATTTTAATTTTTTAATATTTTAATTTTTTATTTTTCTATCCAATTTAGTAATTATCTTGTTTTTCTTTTTTGATGTTTTTCTTTTTTGATGTTTTTTTTTCATTTATAATTTTGTTTTTATATGTATTGGTAGCCCCAAATTTATATTATTTTGCCTTTTCATGTCTAATACGAAGATGAAAACACACACTCCATTTGCAGTTCCAAAGTATTGGGGGTTTAACGATTTTGCTTTCGTTCTGCAAATTCCATGTGTATTATATATCCTCATATTATAAATCCTTATTCGAAACATATCCTGAAATAGATGGAATAATGGAAAGGAGAATTCAAAATATTTTTAATTATTAATGAAAAAATTGTTTAAAATTCCATTTTAGAGTGTATTTAGGTATTTCAAAATAAAACACATTTGACATATTTTTGGTGAAAACAACATCCAACGTATAGAAACTTTATATGTAATGAGAAGTTGCTTAATTAGTTATGAGTTTAACGATGCTGCCATTTATGTAATATTTTAAGAATTATGAATTAGTCATTTTCATTTACAGATTTAAGGATAATCGTTTTAAAAGATACATTATACGAAATCACTTGTGAGATCTACGATCACACTCACTCACTTGCTAAACTGTTTCCATACATAAAGAAATACTTTTAAAATGATGTATCGATTAGATGCAATTTTTATTGATGAACCTTTGCTTATGGTCAGTTAGATAATTAGAAACACTATTAACAGTTTTCACTGCTTTTTAAAACTTCCTTTAACAATGCCAAATAACTGAAATAATATAGGTTAACTGAAATATATACAATGTTCTTTTCTATTCCAATTTTATATAATACTTGAAATTCACTAAAATAATTATACAGCGCAGAAATTACAGCACCAAATGCACAATTGCGTACATTAACTTCGCCGTTAAAAAAATTTCGTGCAAAAATGTGTATTAAAATGTAAGTAAAAATAGCATTTTTTAACAATATAAAACTAGTACTATATCTAAAATAATGTAACTTAACTGATGTATATATAATGTTCTTTTCTACTGCAATTTTATGCAATTCTTGAAATCCAATATAATATTTATACAGCAAAAAGATTGAGGCCCCAAACATAGAATCTCAACTAAATATGCGCACATTAACTTCACTATAATAAAAAATATAGTATAAAAAGTCAAATTATACTCCAATCTCAAATTTATTATTGAAGAAAGCGGTAGCTTATGATCATTTAGGTAAAACAAAATCAGTGCAAACATCTTAAAGAAACTAAAAAAAAATTCTATTTCCTGGAGTCGTGGCAATAAATAATAAATCACTTGAACTCACAGGAAAACATTATAGTTTCTTTCTGCAGAAAGAGAGCGGAATTTCAGTTTAAGCTTCACGTCATGACCTTTTGGTTATCTTCCATTTTTTAAGCTGGGATGAGCGTCTTAAGATTCCAATTTTAGAGCAAACAAGAAACGAACGGTGAATCTAAAATAGTGATATCAAACAAGAAACATAAATTCGTAAAAGGATGATCGAAGTTTCTTTTGATTTGAGCTTTCTTAAAAACATAGGAAACATCACTCATTTTTACACAATTTTTTTTCGTAATAAAACAATCTAGGTATCATAAAAGATATTTAAAAACGTAACGTCCGATGTACTTTAAAAAAGTTAAGGTAAATGCTTAGATTTCCAAAACACAATAAATTATTTGAGCGCTTTTGAAAATAATCCTGTTTGTTGGATGTTTGTTAAACTTTTATTTTTATATTATTTATTTATTTTTCATAAATTATATATTTTTGAAAAGGATATTTGATATTTCATGATAAATAAATATTTTTATTTATGATAAAATTATTAGAAACCCCCCTAACTTATTTGGTTCTTTTTATAAATGAAGATATTAATAAAATTGTTCTTTTTCTCTTTTATCTAAAAAATACATATGTGTTTATATATATAAATGTCTATTAAAATAGAAGCAGAAATAGCATTCTTTAACAATATAAAACTAGTACTATAACTAAAATAATATAGCTTAACTGGTGTATACATAATGTTCTTTTCTAGTGCAATTTTATGTAATTCATGGAATCCAATATAATATTTACACAGCAAAGAAATTAAAGCACCAAACATAGAATCTCAACGAAATATGCGTACATTAACTTCAACATTATAAAAAATATCTTATAAAAAGTCACATTATACTCAAGTCTCAAATTTATTATTGAAAAAGCAGTATCTTATGATTATTTAGGTAACAAAAATCAGTACGAAATTCTTATAGAAACTAGAAAAAAAAATGCTATTCCCTGGAATCGTGGCTATAAATAATGCATCATTTGGACTCACAGGAAAAGCTTATAGTTTCTTTCTGCAAAAAGAGAGAGGAATTTTAGTTTAAGCTTCACGTCATGACCTTTTGGTTGTCTTCCGTTTTTAAGCTAGATTGAGCGCCTTAAGATTCCAATTTTAGAGCAAACAAGAAACGAACGGTGAATCTAAAATAGTGATATCAAACAACACACATAACTTCGGAAAAGAATAATCAAAGTTACTTTTGATTTGAGCTTTCTTAAAAACGTAGTAAACATAACTCAGGGTTACACATTCTTTTTCGCAATAAAAAATGTATATATCGTAAATATATTTTAAAACGTAACGTCGGTTGCACACTGAAAACTTAAAGGGAATTGCTTACATTTCCTAAAATATTAGATTATTTGAGCGCAATAGTAAATTATACTTCATAAAAATATTATTTAAGCGTTTTGGAAAAGAATGCTGATTGTTGGATGCATTTTAAATTTTCTCCTTTTTGTAAATAATACGCACACAAAAAGAATATCTCATGAGAAATAAGTAGCAGTATGAACTGTTTTCGCTGTATTTATATTTTATTGTATTTTTATGAAGAAAAAAATTGTACCTTTTCACTTTCCTTATATAAATAAATATATATATTCATATACATATATCTGTATTAAAATATAAGAAAAATAGCTTTCTTTAACAATATCAAACTAGAACTATTATTAAAATAAAGTAGCTTGACTGATGTATACATAATGTTCGTTTCTATTCTAATGCTATTTTATTCTTCAAATTCAATATAATATTATATATAGCAAAGAATTTAAACATCAAACATAGAATTTCAACTAATTAAGCATACATTAAAAAGATATTTACCTTATTTACCATTAAAAAGAATATCGTATAAAAAGAACCATTATATCCATGTCTCAAATTTATTATTCATGAATGCATCATCTTATGATCAGTTAGGTCACAAAAATGAGTACGAACTTAACAAAGAATCTAGAAATAAAAAAAATTCTCTATTTCCTGAAATCGTGGGTATAAATATTGCATCACTTGAACTCACAGTAAAACACTATAATTTCTTTCTGCAGAAGAAGAGCGGAATTTTAGTTTAAGCTCCACGTCATGACCTTTTGGCCGTCTTCAGTTTTTTAAGCTGGATTGAGCGCTAAAAAGCGTCATTTAGAATGTCCAATCGAATCCTGATTCAATTCGCATCCATTCCATCTTTGTATTTGCGTACCCATTTACAATGTACAATCCGGGTTAAAGTTAAAATCAACCTAGGTCATTTCTTTCGCGAAATCGCACCTGCTAGCTCCTAGGGCAGTAATCCAGCTTTTACCCATGATTCTTTTCGGGTAGACAAACAACCAGTGCCACTTCATCGAAATTACTGGGCGTGTTCAGCGGCTACTCTGAGCTCGCGCGTTCAGGAGTCACGGACATGGAGTGGGTTATTATCGTGGACGCGATATCCGTTTAGTACTCGTTACTGTGCTGCAGGTACTGTGACTGTGCGCTCAATAGCAGGTGGAGAACAGATCACGGATTTGATTAATTACGGTGCTAATTATAAAGATAATCTGTTGCAAACGAAGGTAAGCTCAATGTCCGAATCATTAGAAAGTTGAGTTTGCTGTCAGACTTTATTGCAATCAAACGTTATTCGGGTTCGAATCCTTCGCGGACCGAAAGTTGGTTTATAATTTCTTTTTATTATTATTCGTTGTTTTTTATTAATAAATAAGAAATTTTTATTAAAGATAAATTTTATAATAATAATACAAAAGCACGTGTATTTATATTATAATAAAAAAAATACTTATTTAAATGCGACAAAATGAGATGTTTTGTGGAGAAAGTTTTATATTTGAACCCTTTTAATATTCTAAGTATCGTTCCAAAGTGATTTATAATGATATTATATATGAATTTATAATGATATTTATAACTCCAAGTGATTTAAGCAAATGAAAAAAAAAATGTATTCTGCGAAAATATCCGCATACGCGTAGAATAATTTCTTAATGTTTTTCTTTTCTTTTTCTTTCTTTCTTTCTTTTTTTTTAATTTTAGAAGTGAATTTTTATCGAGAATAAGATGCAAATATTATGCATGCGTGGATCAAAATGGGAAATATAAAAGCAAAATGTAAAAGATATACATTTTTTTAAACTAAAAATATCTGCACACATATTTTTAAAGAGGTGAAATATTTGGTGTTTACCTTTTAGTTTTGTAATGAATAAAGTATGATTAAAATGTTTACGAATTTTCTATTGAAAGTATAGATAAGTGTTTTGCTTATACTAATATGATTTCGGATGTCGTTTGACTCTCATATTTTATAATATATTTTGGCCTGTTATTCACAGGGTATTAAAATATACAATCATTAAATAAGAAATATATACATATTAAAACTTTCTCTGAAAAATTGTCTAATTAACAGTGCAAATTCCATTGAAATCTTATAATATGCGGATATCTTAACCTTGATTTTTAAACAGCATTCTATTTAGCACGAAAGTTATAAAGCAATTGATGAATAATTTTTAAATATATAAAAAGAAAATTATTAAAAAATTAAATCACCAATTGAATTGTTAAATAATATCAGTCAACCTACCAAACAAAGTGCAACCAATAACAGATAAGCACAAAACGCACAATCACGTAATCAAATCGCCCAGCAGTTTTTTTGGGTCGCGCGCGCGAGCTTTGACCAGGGTTGGTGGTCATATTTTAAATGCTGATAGGGCTTAATTAGAAGAATTAGGGCACGTGATACTTCTTCGGAATATTTTGGATTTTATTTGAGTGGCCACAGGTATGTATTTCCGTTACGAGAAAGATGTTTTGGAAGGGTAAAGGGATATATTATTTGTATTTACCAATTTTGAACCATAAAAATATTACAATAATTGAATAACTTTAAAATTCCCTTCTTCGATAACACCTACTCCATGCAGAATCTTCTGAGCGCGCGCGCAAAAAAAGGTATCCCCTGAACACGCCCATAGCAAACGGGTTCTGTTTATGTTTACACTGGAAGCTGTATTCTAGTTCACTAAGCAACCAATCAAAATTCAAAAGAAAAAATTACGCAGTTTTCGGATGTTTAAAGGGGGTTGGCTTTACGCTTGGGTTTGTAAATGGGTACAAAATTAAAGCAAGAATGATAGCGGAGTTGTTCCACTTCGTATGAATCCGGTTTCATTTCTCTGGACATTCTAAATGAGGCTTAAGACTCCAATTTTAGAGCAAACAAGAAACGAACGGTGAATCTAAAATGATGGTATCAAACAATAAACATAGATTTATAAAAGAATGATCAAACTTACTTTTGATTTGGGTTTTCTGAAAAAAGTTAAGGAACATTATTCATGATTCTTCTTTTTTTCGCAATAAAACAATTTAGATATCACAAAAGTGAATAAAAAACATAACACTGGATGAACCCTGGAACTTTAAGAGAATTGCTTACGTTTCCAAAAAACAATAGATTGTTTGATTGCTTTTGAAAAGAATAATGTGTGTTGGATGCTCGTTAAATTTTTATTTTTATTTATTTATTTTGATAAATTATACTTTCCCAACAAAACAGGGTTGGTTTTTTGCCGGCAGAAAGTGGTTTCTGCCGTGCCAGTGGCAGAAAGTGGTTATAACCGGTTTTAACCGGCAGAAACTGGCAACAACTGGCATAAAGACATTCTGTGACATAATCTCTGATTTTTTTAGTAATATTAAATTTATTAAGTAGTTCATCCTTAAATAATTAGTACTTAAATAATTCAGAATAAATATATGCACACAAATAAAATAATGTGGATAATTTTAATTAAAAAAAAATTGATTTTTGAAAAATTGAGTAATGTAACAGATATTTTTTTTTGTTACATATGCATATGTAATTTATGTTTAAACAATTATTTTAAAATCTCAGTTTAAAAACCAGAATAGAAAACTATATGCAATGCTTATTTTAAATAAAGCACTGAAAAGAAAAAAAAAATATTTATTTAAAATATTTTTCTGTAATCTAACATGATTTAATAATAACATAATAAATAAGTAATAAAAAAACTCTCTCATAGAATTGTTATAGTGATATGTGGATCTAGTAATTCTTTGGATTTTGAAAAGATTTCATTTAAATACAGTATTCAAAAGAATAAATCTGACTTTTTTTTTTATCTCACTTACAAAACAAATTGCAAAACCTTGCTTGAAAACAAAAGTAACAATATGATTGGCCTTGGCAAAATGTGGGAATGGCTGAAAAATAAATGATATTGGCTGCTTAAATCAGGTGCACTAATCATCCAATCATAGAAGCTGTTAGCTATTTTTTATTTTAAATAAGCAAGGTATGTATTTATATGATCATTTTTAAACGTTTTGATACTTTGAATAACATTCACAATCTTATGTTTTAATTTTTAACTCAATGGTTTACATATCAAATGTCAGTTTGAATTATGAATCATTACTGAGTAAAGTTCTTATTTAGTACTGTTTCTTAGTTTCTGCCAGTTTTTGCCACCTACTGGCAGAAACCAGTTTCTGCCATGCCGGTTTTAACCGGTTTCTACCGCTGATTTTAACAACCCCGGCAGAAACTTGCCAACCCTGCAACAAAAGGATATCTCACGAAAAATATTTATTTTTGTTTATAATTAAATTATTTAGTAGAAAGAGAACTAACAAATTTCGCAGTTTTTTTTAAAGAAAAATTAATAAAATCGTTCCTTGTTTGATTTATCTAATAAATGCATACGTGTAATTTTATATATTTGTCTATTAAAATGTAAGCAAAAAAAGTATGTAAATGTAAAATGTAAAATGTATGTAAAATGTAAGCAGAAACAATATCAAACTAGTACAACAATTGAAATAATATAGCTTAACTGAAGTATATATAATATTTTTTCCTTCTTCCATTTTATGTAATTCCTGAAATTAAATATAATATTTATACAGCAAAAAAAGTAAAGCACCGAACACGGTTTCTCAACTAAATATGCGTGCATTAACTTCACCATTAAAAAAGAATATCGCATAAAAATTCGTATTATTCCCCAGTCTCAAATTTATTATTGATGAAATCAGCATCTTATGTTCATTTAAGTAATACAAAATCAGTAATAACTTCTCAAAGAATCTAGAAATAAAAAACTTCGCTATTTCCTGGAATCTTGGTCATAAATAATGCATCCCTTGAACTCACAGGAGAAACATTCTAGTTTCTTTTTGCAGAAGAAGAGCGGAATTTTAGTTTAAGCTTTACGTCATGACCTTTTTGGTTGTTTTCATTTTTTTAAGCTGGATTGAGCATTTTACGACTCCAATTTTAGAGGAAAGAAGAAACGGATGTGAGTCTAAATCGATGATATCAACCAACAAACATAACTTCGTAAAAAGATCATCAAAGTTTCTTTTGATTTGAGCTCTTTTAAAAAAGTTAGGAAACTTCTCTCATGGTTACAAATTTTTTCCACAATAAAACAATTTAGATATCATAAAAGAGATCTGAAAACGTAACGTCGGATGTACTTTCAAACATTAAATAAAATTGCTTACATTTAAAAAAAAAAAAAACAGAATATTTGAATGATTTTGAAAGAGAAGAATGTTGTGTGTTGGATGTTTTTTAACTTAAAAGAGTGATTAATAACATATACATGATAAGAATATCTCGAAATAAATAAATATTTTCATTTAATTTTTTGCATTTTTTATATGAATAACATCTTTTACTTGAATTGCATTTTTTAGAGATATTTTCCGGAAATTTCATTTTAATAATAAGAAAATTACTGCAGATAAATGTAGATAAACACACGACACACACACACATATATAAGTAATCCATGATAAAAAATCATTTACGTGTATTAAATATTTAATATCAACATTATTTAAAATGTTTAATTAAAAATTAAGTTACATTTGATAAAAATAAAATTGTTTTCTGAACTGTATTATTTTACTTTAATTATAAAATTTATCGTCTTTGTGAATAATGGTTAAAAAAAATGTCCCTGTAAAATATTCACCCAAAGGAATTGCTCTACTTAAGAAACACCTACGTATATTTATATGCATATATGTCTATTAAATACAAACAAAAATAGCTTTCTATAACAATATCAAACTGCTACTATAACTGAAACAATTTAGCTTAACTGAAGTATATGTGATGTTCTTTCCTTCTTCAATTTTATGTAATTCTTGAAATTCAAAACAATATTTATACAGCAAAGAAATTAAATTAGAAAAAACAGTTTCTCAACTAAATATGCGTACATTAACTTCACCATTAAAAAAAAAATCTTAAAAAAAGTCAAGTCTAATTTATTATTGATGAAAGCAGTATCTTATGATCTTTTAGGCAACACAAAATCAGTACGAACGTCTCAAAGAATCTAGAAAAATTTTTTTTGCTGTTTCCTGGAATCGTTGCTATAAATAATGCATCACTTAAACTTACAGGAAAACATTATAGTTTCTTTCTGCAGAAGAAGAAAGAAATTTTAGTTTAAGCTTCACGTCATTATTTTTGGTTGTCTTCCGTTTTTTTAAAACAGTATTGAACGCCTTAAGACTCATATTATAGAGCAAACAAAAAATGCTGAATCTAAAGCGAGGATATCAAACAATAAACATAACTTCGTAAAAGGATGGTCAAAGTTACTTTTGATTTGAGCTCTCTTATAAACATAAGAAACATCACTCATGGTTACACAATTATTTCGCAATAAAACTTAAAATTATATAATAAATTTTAGGTATAATAAAATTTAGGTATCATAAAAGAGATTTAAAAACGGAATGTCGGATGTATTTTGAAAAAAAAATAAGGTAAATGCTTAGGTTTCCAAAAAAGAATAGGTTATTTGAGCGCTTTTGGGAAAAAATTTTGTGTGTTGGATGCTTGTTAAATTTTTATTTTTATTTTGTTTAATTTTTTTTTATAAATTATACGTTTTCGTAAATGATATTTCATGATAAATAACTATTTTATTTATGTTAAAATTATTAGGAAAACAACTAACTGATTTCGCGGCTTTTACAAATGGAGAAAGTGACAAAATCGTTCTTTTTCTGATTTTTCTAAAAAATACATATTTGTATTTATATGTATTTGTCTATAAAATAAAAGCAAAAATAACTTTCTTTAACAATATCAACTTAGTCTTATAACTAAAAAAATATAGCTTCTCTGATGTATATATATAATATTATTTTCTACTTCAATTTTATATGATAGTTGAAATTCCATATAATACTTAAACAGCAAAGAATTTAAAGCATCAAATATAGAATATCAATTAAATATGTGTGCAATAACTTCACCTTAAAAAAAAATATCGTATAAAAAGTCACATTATTCCCCAGTCTCAAATTTATTATTGAAGAATGCAGTATCTTATGATCATTTATGTAATACAAAATCAGCACAAACTTTCTAAAGAAACTAGAAATAAAAAAATTTCCCTATTTCCTGGAATCGTGGCTATAAATAGCGCATTACTTGAACTCACACGAAGACATCGTAGTTTCTTTCTGTAGAAGATGAAGGAAATTTAAGTTTCACGTCATGACCTTTTGGTTGTTTTCTGTTTTTTTAAGCCGTATTCAGTACTTTAAGACTCCAAGTTTAGAGAAAACAAGAAACGAACGATGAATCTAAAATGATGGTATAAACAAAGAAACATAACTTCGTAAATGCATGATCGAAGTTACTTTTGATTTGAGATTTCATAAAAAGATAGGAAACATAACTCACGAGTGTTTTTTTTTTTTTTTTTTTCGCAATAAAACAATTTATGTATCATAAAAGAGATATAAAAACGTAACGTTGGATGTATTTTGAAAAAAATAAGGTAAAGCTTAGATTTCCAAAAAAGCTATAGGTTATTTGAGCGCTTTTGAAAAAAAAATTCAGCCCGTTAAATGCTTGTTAATTTTTTATAAATTATACGTTTTCGAAAAGGATATTTCATTAAAAATAAATATTTTTATTTATGATAAATTTATTCATTCGAGAAAGAACTAACTGATTTCGTGTTTCTTTCAAATTTCAAATACTCATGTAATATTTGAAATTCAGCGTAATATTGTGTTTCACAATTCAATGCAATATTGTGTTTATAAACAGTGTGGTCGGTTTTCGCTGTTTTTAAAAATGAAGAAAAAATTTAAATCATCCCATTTCTCTTTCGTTTAATATATATAACCGCATATTTATATACATATATGTCTATTAATATGCAAGCAAAATTAGCTTTCATTAACAATATCAAACTATTACTATAACTGAAATATTATAGTTTAACTGATGTATATACAATGTTCTTTTCTATAACAATTTTATTAATTCTTGAAATCAAATATAATATTTATACAGTATATAAATTAAATCACCAAATATAGAATCGCGACTAAATATGCGTACATAAACTTCGCCATTAAAAGTCACAATATATTTACAGTCCCAAATTTATTATCGATGAAAGCAGTATCGTATGATAATTTAGGTAACACTAAAACCAGTACGAACTTTTCAAAGAATCTAGGAATAAAAAAAGCTATTACCTGTAATCGTGGCTATAAACAAGGCATCACTTGATCTCACAAGTAAGCATTGTAATGTTTTTTCTGTAGAAGAAGAGGGAAATTTTAGCTTAAACTGCACGTCAAGACCTTTTGGTTGTCTTTTTTTAAGTCCATTTTTTGTCCATTTTTTAAGGTGGATTGAGCGCCTTAAGACTTTATTTTTAGAGCAAACAAGAAACGAACGATGAATCTAAAATGATGATATCAACCAACAAATATAACTTCGTAAAATTATAATCAAAGTTACTTTTGATTCGAGCTTTCTTTAAAACGATCGGAAACAAAACTCATCGTTAAACTTTTTTTCGCAATAAAACAATTTAGGTATCATAATTTGGAAATATAACGTCGGATATATTAGAAAACCTTAAAGGTAATTGGTTACATTTTCAAAAACGATAAATTATCTGAGTGTTTTTATTTTTAAAAGAATGCCTGTTTGTTAGATGCTTGTTAATTTTTTATTTTATGTATTTATTTACTTTTTTATAAATTGTTAGTTACCGAAAAAGATATATCATGATAAATAATTATTTTTATTTATAATGAAATTTTTCTTTAGAAAGGGATCTAATTAATTTCATGGTTTTTATAAATGAAGAAAATATTAAAAACGTTCTCTTTCTGCTTTATCTAATAAATACACATGTGTTTATATATATATATCTGTCCTTTAAAATGTAAGCAAAAATAAATTTCTTTAACAATATCATACGAGTACTATAACTGAAAAAATGTAACTTAATCGATGTATATACATATATATGCATAATGTTCCTTTCTACTCTAATTTTTATCCAACCCTTGAAAATAAATATAATACCTATACAGCAAAAAAACAAAGCGCCAAACGCAGAATCTCAACTAATATGCGCACACTAACGTCGCCATTAAAAAAAGAATATCGTATGAAAGACTCACATTATACCTTAGTCTCAAATTTATTATTGATGAAAGAGTATCTTATGATCATTTAAACAACAGAAAAACAGTACGAACTACTTAAAGAATCTGGAAATAACAAAATTCACTATTTCCTGGAATCGTGGCTATAAATAATGCATCACCTGAACTCACAGGAACACATTATAGTTTCTTTCGCAGAAAGAGAGCGGAACTTTAGTTTAAGCTTCACGTCATGACCTTTTGGTTGTCTTCGGTGTTTTATGCTGGATTGAGCGACATAAGACTCCAATTTTAGAGCAAACAAGAAACGAACGTTGAATCTAAAATGATGATATCAAACAACAAACGTAACCTCGTAAAAGGATGATCAAAGTTACTTTTGATTTGAGCTTTTTTTTAAAAAGAGAGGAAACATCACTCATGGATGCGCATTCTTTGTTCACAGTAAAGCAATATACATATCTCAAAAGAGATCTGAAAACGTAACGTCACATTGCTTACATTTCGAAAAAAAAAAGAGCGTTTTTGAAAAGAATCCTGTGTTGGATGCTTGTTAAAAAAGTGCTTAATAAAATATTCATAATAAGAATATCTCAGAATAAATAAATATTTTTATTTATATATTTCATTTTAATAAAACATAATTAAAATATTACTTTATAGCTTTTTTTAGAGATACATTTTGGAAATTACATTTAGTAATAAAAAAAATTACTGCGGATATATGTAGATAAATACACAACACACACACTTATGTATTACAATAATGCATGATTAAAAATTATTTACGTGTATTAAAAATTAAATATTAACATTATTTATAATGTTTATTTAAAAAAAATGTTACGTTTCATAAAAATAAAATTATTGTCTTAATTGTGTTATTTTACTTTTATTATAAAATTTATCGTCTTTATAAATAATGGTTCGAAAAAAAAAATTGTCTTTGTAAAATGTTTATCCAAATGAATTGCTATACTGAATTAATCTATGCGTATATTTATATGCATATATGTTTGTTAAAATTTAAGCAAATCTAGCTTTCTTTAACAATAACAAATCAGTAGTGTAACTGAAATATTATAGCTTCACTGATGCATATGTAGTGTTTTTTCTATCCAAAATTGTATGTAATTTTTGAAATTCAATATAATAATTATAATGACAAGAAATTAAAGCACCAAACAAGATTTCTCCACTAAATCTGTGTGCATTAACTTTACCATTAAAAAAAGAATATCGTATAAAAAGTCATATTATTCCACAGTCTCAAATTTATTACTGAAGAAAGCTGTAGGGGGAACTGGGGCACATTGATACACCCCCTCTACTGCTCATACGGTCATTACAGGAATTTTCACAACAGCTACAAAAGGTGAATACTAGTGCACTCAACTACATACAGAAAGTATTGGAATGATCCAGTTGTTTGATGAAACGGGACGGGCGATTTATTGTTTTTGTAGGTCAAAAGTAAATTTGAGTTGAACAATTGAAATGGTATTATACAACTGTTCCAGTATTTGCAACCGAAAAGAATACTCTCCCTGGCAAGTAAAGCTACTCTTTATCAGTTCCTAATTCTTTATTGTTAGATAAATTATAAAGTGTTGGATTTGAGACTCAGTTTATTCAAAAGGGCTGCATGGGGCACATTGATGCAACCTAAATCGTTTTCTAGTTCATTTTCTCATTACCCGTTATTATCATAAATTATTTTTTTACAATACATTCCTTAATCCAGCCATTTTTAGTCAAAAATTTCTAATATTAGTTTTTATTGAAGTGAAATAAAATAGAGCTCTAATTTCTTTGTATTAGAGCATTTTATAAAATTTTTGCTAACAGAAGACGTACGAACTTGCCTAACATCTATTGCTACTAGAACTAATAAAAGAAGAGGACGGTAGCCCGGAAAAATCTCAAATTTATATCGATTCTCCAGAGAAAAAAAATATTTTTGACATGAGAAAAGTTAAATAAGAGAAACAAGCTGCAGAACATCACTTTGACTCACAGGAAAACATCATAGTTTCTTTCTGCAGGAGAAGAGCGGAATTTTAGTTTATGCTGCACGTCATGAGCTTTTGGTCGTCTTTTGCTTTTTAAGCTGGATTGAGCTGCTTAAGACTGTAATAGACGCTTTCAGTCATGACGTCAATTATGACGTTTTGCTTGGATACTGACTCCAAACAAACGGTTGCTAAGCTGTATTTTCTAATTTATTTGCATATTACAGCAACATTTTTCAGCGATATATAATTGAAACATGTTTAATGCTTTATATACAATGATACCATTTTCTATGATTTATATTTCATGAGATATGAAGCATAGCAAACGTTTGTTTGGAGTCAGTATCCAAGGAAAATGTCTTGACTGACGTAACACTGAAAGCGTCTATTTTAGAGCAAACAAGAAACGAACGGTGAATCTAAAATGATGGAGTCAGGTAATAAACATAACTTCGTAAAAGGATGATCAAAGTTACTTTCGATTTATGCTTTTTTAAAAAGCTAGGAAACATCACTTATGTTTACCATTATTTTTTTTCGGAATAAAACAATTTAGGTATCATAAAAGCGATTTAAAACGTAACTTCGAATGTACTTGGAAACCTTAAAGGTAATTGCGTAGATTAAAAAAAATAAATAAATAAATAAAAATAGATTATTTGAGGGTTTTTTAAAAGAATGTTGTTGTTGGATGCTTGATATTTTTTTTTGAAATATTCTTTTGATAAATAATTTGTACACGAAAGAATATCTCAAAATAAATATGTATTTTTATTTATATATTTTATCTTAATAAAACATAATTTTATAGACTTTTTTAGATATTTATTGGAAATTACATTTCATTAAAAAAGTGATGGGGATATATGTAGACAGACTCACGCACACACGCACACATATATATAATCCCTGCTTAATTATCATTTACAAGCATGTCAAAATCATTTAAATTGTTGTTGAAAAAATTAAGTTAAATATGAAAATAATAAAATTATTTATTTAGCTGTATCATTTTATTAAATTAATTTTAGTATTTATTGTCTCTCCGTCTGTTGTTTAAAAAAATAATAAATAAATAAATATATAAAGAACATTTGCTCTTTTAAAGTATTCACTGAAATAATTACTCTAGTTTCGCATTCTTTCATCTGAGCATTGTGTGTATATTAATTTAAGTACATGGGTATATTATCTTTATAAATGATTTGTACATGATAATTCAACGAAAAATAGAATATTTTTCTTGTGGAGTCATATTTGTGTATGCGCGTATAGTTTTTTTTTTCATTTAAATTCATCTGCATATCTTATTTAATCATACTCATTTCGTTTTGACAAAATTATTTGCAATTTAAATTTCGACAAAATACGATTAATATTGCAATTTTTCCTCCATCAATACAAATTCAATTCATCAATTCAACCTACGTAGGATGTTTCACAATTTTTAAACTCTTCTATTTTATACTCTTTTAAAAGTGCATTACATTATTTTAATACCTGTATTTAAATATTTGTACTTTTGAAATAACAATTAAATATCTCTAATATTTATTTAATTCAGTTCGGTTTTTTTTTAATAAATATATTTCAAAGCTGAACTATATATTTTAATTTTATATGCTGCTACATATTCTTATAATCGTTTCAACGTCTATATATTAATTTCATTTATTTATTTTATTTACATAAATTACAGTTAAATAATTTTAATGCCCTGGGTATTAAAATAGATTCACTGTTTGATTATTTAAATCAGCCTTTTGTAAATTTCAAACGTTTCTTTGTTATATTTTCCAAAATAGTATGGAATAAAATCAAGTATATTAAAATTAACATTTAATATTATTTTTAATAATATAGTAATACTTTTTTCAGTTATTCAATAAAAAAATTCAAAATACTTTTTTTCCAAAAAATAAAAAATGTATAAAAAACATAATTTTTGTAATTTCCTAAATTATGTAATTGATAATATATTCGTTTCATTTTCATTTCAGATTCTGTGACTTGTGATAAGAATTTTGGCTTTGGATATTGTCGGATAAATGTGTAATGAGACAGATATTTATCTGCAATAATTCAACCTTTATCGCTGATAGGTAAGTTTAATTATTATTATTTTTTAGTACTTTTTGGTTAGCCGGTAACCAGCGTTATATATTCATATGTGTAAATGCACACATATGTGGATATATATGTATATACCGGATGTCCCAAAAATGACTGATGGATTTTAAAATTCAATAAATTGCAAACGGTGACAGCTATTTAAAAAAAAAATTGCAGGGGGAATATACAGGGGTTGGACAAAAATATGGAAACACCTTTTGAAATGCATGTTTGAAAAGAAAGATTGATTATAATGAGCTATGTTGATGGCATTGGAGTTTTCGCCTACTGACGCCACCTATACAACTTCGTAAAATCGCTGCACCGTTCAGTCGTTGTTGGAGCACTGTTATGTGAGATTATCATTGCATTATGTCAGAGATAACAGACTTCGAATCTGGACAAATTCTTGGCGCGAGTGTGGTGGTGCTTCCGTAAGCAAGGTAGCCGAGGTTTTTAGTGTTTCAAGAAGTACTGTGTCGAAGATATATTCCGCATATTCGAAATGCGGAAAAAGCATCATCCGCTAAATCACAGCGCGGACGAAAGTGTGTGCTGATTGATCGTGACAGACGATCATTAATGAGGATTATCGCGAAAAATAAGCAGTCGACAGCTGCAAAAGTTACTTCTGAAATGAATGTCGTGTTACCAAATCCTGTTAGTACCAAAACAATTTGAAGGGAGCTTCATAAATAGGGAATTGCTGGCCGTGTTGCAATTGAAAAGCCATCCATCAGTAATGCTAATGCCTGTAACAGGAAAAAATGGTGGAAAAAGTCATAAAGCCTGGACTATAGAGCGGTGGAAGAGTATAATATGGTCTGATGAGTCTTCTTTCATATTGTTCTCCACTTCTGCCCGAATTTACGTCTGGAGAATGCCATCTCAAGCCTATAATACAGACTGCTTGTTGCCAAGAGTGAAACATGGCGGGGGTTCGGTGATGGTTTGGTCAGCCATATCGTGGTTTTCTTCTGGCCCCATGATAACTCTGTAAGGGCGTGTTACTGCTCAGACTTATGTGAACATTTTGGTCGATCAAGTCCATCCAATGGTACAAGCTTTGTTCCCCAATGATGATGGTATCTTCCAAGACGACAACGTCCCCCCTCACACAGTTCACATTGTCCAGGACTGGTTTTCTTAGCACGAGGATGAATTTTCGCATCTCCCCAGGCCACCAAAGTCATCAGACTTGAATATTATCGAATCTTTGTGGTCTAAATTTGAGCGGAAAGTGCGTTCTCGCTATCCACCGCCAATATCGTTATCTGAACTTGCCACCGTTTTGCAGGAATAATGGTACAATATTTCCTTGGCAAACATACAGAAACTGTATTTATCCATTCCGAGAAGACTGCAAGCTGTTTTGAATAACAACGGGTACCGTACACAATACTAGGCAAGGAAACGTGTTTTTTTTAAGGTGTTTCCATATTTTTGTCCAACCCCTGTATATAATGTCAGGAGTTTTTTTTACTGTAATTTTTTATTTTAGTTCGAATTTCAAACAATAGGTGGCGCTGACGGCGATTGAAGTCCATGTGAAGCTGAGTGAAGCGACGACCTGGCTTTCAATCGCCTTCAGCGCCACCTATTGTTTGAAATTCGAACTAAAATAAATAATTACGGTAAAAAAAACTCCTGACATTATACATAACCCTCCCGCAAACATTTTTAAATAGCTGTTACCGTTTGCAAGTTATTGAATTTTAAAACCCATCAGACATTTTTGGTACACCCGGTATGTGCATGTATACAATATATGTATACTTCTATGTACTATACATATGACATTAGTGCGTGGCTAACCGAAGGTTTTTTTGGATTTTTTTTCTTTCAATCACAGTACGAATTGGAAATTTATTTCGAATGATGTATGTATTTTAAGGGCAGGTGTACAGCGAGTGACCAAATTATAAATTACAAACTCAAACTTTTCATTGCGAAGGAAATTAGGCTTTCTTATGTTGTGTTACAGGTGGATTCCTAAACTACTTTAGACATACATGATTTGAATAATTATGGGCTTATTAATAAAAAAAAATATGCTCATAAAGTAGAAATTTATTGTGAAAAATATTAACTCGAGTGTTCCAAGACTAATTCCTCAATATTTTGTGGAGTCATGCTTTATGATTACATTTTTTAAACTGCTATGTATACATTTCTTAAAGATTTCCTTTTAACTATTCATTTGATACAAGACCATAATCAGATCTTTTGTCAATTTTTTTTCATTTGTCGTATTTTTTGACACATTTCGCAGGGAATAGAATTCATGATGAACAATTAATTGGTTGTGTTTGTGACGGCCGCTTATCAACGCAAGGGATATAGGCCTTAATGTGAGGGAAATGTGACATCTGTGGGGAGTCCTTAGAAAGGAACCTAATCCGTATTTACACACTGAAATCTAACACTGTAAATAAAAAAATAAATAATTATCCAGTAAATTTACGGAATGTATCACTTTTTTTGCATAAACGATCAATTTTCTTAATTTTTAGTGTTTTATGCTCAAAAACCTTTAATATAATGGCAAGGTTCGTTGATATATGAATAAAGTCCGTTTTTTTTACGGACATTGTCTGCAATCTCTACTGCAGCCTTTTTCCAGTGAATGCTTTAAAAAAAACCACTGACCAATTAGGCCGATGGGCGTGATTGGATTCGAACCCAGCACCTGCTATCTTCCAGTTTCTAGAGAAAAACCTCTCCGCTCATGGTGAAGCCTTGAACAGTTGAAAACATTAAAATCACCAAGTGTTCCCATGACATCCCTGACGCACATTATGCATTAAGAGTCCCTTACCAGTTGACGACACTTGTGTAAAAAACAATTTGGCCACCCACTGCAGTTTTGTGGTACGTTCTTCATATTGCATTAGTGTTCTTTGCAATATTTGGATGCATTTCTTTTTGAAAATAATCAATTTCTTACTTATTGGTTTAATACTTATTTGATTGTGTGTTTGTAATCCACTTGTTCTTCCTGAGCAAAAACAAGTAACTAGAGTTCTCGCTGTCACTCGCCAATGCGCCAAATTGCGACTAATTTATTCCTTTGGCGAGTAAACAAGCGATTACATTCGCTAAATTGCTAGTGCTCAGTTTTTGCTTTTTCTTTCTTTTATTTTTTGTTTTTCATACATATGCGTATGTAACATATATATATGTATGATATAATTGTAGCGGATAGTTGAAATTAGATTAATAACAGTCGTTGTAGCAGTTATAAAAACTTAAGTTATTTTAGAACAAATTGAAAAACGAAAGTACTTTATAGGATTAAAAATATTTTTTGTGCTACACGGCGAATCTATATTGCTAATATTTTTTTCATTTGGCGAACTCTTTTTATTTTTAATTAGCCAAATTACTAACGTTGGTAAAATGTCAGCGAGAACACTGCAGTCGACGTGAACACCAAATATCACATCCAAAAATTACTCAACTAGAAAAAACTATTCAAAATTTAAAAAATACTTTTTCACTTTTGTGATTTTTGCGCACCCTATGCGTAACTATCTCGAATAAAAAATAAAAATAAATAAACACTTTTTGTTTTAACTTTTTAAAGCTTAATTTTTGTATAATATTTATTATTCAATCATAGTTAACAATAATTTCTTCATACAAAAATCATAACAAATCATTTTGCTAAAAATATTGAATATTTTTTGTACATTATTTTAAAATCTTACAATCAAAATTCCTAAACCTTAAAATAAGTACACAAAAAGGTCTATAGAATATTTATAATTTATCAATACTACATCCCACCGAAACGTAAAAGAAAATAAAAACTTTTCTATATTTATTTTCAAACAAAAGAATAAAACATATTCTTTGAAATTTAAAGCTAAGTTACACACTGCCAAATGTATTTGAAGCACACTGCACTCATTAATACGTATGAGTGAATTTGAGGAAGAAAAATAAAATTATAAAACATTTCTGTAAATTATTCATCCATTGTGACACAAAGAAAGAAGTCGTACTCCTTTAAAGACTGTGTTTGCGTACCGGAAAAGTTTTCTTTTACGACAAATTTTCTTTTAACCAATTTTAGATATTTATTCTCCATAAAATAATGGTATTAAAAGTTTTGTATTTTAATGTTTGTTTTTACAGCGCCTTAATGTCTAGGAAAATTTTCTCTCCTGAAACTGACACATATATTCACCCAATAAAGTATTTTAGTTATTAAGTTATTACAACTTTGTAATGAATACAAATCGGCATTTATTTACAATTTTTCTTAGGGGCCAGTGTTGTCTTGAAGTAAAAACTTAATTAAAAGATTTAAAGTGATATAAATTTGTATAAGAGAAAATGTAGAAGACGCGATAAAATAATATGTAAGTTCTGATAAGAATTTTTAACTTTCTTTGCAAAAAAATGCATAAATTTGTTTCAGTAAAATTCACATGCTTTAAACATGATTTAATACTGAATATTAAAAAAGAATATTTTTTTTTTTTTTGTATAATTTTCTCATAACATTCTGTTTTTTTTTTAATTATATTTAAAATTCGGTTATAATGGTATTGCATTCAAAAAACAAATCTCGCCTGTGCAAAGTATTTATTGTTAAAATCATGGAAAGTATCTGTATTTATTTAAGTTATTATTAATAACTGTTGGTGTGTATCTCCAGCAAATAAATAAATAGAATGAAAATTAATCTCTGAAAAAAGTTAACTCAGAATTACACTGTATGTACATTACTTAAAAAGATGCAAAACATGTTTTATGATATGTTAAATTACTTTAATTTTTAGTACTTTCAACTGTAAACGCAGACTTCGTCAAAGAGTTTAAATATACTGTTATTAAAGTCCTATTTTTCAAATGTCACGTATTTGTCAAAATTTTTTGTATCTTTGGGTATCAAAATATGTATATTTTTAATTTATCTGCCAGCATTCTAATTTGAATAAGACATGTATTTATTTTCATAAAAAGTATTCTTTCATCAGTAATATTTTAGGCTTATAAGCATCAGTTTATCTATAATCCTGATTTAATTATATTTATAAGTAATAACGTATTAACCAAATGCACATTTCTTTTTAAAACTGTTAAGAAATAAACAGTAGATAAATGAAATATTATAAAATTAATATATGTAGAAAGAAATATTTATTTTTTGTTATACTACTTAACTTCTGCTTATTCCTCTAAATAACTTGACGCTTGAATATATTTACTCTAAACAGGATTATAGACAGGTATACAAAGGTACAAATATACTACCTCTGACAATAAAGTTCGGTGAATGAATTCAGAACGGCCGATCTAGCAACGCTGGGAAAACAAAACGCTACACCTGCATAGAGACAAGTATTGACCATCTTCTCCCACCGTTGTTCAGTTGAGCGTCTTTTATGTTCTGCGTAAGACGTGTTTTACAAAATACTTGTTCAGTGTGTTGGTTCTTAACTGAGAACAGGAAAATTAACTAACAAAAGGCCAGTTTAAAGTTTGGTTTTAAGATTTCCAAGATAAGGAAATAAATTTATGAGGGGTGGTGCAAATTAAACTTCCACCATACTAAACAGATCTCAATCTTCCAGACTTCTTCCTATTTCCACGACTCAAACTCTCTTTGAACGAGATTAGGTCATATTGCTGAAATCCAACGAAACGTGACGAAGCTTTTGAACACCATCCCAAAATAACACTTCTTGCGAATTTTCCAGGACATGTATATCATATCTCAGAGATGCATAGTTTTGGAAGGTAACTATTTCGAAGTATGGTATGATAACTTTTGTTAATATTTATTGTACATTAATGTTACAAGACTATTCACCGAACTTTATTGTCAGAGGTAGTATTTTGAAAATTACAGTTATCCTGAAGTCTCTCCAACAATATTAAAACACTTTTCCCTTTAATGCGTTTGACTGTATTTCTGAGGAATAAAGTAAAATAACGAAACATTCCTCTAAGTTATTCACCCAAAAAGAAAGAACTCCTATTCTCTAAAAGGAAACTTTCGTGCACCAGAAAAAAATTCTTTTACATAAAACTTTATTTTGACCTATTTCTCCTTTGACAGAGTTTTATGTTCTAGAAAATGCTTCGATCAAAATAATTTTAACCCTTAACTACTGTGACAAAAATTGTCCCATAACTGCTGTGAGCGGTCTCTCAGACCGCTAAATCGAAATATGAATAAAATATCAACTAAGTGGTAAAAAATTGTTCGCTTACCAATACATGTCTACTTAATTGATTTATTAATCATCTTTCGAAACTTTAAGTTGATTTTTGAAGACTGAAGACAGGTATCCTGTTATATGAGAGTGACAAAAATTGTCCCATAACTGCTGTGAGCGGTCTCTCAGACCGCTAAATCGAAATATGAATAAAATATCAAATAAGTGGTAAAAAATTGTTTGCTTACCAATACATATCTACTTAATTTATTTATTAATCATCTTTCGAAACTTTAAGTTGATTTTTGAAGACTGAGGACAGGTATTCTGTTATATGAGAATAGTAAGGGGAAGCGAATCATTGTGAAAATCGAAGAAAAGAAATATGTAATTTTAAACTCATCTATTAACTGTTGTATAAAAATATACTTTCTTTGTGAAAAAAGTATGAATATCTAATAAAAGTATAGTTAAAAAATAAAAAATTAGATTATATTCCAAAAAAATATATCGTTATAGAAATAAAAAACGCAAAGTTTACATACTTACATATTGTTTTTATATGGAGCTAAATACATGAGAATTTATACATCATTATAGGAATAAAAAAAACTAGTACCTTACTACACAGCAGAAAATCTCGAGTTACAGCCATTGCATAACATTTTCGTACATTGAAGGGAGATTGGATCTTTACAATCAATGCACTGATAGATTGTTTTCCTTTTTTTACTTGTGGGGTATCTTCTACATGTTTTTCTATATCTGACCAATTTTTTACAAGCTCCTCAATTTCATTTTGTGTGAGGAACACAGAACGTTTCTCGAAATATTACATTCCATTTTTTCCATAATATCATAAAAAAGCATAAAATTATCCGCAAAATAAAAACATCCTTCTCCGACAAAAACAGTTTCACAACTACTGTGAGCGGTATGTCAGACCGCTCCCCCAAAAAAAGAGTAAAAAAAAAAAAAAAAAAAAAAAAAAAAAAAAAAAAAAAGTAGCTAGCTGAATGACAAGCGGAATGTGACCTTGGGGGTCCGTTTCAGGAAGGTAGAAGAAAGGGTGAGGATCATTATCTATTTTGAGGGGAGGAAATGAATACGGGAAAATATGCAGCGGTCTGACAGACCGCTCACAGTAGTTATGGGTTAAATTTCGTTTTGTTTTTCTTGAGTCTGAGTATCTTGAAGATATTTCTCCCCTGAAAATGACATGTGCGTTCAAACAATAAATCGTTATCGAAGTTATGAAGTCTTTTTGAAGATACAAAACGATACAAATTTTCATACGAGTAATAGTTTAAAACAAGACGCAACGCTAGGCTTATCCTGCGTGATTTTAAGAAATACGAGAGTAAGTGCAAATAATGTAAGAAAAGTGGAAAATTAACCCTGTGGTTATGGGGTTCAATTCGGAATTATTTAGGGGAAAAACATGAAATTAGTGATAGATACCAAATAAATACCTACTAAAAGATAAACTGTAAATCCATGAAGGTGGATAAATTCAGCACTTAAAAATAAATATTTATTCTTTCTAATGTTTATCTCCAACTTATTCTTCCAAAACGCTTTACGCTTAAATAAATTTACTTTAAACATGATTATAGAAGCAGCTACAAAAAGTACAAAATTATTTTGAAAACTACATTTTTTTGCAGTTTTTTCAACAATATTAAAACATTTTACCCTTTAATGCGTATAAGTCCATTTCTAAGAACTAAAATAAAATAAGGAAACATTCCTCTAACTTATTCACGCACAAAGAAGTCGTATTCTCTAAAGGAAAAGTTTTCGTGCATTAGAACAATTTTCTTTTATGAAAAAAATGACCTACTTCTCCTTTGACAGAATTTTATGTTCTAGCTAATCCGGTGATTAAAATATTTTTAAATTTAGTTTTGTTTTTATTGATCCTTGGTATCTTGAAGAATTTTCACACCGGAAAATGACGCGTGCGTTCACACAATAAATTGTTTTCCAAGTCATGAAGTCTTTTTTAAATAAGGAAAATTTAATCATTCATTTTGAATTCTTCATAGAAGTTAATAATACATTTCACACAGTCATTATTTACATAATACATTTTCATAGTTAATTTAAAACAAAACATAATTTAATTAAACAGGATAAATTTCCTTATGTATATTTTCCGGTTAAAAACGCGTTTTTCTTAAAAAAAGCTCCAGAATAATTAAAATATAATGGTATCTATGTAGTAATCCTTTTGTGGAATTATTGTAAACTAAAAGGAAATTTATTAAATAAAAAAGAGCATTTAAAAACCATCTCGAATAACATTTATTCAAAAGCAAATGATTCACGAATAACACATTAAAATAATTACGCAATTACCAATATATAATCTGTAAAAGAATAAAATTCTCCAATATCAATACATGGAAAAATAAATATTTATTCTTTCTAACACTTTCCTGTTACTACTCCCCAAAAAAACTCGAAGCTTTAATAAATTTATTTTAAATATGATTATAGAGAGTTAGACAAAGGTACAACATTTTTTCAAAATACAGCTATTCTGCAGTTTTTCCAACAATATTAAAACACTTTACCCTTTAATGCGTATGACTGCATTTCTGAGAACTAAAGTAAAATAACGAAACATTCCTCTAAGTTATTCACCCACAAAGAAAGAATTCATATTCTCTAAAGGAAACTTTATTGCACCAAAAAAAAAAAAAAAAAAATCTTTTACATAACACTTTATTTTGACCTACTTCTCCTTTGACAGAATTTTATGTTCTAGCTAATGGTGGCGATTAAAATATTTTTAAATTTAGTTTTTTTTTTTTTTAGACTTGGTATCTTGAAGAATTTTCTCACTGGAAAATGACATGTGCGTTCACACAATAAATTCTTGTCCAACTCATGATGTATTTTTAAATAAAGGAAATTTAATCATTCATTTTGAATTATTCATTGAAATAATAGTTAATTTAAAACAAGACACAACACTGGGCTCATTTTACGCTTTCATTTTTTTAAGAATTATGAAAGAAACTATATAATAAAAAAGAATATTAGCCCAGTGATTATGGATTTGAATTCGGAATTAATTAGGGGAAAGCTGGAAATTATTTTAGTCCATTCTGTTTAGATTCTAAAATGAATATACTATTTTCTCCTCTAACTTGGTGAGTGTTAGAACATATGCATAGATCTATAGTCAAAAAAGATTCTTTTATATACTATGGTACTATCTTGAAATTATTAACCCTTACAAAAATATTGTCAATACAAATATTTTAGAGTTTACTATTTTGAATAAAATGATTAACTACATTAAATACTTTAGTTAAAATATATATTGTCACAATTCTATTTCAATGTTTTAGTTCCATAGTCAGAGAGCTGTACTCAGAATTGATAAGGGAAAAACTGAAAATTGTTTTAGTCCCTTCACACGAAAATGAGTACGTTCTATGTGAACATTAGGAAATATGTACATATTTATAGTCCCAAAGCACATTTCTTTCTTAACAATATTGGGAATCAACTGACTACATCGAAATCATTGTCAGTAAAAATGTTGTACAACTTAAAATTTTGAATAAATTGAGTACCTACATTAGTATTTGTGTTTAACATTAAGGTTGAAATTCTATTTGATAACTTTGAACCAGGAGAAACCCAGATATCTTAAGAAAATCAATAAATCTGATAGCTTTTACCAAAACATTGTGAGTGCAAATGCTTTATTTTTTAAAATTTTGAATAAAATGAGAACCTTTATTAACATTTTTGATAAAAGTTGAAGTCGCAATTGTATTTTAAATTTTACCTTAATAAATAATAAAGAGCTTGAAGTTAGGAGAGATCAGATTACCTTAATAATATCTCAAAAATAGCTAGTTATATAAAAAAATTCCCATTACAAGTGTTGTAGATTTTAAAATTGTAAATAAAACAAGTACCGGACATAATATCTTGGTTCAACTTTAAGGTCGCAAACTGAGGTGCTGTTAAGAAAATTAAAAAAATAATATAAAGTATTCGACAGCAAATATGTACATATTTCCTAATATTACGAGATGAAAAACATAGCTTATTCAATTTATACCTGAACTGAAGGGATTGACAAGAATTGCACTTTTCCTCTAATTAAATTGGAGTTCAATCCTTTGACTACAGGGATAAACTTTTAAACTAGAAATGTAACCGTAATGTTCAATAAAAATATTAAATTTGTGTACTCATTTTGTTCGGAATTTTAAGTTCTGTTAAGCACAATGTTTTTGAAATATTTATAGAGTTATGGTATTTAAAAAAACCCTACTTTTTCGTCTAAAAATTTAAGCATATTTTCTAACGCTAACATCTTACTTGGGAGAAAACGTAATAAAGTCATTCTAGACCCAATCTAATCGAATTAAAACAATTTTCAGATTTCGCCTAATTAATTCTGTATTCAGCTTTTTTTCCCATCTCCTACCACTAGGCTATATGTAAAATTTGTTTAGAAATGTCTTGTGGAAGGGAAACCTAATAATAATTAATGTCCTTTTTGTTGGAGATTGCTTACTTTATTCTGTTAAATATTTCATTTTAATATATTGTAAAACTGGCTATTTTGTCATTGAACTTTTTTTTCTGTTTCGAAGAAAAAAAATTAAAAGAAAGGAACTCAATTTATTCAAGGTTTGTGTGTCTTACGAAAATACAATAATTTCAAATTACACTTAATAAATTCCAATTAGAAATGCGCATTTCTAAATGTATTAATACATGATTGCGTGCTTCCTAGATTGTATATTGCTAAATATTAAAATATATTTTGAACAGCTTTTAGTCGTATGTAACACATCGCAATCTTTTCTCCAATTTTTACATTTAAATCAAAATAACACATTTTTAATATTTATCTATCAATGTGGCGTGTGGTCAGGAAAAAACTTCAGGTCGGGTAAAAAAAAGGTGTTAAGTACCAGTATTTTCTGTAAAAAAAAATTCGCCTTTTTAAATTCCTTTTTATTATTTGAAGCATTTTGTATAAGAAAATACTGGTATTTCCTTTTTTTTTTTTGACTGTGTTTTTTCCTGATAACTTGCCACCCTGTCTATGTAACGAGAAATTTCATTGTTTATTCCCGAAAACATTTAAGATTCATTGATTATTTAATTAATTATGCAGTAAACCATAACTTATGTTCGATAATATGTTCCTTATAGTAAAAAAAATATTTATTATTTGGATACTGCATAATCGCCATAAGTTATCTATTAAATTCTTTAAAGAAATTATAAAATTCGATACATAAGCTCTACTTTCAAAATAATGCTTTTAGAATTGTAGATTTCTATGCATCTCGAACATAAATCACTTTTACTTTACTAACGTTTATTTTATACGACATATTTTCTAACATACTTTTCAAAGATAGAGAATAAAAACATATACATGGATGATGCGGATTAACAATATACCGAATAGTTATAGTTATATACCGAATAATTATATATAAACTGAATTCTTTTAAATATATTTTTTTAATAATAATGCTTATCTAGACTGGTTTTACAAATAATATCTTGCATATTTAAACGGATCTATAGTGACAGTTGTGTTCTTTAATACATTAATGCTTTAACATTAATATTCTTTATAACAAAAACCATTATAAATAACATAAATCAACTAAAGTTTTTGATATTTGTCTCAACAAGTAATGAGAGTAAAACCTGCAATTCACATTAATTAATATATATATTTTAATATGCATCAATACATTAGCAGATACATCTGTATAGAGTAAAACGCATAAAGTAAGAATTTTAAAAAAGTAAAGAATGTATACATATTTAATTCTGGTTTTTCATTTAGGTATATATTTAATTTTAATAGGAAAAATTGCCCTGTCAATACAGTTTACCAAATTTAAGTAAATTATTACCGATTTAAAGTGTAATATATATATTTTTTCGCTTTCGACAGATAATATTACTTTTTAAAAACGTCAACTGGTAAAAATGGTATTTCGTCCAAATGTTTGTTATTTTTTTATAAATAATGCATCAATTGCAGTTTTAGCGCATAAATGAATTTTACAACCTCTAATTATCAACATGCTAAAACGTTCCATTGTAATTTCTATCTTTAAATGAACTGAAGTTACATTAAATTTTCTAACATGTTTGTTTGATCATGTCGTATTTCATTTACATCTTTTAAGATATTTTATATTTTCCTGAAATACTAATGAACAAATACTTAGACTATTAAAACAGCTTTAAAAGATGTTTATGGAAATCCCTGTTGTTTTCTCACAATTAAGTATGTTGTTATACTTTAAAGCACAGTCAGATTCCCTTATAATTTTCTTTCTTTTTTAAACAGAGAAACATTTGATATTCCACTTTTGTATTTTAATTATTCAAATTACATTAATGTTTTATAGTTACATGAAAACAATTAATTGCGTATTGTGTAGCACTGACTTTCTAGAACATCTTCGAAAATCTTCAAAATTAGATTATTAATTTTACTAAGAATATCAATTTAAAATTTTGTTAAAAAGTATGTTTAAGTGTTATGAGTATCGATATTTCCCATTTTAGACATAATATTTATAGCTATAGTTAAAAAGCATGTTTCTGATCTTTCATTTTGTAAAATTTATCGGTGGCACACATCAATTCCCATTTTAATCCAATACGGATATTTTTAAAATTTTAAATTAGTTGCCCATTTTTTATATGATACGATCAATTTAAATTATCGGTTATTATTAACAATAATTAATTATTTTTAATAATAACAGAATGATATCCAAATAAATCAATTAATATGATAAATTTATAACCATTTACCAAATTAACAGGTTATTATTAATAATTACTGATAAGGGTTGTGAAATATAAGAAATTCTAAACTGTTAGCTTGAGATTGTGTATTTTGTATGCGTTTAACTTTAATATTTATTGCTATAAGTATGAATGTCAAAAGTGCAATAATTTATTGCTTGTATATTTCAGTGTTTAATTTTATTTTCCTAATTCGTACAGTGACTATAAAATTATTTATTTAAAACTGCTTACTCCTTGGGGTCTTATTAATAGAACACATTTTTTAATTGAGTATTTTTGCATCTTAAAATTATTCTTGTTATCAAATTCAAACAGCTGTGATAGTACAAATTTTGTGTAAAGGTCATGAATTACTAAACTTAATTAATCATGTTGACCGATTTTCATCTTTAATAATTAATAATAAGGAATAAATTTTATGGATCTGCAACATTTCTTAATTTTACCAAAAATTCGTGGTTATTAATAATAACCAGTCATTTTTAATAATTTATCAAATTAAGTGTAACATATACGTAATAATATAAATAAATTTCAGCTACATTCTGATAAATTTTCGTTAAATTTGAAATATAATTAGCTTTTGAAAAAAATAGGGGAGGCTATGTAAATATCTCGACCAAATCATAGCATTCGATGTTAAGTCATATAGACAATATTTTAACTACATATTACTCATACTCATTTAATTAATAAATGTTAGACGTTGGTCATGGAAGTCTTAACTAAATTTCATTAAAATTGAAATAACCCAATTTTGCAAATAATCAATTACTTTTCGCCATTTACCCAAACAACAGTATTCAAAACTTTTAATGACAGCATCTAAAAAGTTAAAAACAATTTCAGTTTGTATTCCATAGTTTGCTTTATATTATATTTAGTGGCACAACTTATGCAAAGTGATGAAGCATATTTATTATTTTCATATTTTCTATGTATTTTTCATAATAAAGATCATATAGTTCTTATATAATATTATTACTATTACATTCATTTTATTTTATGATAGCTTTTTTTTTTTCATTCCTGTTTAAAACTCAAAGTTATTTTGTCATCTATCATTTGTTTTATATTCCATTTAATCAGGAAAGTTACGAAAAGTGATGAAGTATGTTTATGATTTCCATGCATCTTCTCTTTTTCATAATTAATAGTACATGGTTCTTTAACAATGTTCCTGGTGATACATATTTATTTTCTTTTATATTATACTTTTTTTTACATGTTTGATTAAAATAAACTGCAATTGAAAATTTCACATTCCGATTCATTATTTACTTAATATTGGATTTAATCGAATATTTTCGAATGGTTATGAAGTTTATTTATGATTTCCATAGAATATTTTGTTTATTTTTTTAAATTATTTTTAATAATAAACAATATATATTTCTTAAATAATGTGTCGACTATTACATAATCATTTCATTTTATAGTAACCAATTTCTTTCCATTCCTTTATTAAAATGCTCATTTAAACTCAATTTTGATTAACAACAGACATTTGTAAGAAAAAAAAAAATAGAATGAAAACCAAGCATCATTCACAGTTTATTAAACTTTTTTTCAAGAATATTACCATTTATTTGATTACATTTAATGAACCCGATAGTAATGCATAGCATAACTGAAAAAAACTCTTTCTATAACTATTGGTATGAAATGATAAATATATTTAAATTTACATTGACCGATCTTGTAAAAGAGCGATAAATTTTATAATGAAAGTTTTATAATTATTGTATGTAATAATGTATAATTATTCTATAACTGTACTGTATGTAAAAATAATTATTTTTTAATAAAAAAATTAAATTAAAAATCTAACCTTTTACCCATATTTTACAAAATAATAAAATTTTTGAGTGGAATTTGTATGCTATTAATTATAATTATTAAAATAATTCAGTATATTACCATTTCTGAAAGAATTTAATAATTATAAATTAACAAGCTTGATTTTTTATTTAAAGGCTATGCTGTTTTGAAAGAAATATTAAATTTGACCAGTTATTTTATGTATAATTGTGCAGTGATTGGCGTTTAAAATTTTTGAGAAGTTATTTTCTTTAATATACAGTAAAAAAGGAATTAAAAACTTTCTTCGTATTATTAAGATATGTTATTCTTTTAAAGTTATTAATGGATTGAGAGTAGAACTGTAATTCTTTATATCTTTCCTATAACATGCATTTTCTAATATTTGTAAATTTATTTTTAAACGTACTGTAATTCTGTTATTAGAGCAATAACAGAATAAAATAAGATTCGATAAGACGAAATGATGTACTATTTCTAGTCAGTGGTTTCCTTTTTGACGAAACTGCAACGAATCGTTTCAGTAGCGGCAAATTATCACATAAGGGTTTCATAAACTAGAGTTATAGTTACTACAACTAACTTCTACATTTCTGATCTATCTGTAGAGATTTTTTAAAAAGTTTCACCACGGTAATTATAAAAACGCTTTTAAATTCTAGTAGGAGATTTTAGAACTCTCAGGTAAACAAGGTAACTGGAATTTATAAGGATGATATGGAAATATTTTTTCTTGAGCCATAATATAAATTTTAGATGTCACAACAACATTTTTTTCTTAGTGTATTTTTGAACTAAATCAATCTGATATGAAACGAAACGGGATCTTTCTCTTTTAGGAGCGTTCGAAATTATGTAAATGAATTACGAAATTATGTTATGTCCGTCTGTCTGCCCGCACATAACAACACCAAAACTACCCAGTCGAATCGTTTGAAATTTTAAAAATATAATTATTACATAATTTTGTCGAGACATTTCATATTTTTTTGAAATTGGATCCATAGTTGAATTACAGGGAAAATCAAAAGTATTCCGCTGCATTAAGGGCAATGGAAAAAATAGTTTCAAGTACATAATGCTGTTAGACACTTTCGAACATTATAAAATTCATATACATTTATTAAATGTATATTAAAATATATATTCTGATCACTGTGTGGTGCAAAGAATATTTTTCTTTCATTTACGGGGTCTCACCAAAATATTCTATTACATAATGAAATAGGGGGAAACATTGTTTGGGGTGCGTTCTAAATATATTAAACTATTTCACTTTTTATGAAACTGATATATGCTACTGAGGTTTACTACAAATTAATTACTGGGTAATAGAAAGCATATAATATTTACCGGGACACACAAAATATTTCGGATACTGTAGTGTATCCGAATTACTGTACGTTGTAAAAACTATGTTATAATTTGAGCGTGCCCCGTTTGCTACTCTTGAAGTGGAATTTCCGACTTGTTATATTTCATTACATGATTTCATTTATTAACCTTCTTTTTTATAAATTTGTATGAATTAATATTTTATGTCGTGTGTCTCTGTTGTTGTGATATTAAGTACATATGAACATGTTAATAGAATAATTATTCTAATGATAATAATTCTAATATTTGAAAGTTTGAATATGTCGTTTGGAATATCGTCTTTCAAAATTACTAATTGAAATATGGTAATCATTACAATTAATGATTTTTCGAAAATAATAAACTTATTCAATGTACTTATTTTATAACTGTTTTGTACATAAGAATATTTACCTTTAAAAAGAATTTTAAATTACAACTTTAAATTGCCATCCTATTTAAGGTTATTAAAGAAATCAAAAGTTTTATTTAAAAAAAATAACTTTTAATACAGTAAATATTTACAGAATTAATTTTACAGTACAAAAGGTATTTATTAATATTATTATTATTATAGTTGTTATTAAAGCCATAGCAGAAGTTAATATTGTTATAATTATTGTCATAATTATCAGTGTTGCATTCGAAAGTTTAGAGGGATAATAGCGATTTACATGATGAGTTATAATTAATACAGTTTAATTTTGTTATCGCAATTGCAAATGCTAGTGTTATGCAGATTGTGATTTTTTTCACCTTAATTTTTTTATCAAAATTATTTTTCTTCTATAACTTAAGAAAATTCCACACAAACTTCTTGACCTTTTCTTCCTTTTTTCTTTATGTTTTATTAAATTTAATACATATATATATATATATATATATATATATATATATATATAACCGAATTTGTGATTTTTTAACAATAAAAGAGCAATTTTGTATTAAAATATCATTTTTCTTTTGCTTGAAACAACCAAAATAAATAAAAACATTGTTCAGTAATTCCTGCTTGAAAATACAAAAATGTAGTTTGTGTCTTACATAATTATTTTATATAGTGCAGCATTTTCCGTGTCGTAAATAAGAAATCTCTGTCATTAGCCTAACAAATTTGCACACAAAAGATACTTCTTTATTCTTTCCATAAATGCAATGATAAAATCTATGACTTAATCTGTCAAACCCGTCACTATTCATTATGGTGACAAGCCGTAATTTATTAGCTTTCATTTTGAAGAAAAAAAAAATAAATAAAATGAAACAAAAAAAGCTTGTTAATTTAAATTTTACAAGTTTCATATTTTCTACTCAATCAAGCATAAACAACGTGTTAAAAGAAGTGTACCACTTAAAAATATACTTATTAAGACAATTAAATTCATTTCTCTGGAAATGATGCATTTAATGAATGATTTTCAACAACTGGATATTAGTTTTATCCGTATATGTGTAAAATGTTTACGTTGTATAATATCTATAATTGTAAACTGTTTTTACGCTATTAAGATTGTAATTAATGTTTACATTTTTGTAATGAATACTGTAATTTCTGATTTTTGTTGGAATACTATTTCGCATAGTTTTCGAATTCTTGATTTTAAGATTATAAAATAAATAATACTTTTAATAATTATTTACTTAATTTCTTAGAACATGCATTATATAAAGAAAGATCTGTAATTCGAGTAAATTTTGTTTAGTATATTATGCTTATACAGCACACAACTTCCTTAATTTGTATTTAAGTTTTTATTTTAATGAGGTTTTTTTTTCTTTTCTTTTTTTTCAAATCCGCTAATAAACTCTAATTCAAGTTTAATTTTAAGTAAAATGAGTTTTAAAATATTCATGAAAAATAATTTTATTGTGAAGAAAAAAAGCATATTTCTTATTCAAATACATTCATTTTCTTCAAAAGAAAAAAAAAAAAGAAAAAAAAAACAAGAAAGAAAAAACCTTTACTATGTTAAGTATTTTTTAAATCAGTTTGCAAAGGTCAGCTTTGCTAGTATTTCTTAACGCTTTCGGGTACTTTTTTTCAGATTTTAGAAAATATACTTTTACGTTAATAACATTTACATTTGCTATCTAAATAGATTAATTAGTGTTTGACGAATATTTTGTTCTCTGAAAGATAGCGAATGTTTTTGTTTTGAGCAATATTCAATTATTTTTCATAAGACAAAAGGCTAAGGAAGATATTTTATAGATTTTAAGGAGATATTACATTACAATAAGATTTAATTTATATTACAATTTTCTAATTTTTTTGCGTTTTACTACACATTATTCTTTCAGCATACTAGCATTTATTTTAAACTTAAAAAGTGAAATATCGTAATTTCGCACGTATCCGCCCCACCTCAGATAAGTCGACTTACTCCCAGAATTTGTATTAATTAAAATGTAACATACGTTTGCTTATCATGATTTTAATTTTTTTTTTTTTTACAATAAAATTTGGGGTCTGAATAAGACTTAACTGAGCCGGTGTATACGCAAGAAATCACGGTATATATATAGAATAAAAGAATCACATAGGGCTTAAAGAGAATAAAACAAATGATAATTATTACTATTTCTTAATGCATAAAAATAAATAATGTCATATATTAAAGTCATACACACATACTAACATTACTACATGTAAATAGTAGCAAAATTATTTCTTAAAACAAAGTAATACTTAAAAGCACTCTTAATGGTACACCAGACCCCGAAAGGGTTAGTATTCCACGTGTTCTAATGATAAACATTTTTTGTTCACTCTAAATGACTGCTTTATTACAAAATTTCTTCTTTTTTTTTTTAGATTAACACGTTTTTCAAATTGCGGATACTATACTTTGCACGCAAGTTGTCATGACTGTCATCCGTTAAGCTCTCATATGTTGCTTGCCAAATCTGAATCTTTCTCACGTGCAGGATAATTATATATGTGTGATCCTATTTAAATATTCTTTCGAATAAGGATTTTTCAAACTTAATACAGAATGGTATATAATCAGACCAATAAAATAAAAAATCGTTACATTTTTTTTTTTTTTATCCTAGGTAGTTTTATGTTTGACAGATTTGAAGAAATGAATAAATTTTATTGAAACTGATTTGAATCAATATGAACAGAAAAAAAAAACTTATTTAAAAACTTCTTAAACCTAGGCCTTTCGAAATAACCCAGTCTTTCTTCGTCAGGCGCAAAAAAGACGTGCATCTACTATACAAGCTAGAACAACGTCTTCTTTCCCTCTGACAAAAAAAGACTCAATTATTTCGAAAGGCTTAACAAGTTTCAGATTGTTTTATGACAATATATTATATATTGTATTACGTTTATGAGAATTTTTTCTGTTCATAAATAAATAAGTCGTATTTTTTTCTGCTGGTATTAAATATACTTAAAAAGATATGGATATATAATTTTTTTTATTAATTTTTCTCTAACCATAACATGTTAAAGGAGATATAGAACCTTTGTATTTTTGAAAAAAAGTCAAACACTTTGCATTTTACGTCGTAACAAAACACACACAATAAGCAATTAAGAATTTTTTTTTCGTCCCTTTCTGCTTAAAATATGTTTTAAATATATAATCGAGGAAAAAAATTGTTGTATATGCAAATTTAAGATTTACATTTTAAATTAAAAATTCATCTCGCTAATGCGTGAATTAAAATCCTAAAGTGTTGCGCACATGATAAAACTGTAAATTCTGCATATCGAAAACTATTTTCGAACAAACTAGAATCAACACCTATATCTAAATTAAATAAAAATATACATTTAAAAATTTTGTTGAATTTTCATTTTAGCAGAGAATGAAAAAAAAAAAAAATCCAAAAAACGTTTTTTCAAGTTCTCACGTTCAAAAAAATAAATAAGGAGAGGGGTCTCTCCCAGGAGAGGAGTTTTGACTCTTTCCACGAAAAATGGAGTGAGAACACACTGCTTCAGCGAGGAAAACGGTAATCACAGTTACAGCATGCGAACACACACAGCTACGTTTTGCGGATAGAAGTCGGCGTGTTTTATGTTCGCAAATGGCGTGTTTTATGTATAATGACTTTTTCAGTTTAACTTCAATACAACTGTAGAACAGGGACCTTTTTTCTTAAGTAGGGTTGAGATAGTTATCTCCTGAACCACTGTAATGTATCCGTATTCTATTGTCACTAACCGCCGAAGGGAGAAGAAGAAAGGATTTCTCGAATTGAGTAGAACTTGTCAAAATACGCATGTGCTCGAAGCCTTAAACCTCATTATTATAATTGTTGCTATTGACGATCACACTAAAGCTCGCCAAGCTCGCCAAGCTTTCGCGACTGTGCAGATAGCTTCTACTGTTTATAGCTATTTGCACTATTTCCTAATAGTCGATGATTTACATTACGACGATGAAAGTTCCTTCCTTCATGCTCCCCTTTTTATATGTGGTATTGTAAACTCCATCTTAATCCTTTAAGACTCATCCTGCACGATAGTGTGGCTTAGACGTTCATTAAAATTTTTGTATGCAATTAAAAATCGAAATCGAAAAACCTTTCTGATTTGCAGAAGGAATAAAGTGTCATTTTTTATCAGCAGATAGTTTTGCTGTATCTGTTTTACACTGTTAAAACTAAAGGTTTCATGTGGCACTTTTATGGGTGAATTGCTTGTCCCATCAGCGACACCCCAAAAGGAGCCAGAATCACACCCCTAAAGGTGCCCTAGGGCACCTGATGGCACCTCATAGGGTGTCATGTGGTGCCATGGGGGGGCCTTAGGGCATCTCTATGGGTGAAATTCCGGCTCCTTTAGGGGGACGGTGCTCCTTGACGGGACAAGCATTTCACCCCTAAAAGTGCCATTTGCAACCTTTAGTTTTAACAGTGTACTTTCAGTCAGCATTATATGATTCGGCTCTCACAAATAATATCTTTCTCCGCTGATCTGTAATTGGCCATGCACTGTAAAAGAAATCCTGAAAATTTATACCAAAAACTGCTGGCAATAATGTTGCCAGCAGTTTTTGCCGTAAAAGTTGCAGTGAAATTAGACAGAATAAAAAAAAATTCTTCTAATTTTACTGCAGTTTTTAAGTCAAAAATTGCTGCCGTAAATTTAACGGAATTATTATTATTATTTTTTTTTAATGTGCAGAAATCCGATTATTTTGCGAGTAATGCCTAAATATGTAGTTACTTATTATTTTACAATTTTTTTCTTTTTACAGGAATTAACTTTAATCAATTAAAAATTTCTTTGTGAAATATATGACTATTAATACTTATTATTTATTCATTGGTGTACATCGGTTTACAATACCTACTTTTTACAACAACATTAGTTGTCAGTATTTCAATTTTTGTAATCATGAGGATTGCAAATATGTAATTATTATTTTATTTATGTATTTATTTTATTTTTTTATATCTACTTTTTTTTTTTTATTTATTGCCACATTAATTTTATAGTAAGACAATATAAAATAAACAGGTTTCTTACCTTATTATAATAAATTACAGAACTTATTTATTATTATTATTTTTTAATAAGATATTTCATAATGTTTATAGTGGCATATCACATTTCTTTATCACTGTATTTAAAAACTAATCACTTATTGTGAATCAACTAAATTAAGTATGTAAATATTAAACATTTTATTTGGGTAAATCTTTGTTAAATTCGGTCATTTCGTGAAATATTGATCTATTTCATATTTCTACATAAAATTATATATCCTAATTAACATTTTAAGGATTAGAAAAATGTTTTTATTAATCTAGAGTTCTAATTTCAGAAAGAAGAACAAAATTACACGAAAAAAATATGCTTTAGATATTTTTAACATATAAAGATAATAAAATATAATTATGTAACATAATGCTTAAATCTAAATTTTTGTCAAATCAAATCAGCGTGTTTGTTGTTAATATGCCTGGTTGTTGTTTAAAGTGAATATAAATTTAAATTATTTAAAATTAGCTGTTTCTTTAAATTCCCTCATATTTAAAATCTATTTTGTTTGACATTTGAAAAAAAAATATACACTTCCAAATTCATAAAAAAAAATCAGTATTTCAAAATAAAATAAAATAAGTGCAAAATGTGATATTCCGCATTATTTAAATTTGAAATCTTTACAATATGAACTTTAAAAAGCTCATTGCTTTAGTTGAAGATGAGGAAAAAATATAATGATATAGATAAAATAAGTTTAAAATATACAATTTAAATTTCTAGTGCTTTCAGATTTGTTCTAAATTGTTCATCGTTAGAAATTATGTTTATTATTAATTACTTACTTATTACAATTTATGATTAATGATTTGTTATAATTAATTATTATTGATTCTCATACGATGTATTTGTATAAATGGAACATTAATTAATAAAAAATATTCTCTGGTAATGTCAGGAGGAAACCAAAAACACTAATACATTTTAAATAGAATACGTACTTTTAAATTGTAATATCTATATCATTATCATTTTTGTCTTCTTTAAGTTAAACAGTGAGATTTTAAATGTTAATATTGTGTATTTTTGCCAAATATCTGTTATTACATAACAATGGTTCATCCATCAATATCTGCAAAGAAATTTCAAATAACTTCATTTTATTTGCAAAAGGTTAATATGTTGCTTCAAGTTCCGATACTTTAGATTTTATGTTGACCATCGAAGATTTTTGTCTTATAAAGCCAATTCGTTTTTAAAAGTTTTTCCGTCACGTTCTTTCCTTCACGAATGCACTTGAGCCAATGAAATCTTTGCACGTAAGCTGTCATGACTGTCAGTATTCATTATGTTCACAGGCGTTATACTGCTCTAACTTTTATTTTTTAAAGTCATGCAAATATAAAAAATCTTTTGAATTCTTTCTTGTATTTGAACATGTTTCGTGCTTTTTGTGGTTTTATATGCGGAGTGAGGAATCGATATACCGACGAATCAGACGAAAACTATAAGTGCTACATATTTAAAAATTTAAGCAAGCACATAAAAATCATGTTGAAAAATAATTATTTTTTTTTCGGTAAATGATTTATTTATTTCTACTTTTAAATAATTTAAAATATATGTCTATACATTACTAAAATCACTCTCATGTGCTATATTGTTGTCCATTCTTTCTTTCCTAATTAAACTTTACTTAAATAAAGAAAATAATATTTTACTTAAATAAAGAATTTCAGTACTTTTTAATTTAAGTCATTTCGAGCTGGCACGCTTTGAACTAATTCATTATACTTTCATAAAATAGAGTGTGATCAAGAAATAAGTTGAACACGTTTAATAACGTTGAATATGTTTAGAAGGCGTTCTGTTGTTTGGAATTAGTTCAATGGCAGATAACAATGGCAGATTTTTAGAACGGCAGATAATCCAAGTAATAATCTTGATGTATTTTTAAAAATTCAAAACAAATAAAAAAAAATCGAATTTCGCTGCGAAGGGGTGCTGCAATACACATAAGCATTTAATTAGCTTTGTGTATAACAATTAATATTTAAAAAGTGAAACTGGTCAATAAAAATGCAATATCCACCGTAAGATTTTCAGTAGAGTAGAATACGCCATATCCAGTACTCGGAAAATAGCTGAAACACTCGCACAATATCATGCAAAAAAGGTTTTATTACTTTCTACTTATCAAACTATCTGTTAATCCATAAAAGTAAAAAAAAAAACTACCATTTGTAGTGTCACAGCATAAGAACATTTTTTAAACACACTAAAATAAATGCAAGGAAACGTAAAAGAAAAACACTTGTTATCCTTTCAACATTTTAATCGACAACTGCCATTATCATTCAATAACATTTTACACAGATATATCATGACGTCACAGAATTAAAACAAATACAGTGGCGTCAATCCGTCGGCATTTAGAATTAAATTATAAACATAAAAAGCAATATATCACACTTAAAGTTTTAGAAAATGATTACAACATAAAGAAATCCTACTTAATGATAAAGAAAATGATTATTATAACAATAAATCTCTTTTAATGATTTAGAAAATAATTTTACATTACTTTTGACTGATTTATTACATTAAATTATTATGTTAAATGATTATGCTAAATTATTATGTTACTCATAACAAAGGCAATTGATATTGCTTCTGAGGGTTCTAGATTCATTCTATTGTTCTAAATTAGTTCGGATTATAACTACAGATAAAGCATATTATACGCTTGATATTTACTGAAAAAAATACAAAATTTTGACGCTAGGAGAAATTGTTTTACATTTACACACATTTAAACACTAGCGGCAAAATATCCTAATCTTGAATTTATCATTTTTTTAAATAAATGACAATCGCATAATTTGTACAATCTGCAGTTAAAATTTTATCTCACTTGGACCAATAGAACTCATTCTAGAACACTCTAAAGTGGGCAACTTACTTCTTTTTGTCTTAGCACGATTTTGTGAGTGTGCCAGTTGTTTTCCGGGTACTGAATATGCCGTATTTATCTGTAAAAAACTTTTAAGGTGGATTTTGCAATTTTCTTGATCAGTTTCACTTTTAATATTTTTTATTATTTATAAATAGAATTAAATGTTTATATGTGCTACAATATCCATTAGAGGTAAAATTTGCGTTTTTTTTTTTTTTTTTTTTTTTTTTTTTTTTTTTTTTTTGTAATTACTTGAATAATCTGTAATTCAAATTTGAATTCATTTGGACAAAAGAACGCATTCTAGGAACCTCTGAACACAGTTAAAACTAATAGTGACACATTGACCTTTTAGGGGTGAAAGGCTTGTCTCATTGCTGACACCCCTAAAGGAGCCAGAATGGCAACTTTAATTAGGGTGAAAATATGGTACCCTTAATACAGAGAGCTCAATAATAAAAAAATAAAATAAAAAACTTACAAACCGACTTTTGGCCCTGGAAGGATTCGAACCCACAACATCTGATTACAAGCTCAGAGCACTAACCGCTCGGCCATCGAGCTCACCTTCAATCTCAATTTGAAATGTTCAAATGGCCTGAAATTCGAAAGTTGCTTTATATAAAAAAGCTCGCCAATCGAAGTTCTAAACGAAATTGGTATAGCGTGTGGCGGTGATAGTCATCGTAGAGAGAAAAAGCT
The DNA here is from genome assembly GCA_964019185.1 of Maratus speculifer. Classification (NCBI taxonomy): domain Eukaryota; kingdom Metazoa; phylum Arthropoda; class Arachnida; order Araneae; family Salticidae; genus Maratus; species Maratus speculifer. The sequence continues at coordinate 265,155,025 of OZ025295.1, read as the reverse complement.
GTTCTGATCCACCAGTGACAGCGAGTTGTACGGCAAAGATACACGTCACAGAGCATGCACAAATGACTAAGGGGTGAAAATCTTCCAACGGTATGCATTGCGGTATGCATTGACCCTAATTAGTCTGAATCAACCAGTGAGTGATCAAACAGTGCCAAACACATTTTCAAGCCCGCGGGTGTCAAACAGTAACATCTTTTCACCCCTGGGCACCAAATGCAACTGATTTGTCTTCATTAGTTTTAACAGTGAAAGGCGATTCATTTTTTGATCATCCTGTGTGTTTTTTAGATGGTGCGCACTCAAATAATCTTGAAATATTTATGAAGATTAAAACAAGATTAGTAATTTTCTATTGCGTAAGAAAACAAGTTATATAGAGCAAGAAGAAAAGGCCACACATGCATGCATGGATAATGTGTAGCAGTGATGTAGTTGTAATAAAAATGGAGATGATATGCTCGACGCAGAGGTTATACGTTCAATGCATAGGGTATACCCTAGAGCGAATATACTATAGTTTTCTTGAGAAAGAGAGGATAAACGGCATTCCTTTAAAAAAAATCCAGAAGTTATTCGGCGTATATCATCGTATACCCTCCACTACATCCTGATATGCATAGTTGTTAACATTTTCACGAAATTTCAGTAATCGAAAGTAAAAACAGCAAAATAAAGAAATAAAATAAAATAAACATTTGGTAAATTTTAATGTACGTAATATTATCGATCAGAAAAAAAAGTAATAAATTAATTATCGAGAGAGTTACCATTATTTATATTCTACATTAATCTTATAAATACAGAATTGAACAAAATAACTATAAAAAAAGCTGCCTTTTCTATTTGTAAACAAAAATCTAATTGACTAGCAACGAATTAGGCAATATTTATCTTGCATTCTATCACATGAATACACTAGAGAGCATTTTATTTAAAATTCCAATTAACTGACTTTATAATGAAACGAAAACACTTATTTACATTCTACATTAATTACATGTACAAAATTATATCAGTCGTTAAAATGCGCATATAGAGAAATTATTAATTAATACAGTTTCTTGCTTGTTTATACTTACTCGAGTAATGTCAAATATAAGCAGATAAATAGAATAATTAGGAAACGTATAATTACACTATTATTTCGAAACTTGAATTTGAAGTTACGACCCTTTTTAGACGAATTTACTAATTAAACATGCGTAATTAAATTATTAGATTTGTAGATTAATGAAAGACTTTATGAATGCATGTCATTTTCAATACATTAAACCATTAATATTTAATAATAAAATTAATAATAGGGTACAGTTCTGTTCATCATTTTTTTTGGCCGGAGGGGGGTAAAATTTTATATATATATATATATATATATATATATATATATATATATATATATATATATATATAAGATATAAATTTTATTGGCACTTTCTTACATTATGAAAACGATATATATAGAGAGAGTGTGTCGGAGAATTCTACAGATATATGCATGAGTAATCTGCACAGTTGTTAATATTTTGAGTATTTGAACGTAAAAACTGCAAAATAAATAAATAAATAAATTTAAATAAAATAAAATTAAATAAACGCTTTTTATTTTTTAATGCACATAATAAAATTTGTCAAAATAACTGTAATACATTAATTATTAGAAAATTTACCATTATTTATATGACACATTAATCTTATAAAGACAGAATTGAACAAAACAACTTTAAAATAAAAATAGTTTACTTTTCCATTTCTAAACAAAAATCTAATTAACTAACAATAAATTGAACAATATTTATTTTGAGGTGTGCTCACGTGGATACAATACAGCATTCTCTTTAAAATTTCAATATGTTTACTTCAATTAACGGAGTTTATAGTGAAACAAAAGCACTAAAATTCATTTTTACATGCACAACCTTATTTCCGTCCTTAAAATACACATGTAGAAAATTTATTAATTAATGCATTTTCTTGCTTGTTCATGCTTATTCAAGTGATGTTGAATAAAAAAATATAAATTGAATAATTAGGGAACATATAATTACGCTGCTAATTTAAAACTTGAATTTGAAGTTACGACCCTTTCAGACGAATTTACTAATTAAACATATGTAGCTAAATCATTTAAATGGTAGATTTTAAAATTAATGAACAACTTATTGAATGCATTTCGTTTTCAACACGTTGAAGTATTAATATTTCATAATAAAAATAGTAATTGAAAACATTTTTTCCATCACTTTTAAGGGGTGATTTTTACTAATTTATAAAACTAAAAAGAGTCAATGTGCCCTTTTTTGCATATAAAAATAAATTAAGACATATAATTTATCGAAAAGTATTTACATTATAAAAACAAGGTAGAGTGTGTACAAGAATTCTCTAGATGTATGCACGGGTATGTGCACAGTTGTTAATATTTCCTCAAATTTTCAGTGTTCGAATGTAAAATTCCAAAATAAATAAATAAATAGAAATAAAATAAACGTTTCATACCTTTTTAATTAAGTCAATAAAATTTGTCAGAAGAACCGTGATAAATTAATTATTAGGAGAGTTACCATCATTTATATTACACAGCAATCTTATAAAGATAGAACTGAATAAAACAACTTTAAACTAAAAACAGTCTCTTTTTCTATTTCTAAACAAATATCTAATTAACTAACAACGAATTAGTCAATATTTATCTTGCATTCTATCACATGCATACATTAGCCATCATTTTATTTAAAATTTTAACATGTTTGCATCAATTAACGCAGTTTATAATGAAAAAAGCACTAGCATGCATTTTTACATTTAATTATGTGTACAACCTTATTTCAATCGTTAACATGTTCATATAGACAATTTATTACTTAATACATTTTCTGGCTTGTTTATGCTTATTCGAGTAACGTCGAATAAAAGCAGAAAAATTGTATAATTAGGAAACATATAATTACCCTTTTATTTTCAAACTTGAATTTAAAGTTACGACCTCTTTTAGACGAATTTACTAATTAAACATGTGTAATTAAATCATTAAATTAGAAGATGTTTAAATTAACGAACGACTTATTGAATGCATTTTATTTTCAATATGTTACAATATTAATTTTTAATAATAAAAATGATAGTTCAAAACAGTTTTGTCTTTCAATTTCAGGAATGGTTTATATATATATATATATATATATAATTTTCCCATGAAAAACGCTTTTTCTTAATTACTTTAATGTAATTGAGAAATTATTGAATATCAGAAACCATTATTACTTTAACTGATTAAAATATGTTAGGTAATCAAAACTTCTTGATGGAATAAAATTAATTCCTGAAAGAAAGTATTATAATTTTTTTCGAATCAACACGGTATTGTAATCTTGAAGCAGTTTTTTATTTATTTAATTTGATAAGAGATTTCGATTCTACTAATAGACAAAAAAGTACATAAATAATGGAGACTTTTTTTTTTTAAAGCGGAAAGTTAAAGTCTCTACCTTTCACATCGCTGCCAAATTGAGGTGAAATAGAGTGTAGGTAAGAAATAAGCCTTTTGTGTTTAGACAACAGACTGTGTATTTTTTATTGAAGCTTGTAAAAAATTGTTTTTTATATTATAATATGACTCAATTTGGCAATGTCTCTGGATTTATAACAATAACGTATAATTATATTACACAGCATTTTAATTTTTGATTTTTTTAAGACTAATACCATAGTAGCTACCCTAAAAGCATGTTTTTAAGCTTAAAATTTTTGTGGAAGTGACTATTTTATACATAGAACAACAAAAATGAGAGTGATGTAATTTACAGATTGTAACCATACAAATGCCCCATACAAAATTTAATAATTAAATAATACTAATAATACAGAATTATACATATACATCGATGTCTATATCGATATCCATCTATCTATATATACCATATACACTGGTGTGCAAAATTTAAGGACGGATCCCAAAATGTCAATTTTCAAGTGATTTCAAGCGATAATTTTCACGAGAATATTCGAAGGAAGTAGTATATTTCGAATAGTTACTATCCCTGCATAACAGCTAGTCCATATAACATCTCAATCAGGTCACACACTGTCACAAGAGTCACAGTCACTACGGCAAAATAAAAAGTAGGAAACTCGATACGTCTTTTTTATGAGTCTCAAATGACTACTATATGTGACTCCACTGACGGATCATTGTTATTGCTGTTTGCGGCAAATCACCAGGTGACTTTACAATCTAGTTTCATTGAGACTCTCGTGATCTTTCATCTGCAGACTCAATTTCAAAGTCATTGTGAACGTTGCATTATGATAAATAATCAAATAATGTCCCATTTAAGTCAAATGGGGGCTTTTCACCACTTTTCACAGTGGTTATTTCACAGTAGGGTCTCAGCCACCATTTGACAAAGTCTTGTAAAAGAAACTCACCGTGTGATTTTGATGTGACATTATTTGCTGATTTTTCGTAATGCAACGTTAACAATGACTTTGAAACTGAGTCTCCAAATGACAGTTACATGAGAGTCTCAATAAAACGACTTTGTAAAATCACCTGGTGACTCAACAACAAGTTGCAATCGATGTGACTTGCCAGGGGAGTCCCACATAGCTGTTTTTTGAGACTCGTAAATGTGACGTATAGAATTTCCCATTTTTGCTTCGCCGTAGTGACTGTGACTCTTGTGACAAAGTGTGACGTGAATGAGATGTTATATGGACTATATGTTACGCAGGGATAGTAATTATTCAGTTTATATTATTTCCTTTTGAATATTCGCGTGAAATTATCGCTTGAAAATTAGCATTTTGGGACTCGTCTTTAAATTTTGCACACCAGTGTATATATATATATATTTATGTTTATATATTTATATAATATACATTTATATATACATATATATGTTACATTATTTTCTTTTTTTAAAAAAATTATTTGATGAATGCTTTTACTTAAAATGTCTGTACGCTTTATATTTTTTATTGAAAAACAATTACTGTAACCCCCATTTTATAAATTTAGGAAAAATAATTTTGATTATACAGAGTTGCCAACCTCCGGCTTTTGTTAATTCATGAAAACGTACTTTGAACCAGAAAATTTATTTAATTATAAGTGTCTAGTATTAGCTCAGAGGATCATTTGAAATTTACATAATTTCGTTGACTCAATAAATTTCTGGTTAGAAGTATAATTGTTGGCATGTCTGCATTATGCCACTGTCTTTCTAAATAAGTACACATGAAAAAAGTACCTAAATATAATTAAATTTGTGAAAATCTGTGGTCATTCATATTAAAAATTTTCACAATTTTATTTTAAATTTCGCTTACTTGTCTGGATTTGTTCTGACATCAAACTTTTCTTACCAAAAAAAAAAAAAAAAAAAAAAAAAAAAAAAAAAAAAAAAAACTTTAGTTTAAACTCTAAATAAATAGCAAAATAAAAATTTAAAAACAAAGTAAAACACTACGTTTCACTTCATGACAAAGAAGTTAAAATGTTTTTAATCTGAGTCGAACAAGTCAAAACAATCTAAAAATAACATGAATTGGTTTAAAAAGAGACTTTTTTCATGACATTATCTTTTAATGTTTAACATTTTATGGTGACTCCAAAAGATTTCTGTATTATCAAGCCACTTTTTTTTTGTCACTTTCTTTCTTTTATGTGTGCACTTCAGCCAATGGAATCTTTGCACGTAAGCTCTCATGACTGTTAGTGTTCATTATGTTCACAGGCGCTATACTTTTCTGATTTCCATCTTTTTAATGTCACGCAGGATTAAAATATGAAAAGCCTTCTTAGTGTGCATTTTTTGTGGTTTATCATGTTTCTGATTAAATCACGAAGCAGTCAAAATATTAAAAAAAAACATGGAAAAATATTTTCCTTTTTTAATTTTCTATGTTATTTAAAATGTATTTTTCCTAATTTATAAGATTTTTTTGTAATCTTCCATTACATTTTATTCAGCACTGCTCTTTTAAATGAACTTTATGTCACTTTCAGTGAAAAGTTTTTATTTCCTTGCATACAAAAATTTTAGATAAAAGACTTAATTAAAAAATAATTTTAACATACATTTCTTTTTTATTTATGTGATTATTCATATGTATAATTATATTTTATATCGGATTATTCATGTAAAATACTTATTTCACATTTAAATAAACAAGGGAATCTATTATGAAAATCATACGCAAAATTCTTTTTAGAACAAAAAGGTAATTAACAAAAAATATCTTACATTTTATGATATCTGGATTTCAAAAATAAAAAAGTAGAAATAAAAACAAAAAAATTAAATATTGAAAATTTATAAAACAGAGTAGCTTAATGTCATTGGACTGGTGGAACCAAATTCGGAAACCAAACCGGAGAAATGTCTACATTAGCTTTTCACCAACTAATATCTGAATAACCATAATCGGAATTTAAATACCTTATTTCCATAGTTAATTTTACTAGTTGGGTAATCATAGCCAGTCGATGTAAAAATTGCTTAGAAAACGATGAACAAAAATATTGAGAGAAAAACCACACTGAAGCTTGTATACTATTTCATAAAATGTTTTTATGCTCTATATTTTTCCCTGAAAAGCAATTCCTGTTACCAACACTTTATGAAGCCAGGAAAAATAATTTCTGTTATGTTACTGCATTTCATAAATAGGAAAAAAATGCAAAAAAAAAAAAAAAAAAAACTAAATATAACCTACCTTAAACTTCTCTAAATTGGAGATCATTTTTATTAAAATTTTCTCAATTTTTTTTTTAATTTGTCTAGGAATGACTGCAATCTTTTTCTTTAAATCTAAAAAAAAAAATTGGTTGAATTCTTAAGCAAAACAAAAATTTTAAAAACCATTTTGAACACCATATTTTGACTTCATATCTAAGAAAAATAAATAATTAAAATGCTTATATTCTTGCACCAAAACAATCTAAAAATAACATGAATTGGTTTTAAAAGGGGCGTTTTTTATTATGACATTATCTTTTAATGTTTAACGTTTTATGTTGACTAAAATTGATGTCTGTATTGTCAAGCTTTGTTTTTTACAAGTTTTTTGTCACGTTCTTTTTTTCACGGATGAACTCCAGCTAATGGAATCTGCACATAAGCTGTCATGTCGCTGTATTCATTATGTTCACAGACGCTAGAGTTTTCTAACTTCTGTCTTTTTAAATCACGCAGAAGATAGATATGAAAAGCCTCCTTAGTGTAATTTTTGTGATTTAACATGTTTCTGATTAAATCACTCAGCATTCAAAATATTAAATAAAGGCTGATTTTTTTTTTCTTGAGTTTAAGTTGATCAAAAATTATGTTTTTAATTAATTAGATATTTTTGTAATTTTTCATTATATTTTATTCTAAACTACTCTTTTTAAATTACGTCCTGCCACTTACAGAGAATATGTTTTATTCCCTTACGTATAAAAATTTTACGTATAAAAATAGATATAGGTTTACATGAAAATAATTTAAACGCACATTTCTATTTTTAATCCATATGATTATTTAAGTCTATATGCTTTATAATTTTCTTTTAAAAGCAATTACGTTTACAACCATTTTATTAATCTGGAAAAATAATTTTTATTATGTCACTGTATTTCTTAAAAAAAATGGAGAGAAAAGCACCGAAATATAATTAAAATTTAAAAAATTTGTGGACATTTTTATTAAAAATATTCACATTTTTATTTTGAATTTGTCTTACTTCTCTGTATTTGTTTTGACAGCAACCTGTTCAAATCACGCAGAAGTCAAAATATAAAAAAATTGAAATATCTTTCCTTCGATATATGTTGCCTGAAATAGCTTTTTTGGTCTCCTGTTTTATATTTTTATTCTTTTACACTAGCATAACTTTGATTTCATTTAATGGTCAAAGAAATTAAAATAGTTAATTAAAATATTTTAAAGCTTGCATCAAAACAAATAAAAAAATTCTAAAAATAACATGAATTGGTTTCAAAAGAAAAAGTTTTATCATGACATTATCTTTTAATGTTTAACATTTTATGGTGACTCCAAAAGATATCTGTATTATCAAGCCACTTCTTTTTTACAAGTTTTTCTGTCACGTTCTTTCTTTCACGAATGCGCTTTACCCAATGAAACCTTTGCACGTAAGCTGTCATAATTGTCAGTATTCATTATGTTCAGAGGCGCTATACTTTTCTAACTTCCATTTTTTCAAGTCACGAAGAAGTCAAATATGAAAAGCCTCCTAAGTTTTAATTTTTTGTGATTTAAATGTGGTTTTTTGTGGGTTAATTTTTTGTGGTGTGGTGTGTTTCTGATTAAATCACGCAGCAATCAAAATATTAAAAAGACTATTTTTTTTGTTTCTAGACTTTTTATGTTGCTTAAAATATATTTTTGTTAATTTATTTATTCATTTATTGTATTTATTAATTAAGACTTTTGTATAATGTTTCATTACATTTTATTCTGCACAGCTCTTTTAAATAAACTTTATGCCTTTTTCAGTGAAAAGTTTTTATTTCTTTACATGTAAAAAATTTAGATAAAGGAGTTAATAAACAAAATAATTCATTTCTATTTTTTATTTATGTGATTATTCCTATCTATAAATATTTTATATCAGATTATTCATGTAAAATACTTATTCCACATTTAAGTAAACAAAGAAATCTATTTTGAAAATCATATGCAAAATGCTTTTTAGATTAATAGGATAATTAACAAAGAATATCTTAAACTTATGATAACTGAATTAAAAAAAAATGAAAAAAATAGTAATAAAAACAAAAAAAATATCAAGTCTATAAATTGAAATGTATAAATTAGAGTAGCTTAATGTCATTTGACTGATAGAGCTAAATTCTGACCAAATCGGACAAATGTCTATATAAGCTTTTTACAACTAATGGCTGAATAACCATAATCAGGATTAAAATAACTTATCTCCATACTTTATTTTATTACTTGGCTAATCATAGTCACTCGATATAAAATTTGTTTAGAACACGATGAATAAAAATTTTCAGAGAAAAACTACACTAAAACTTGAAAACTATTTCCTACATGCTTTTATGATTTATATTTTTCCCTGAAAAACCATTCCTGTTACCAACATTTTATGAAGTCCTGAAAAATATTTTTATGTTGCTGCCTTTCATAAATAACAAAAAAAAAATTGCAGACGAAAATTACCTATATATATTTAAACATGTGAAAATTGAAGGACATTCTTATTAAAACTTTTGAAATATTTATTTTGAATTGTTTTCATTTGTCTATAATTGTTCTTACAACAACCTGTTTTCTTTAATCTAAAATAAATCTATAGTCAAAACAAAAATTTAAAAAAATATTTTAGACACAATATTTCCAGTTCGTATCCAAAAAATTAAAATATTTTTATTAAATACTTTTATTCTTGCATGAAAATAATATAAAAATAACATGAATTGGTTTAAAAAAGAGGCTTTTTTATCATGACAGCATCTTTGAAAGTTTAACATTTTAAGCTGATTAAAAAAGATTTATGTCTTATTTAACCACTTCTTTTCTGCAAGTTTTTCTGTCACGTTCTTTGTTTTACGGACACATTTCAGCCAATGAAATTTTTGCATATAAGCTGTCGTCACTTTCAATATTCATTATGTTCACTGGCACTATATTTTTCTAGCTTCCATCTTCTTTTAAAAGTCATGCATAGGGCAAAAATAAAAAAACTTTTAATTTCTGTTTTTGTGGTTTAATATGTTTCGTATTATTCACGCATATACCAAAATATAAAAAGGTTGAAATATCTTTCCTTTGATATATGTTGCTTGAAATAGATTTTTTTCGCCTATTTGAGGATTTTTATATTTATAATTTTTTACAGTAACATATGTTTGATTACATTTTTCATTGATAATAATAATTTGTTGATTATAGTTATATATCTAACGAACTGACGTGTATCAAAGAAAGACGATACCTGAATATTCATTTAATATAATTATTTTTTAAGATTCCGATGAGGTATTTAATTTATTTGATTTCATGAAAAAATTCTGCCTCAAAGTAACTTTTTTTTTCTTTTTTCTTATTTTTCGTATTTTGATTTTTAGAAAAAAAGCAAACCTTATTGAACATTTTTTTGATCTGTTTTTACATTTGTCTAAGACTGATTCCCAAACTTAACACACAAATAATTGTACAGCAGATTTTCCATTATTTTTACGCTAAGTGACAATGATTGGTGAAAATGAATAAACACATCTAAAGTAAACGTTCAGAAAAAGACTAAGATTTATTTCGTTTTCGTTTGAACGCAATCAAAGATTTGGGGTATTTAAATATCTCTACGTTTGAATTTCATTTTTGTTTTTAATCATGAAATCATCTTTTAATGTTTCATCCTTTAAGTGAATTCAAAAGATACCTGTATTATCAAGCCACTCTTCTTTTTTACAAGTTTTTTTTCTATCACCTTCTTTCTTTCACGGATGCAATCCAGCCAATGAAATCTTTGCCCGTAAACTGTCATGACTGTCAGTATTCATTATACTCACAGGCGTTCATTACTTGTCTATCTGTCATCTTTTTAAGTTACGCAGAAGACAAATATGAAAAGCCTGCTTAGTCTAAATTCTTTGTGGTTTAACATGTTTCTAATACAATCACGCAGCCGTCAAAATATTCAAAAAATAATGAAGCATTTTTTTGTTTCTTTAATTTATGTTGCTCAATATATATATATAAATATATATATATAAAGAGTTTTGTTTTTTTCCTTATATTGTATTCCACATTGCTCTTTTAAATAACTTTCTACCACTTTTAGACAAAAATTTTTATCTCTTTGCATATAAAAATTTTAGATGTAGAAGTTTAATAAAAATAGTTTATTCGTATATTTTTTTTGTTTTAATGTGATAATTTATATCTCTTGTTTATCTTATATCTATTCGTGTAAAATAATTAATCCAACTTACAATAATAAGGAAATCAAAATATTTTCATAAAATGCTTTGAATCTTGTTTCAAAACAAGTCAAAACAGTCTAAAAGATTTATGTCTTATCAAGTCACTTATTCTTAAATAAATTCACAATATTATTTCGAATTTGTCTTTCTTGCCAGGATTTGTTCTGGTAGCATCCTGTTATCTTGAAATCTAAAAAAATATATAGCTTAAACTTTTAAAGAAAAAAATGAAAAAACAATGTATATATTTTAGAAACTACGTCTTTATTTTATGACTAAATATTTTATCAAAATGCTTTTAAACGTGTTTCAAAATAAGCCAAAACAATCTAAAAATAACACGAATTGGTTTAAAAAGAGGCTTTTTTTATCATGGTATTATTTTTTAATGTTTAACATTTTATGGTGACTCCAAAAGATTTCTGTATATTCAAGCCACTCTTCTTTTTTACAAGATTTTTCTGTCACGTTCTTTCTTTCACGGATGCACTTCAACCAATAAAATCTTTGCACGTAAGTTGTCATGACTGTCAGTATTCATTATGCTCACGGGCGTTATATTTTTCTAACTTCCATCTTTTTAAGTCACGCAGAAGACAAATATGAAAAGCCTCCTTAGTGTGAATTTTTTGTGGTTTAACATGTTTCAGATTAAATCACGCAGCAGTCAAAATATTAAAAAAAGGCTGAAACATTTTTTTCTTTCTTGAATTTATGTTGCTTAAAGTATATGTTTTTTATTATTAGTATTATTTATTTATAAGATTTTTATGTAATCTTTCACTATATTTTATTCTGCACTGCCGTTTTAAATAAACTTTTTGCCGCTCTCAGTCTTTTTTTTCTTGCATATAAAAATTGTAGATATAGGAGTTAATGAAAATATTTATACATACATTTCTAATTTTTATTTACGTGGATATTTATATGTATTGTTACATTTTATTTTGTATTATTTAGATAAAATACTTCTTACACCATTAAATAAAGAAGGAAATCTATTTTGAAAATCATATATCTATTGATTTTTACATCAAAAGATGAATGAAAAAATCTTAATTGTATAACAGATGGATTTAAAGAAATGAAAAAGAAATGCAGATAAAACAGTAAATAAATGTAATTAAATTTGTGAAAATTGGTGGACATTCTTATTAATTTTTTTAACAATTAGGTAGCTTTCATTACAAAAAGTAACGCATTGGAAATTGCACGTGAAGCGTAGCAAATAACGAAACGTAGCAAATATCGTTCGTACGATAACGAAAATATTCAAATCTTGCTGATATAGTAGATAGTACTTCGGATACAATATAGTTGTCGAAATCTTTGTGTTACTGTAAATATGTAGGAAGTAATTTTTATCACACTTCAGCAACATATATCATATTCATAAAATATGAAATAGTTTAATATAATTAAAACACACTCCAAACAATGTTTTTCCGTATAGCATTATTTATTGAAATTCTTTTGTGTAGCCCTGTCATTTAATAATACCTATTCTTTGCATCACAGATAATAAGAATGTATATTTTAGTATATATATACTTCATAGGTTCATCTCAATTTTATTGTCCCTGTAATTGATCTATATCAATCCGATTTTCATAAAATTTGAAGTGACTCAACAAAAGTATGTAATAATCATGTCCCCACTAACACTCGACTTAAGGCCTTAAGCTGGTTTCGTCGTGGCCAAAAGGAGTTAAGGCCATTTGTACAAAAACAATGCTGTACCGCAAGTGAGCCGCCGCTAATTGCGGCAGCTATCGCCGAGCCGTTAACGGCTCGGCAATGACAGAACTGTTGCATTTACTTTGCCGGTAAACTCTTAGAGGTCGGTTTCGGGCAAAAAGGTAATGGCCCTCCAACATCTTGAAAGCAGAGGGCTAATATAAACTGACCAGCATTTTTATTTTAAGAGAGAAAATGTATAAAAATTTTAAAATAAAAATAAGAGAGAAAATGTATAATTTCATTTCTCTCAAAAATTAATTTATATCTGAGTTTTAATAAGCAAATGCATAATTTACGAGATTTATATTTAAAACAATAAAATAGATAACATATTTTATTTAGTTTGAAAATATTTTTACATATAAAATGAATTGTCCCCAAAATATATACAGAATTCCAAGTTTTTTCTTCACCGGCACACTTTTACATTCACTATTCATAAAAAATAGTTAAAAAAATGAATAAATATTTAAAATATCGTAAAATAATTTAAAATAAATATTAAAACAGAAAAATGCCTTAGATTGTGCCTAAAACAGTCCACGTTCAGTCCCCACCCCCATTAATTAGTAATACAAAACACTTTTTTTTTTTTTTTTTTTTTTTTTTTTTAGGAAAGATCATTCTAAAAAATAAAAAATCATGTTATCAAAAAAGAAAAAAAAAAAAAAAGAAAGAAAGAATGTATTTTGATTTATTCGCATCTGCAAGCGCGGAGACAAGGGAGAGATTATAGTGCTAATAATTCTCCCTATACAGGAGGAATAATTTAATTTACAGAAGATAATTTTAAAATTATCTTCTCTGTAAATTAAGTATTGAAATGTATATATCTATGTTTTTTTATAAACTCTCTGGAATGAAATACACTTGTAAATATTTTCCTTAATATACAAAGCACAATATGTCGCACTGGATACACTAACAAAAAATTTTATTTTAAAGAAAAACACTTTAAACGTTGAACGAATTCCAATTTGAAGAAACATCTAATAACAGCATCTATTTAAATTCATATTTGTTCATAAACGAATGAAATTGCAGGAGCTGATAGTAAGAAACTGTGTAATCGAAAGATGGTTTATATTTTTTGGTGAAAAAAAAATAAAAATAAAAACAGCAAATATTGTTTAACTGGACATTTTCAATCTATGTTCTGAAGATGATACTGTGAGACAGAAAGAAAAACGGTTGTCACGTGACCACAACCGCTTACTATCAAATAATTTATTAATTTATAAGAAAATAGAAAACTTAAATCGCTCTAGTTATCAGACTAGCCAGTTTAATGCCTTTTCCCTTTTAAAATTACTCAAAAATTGTATAAATGTTTAGCGTTGTTGAACAGGGAATTTGGCAGTCATCTAAAAGCTGAACGAAATCTTTTGTAAAAACAAAACACTATTAAAAGTTATTTATATAAATATAGATTATATCTTTAAATATTTTATAAGATATAATTCATATTTACAGTAAAATCTGTCTAAGACATGTCTTAGACAGATTTATAGTTAATAGACAGTTATATAGTTATAGGTACCTTTAACTATATAACTATAAAAAAATATTATATCAATATATGTAATTGAGTGTGTGTGTGAATGTATTTTACACCCCTCCCCCCCCCCTAAAGCTACGTCCCTGCGAATCGACAAAGGAAGGGAAAGTTTATCTCCCCCAATCTTCAGTCATAAAGCTGTCAACTGATTTCGAGTTTAATTTCTTTCTTGAAGGTCAGATTCAGTGCAATGAAAGAGCAATTTATACATCAAAGCGCCGACCCGAAACATAAAAAATAGCGAAGCCTGACCACAAGAAGTTAGTGCTATGTGTCCGGTCCTTTACACGTGAGCGAGGAAACGAATGATAAAGGGTTTGTTTCGAAGGGATCTTTTCAAGGACGCCATCAGTGACATTCAGGGGTCAAAATTTTTGCTGTATCATTCATGGCATGAAATCACTTCGTGAATGTTGACTGGATTATGAGGACTCTGTATCAAAGTTTTACACGATTATTAAAAATTTCGCAGTGGGATTACACTAAAATATTGTAAGTCTGAATATTTTCTTTGCCTATTCATTAAGTTTAATTTGAAATATTTCTGTATTATTTTAATGTATTTTTATAATAGAATTATAAAAAATAAGTATATAAAGTTAAAATGTCGTCATTTTATGAATTTATACGACGCAAAATGTAAGAATTCGCAAATTCACTCGAATTTTTTAAAGGTATATTTGTTTGGTAGGATAATTGTTTTTTTTATTTTTACTCTTTGAAAATTTTCATTCAGTTGTATCATTATATGGATTTTATTATTTTTCCCCCCCAACTGTTGAAGTTTTATTTAGTAATTTTAAAGAAAGTAACTAGTTTTAAACATTGCGACTTATTTATATCACTATCGTAATTCTTCTAGATTATTTTAAATAAATTCATTTAATGTTATAATTATTTTTTTAAATGCGACTTTGAAAGAAAAAGATTTTTTTTATCCACTCTGATATAGGATTGTAATTTTTCCTTATGGAAAATGTCATTAAATTAAACTACTGAGTAATTTTAATACAATATAAGGAAAATTAGAGTGAAGAAAAACTCATTAAAATAACCAAGATATTAAAAAAAAATCTAAAATTATTTTTCAGAAGAAATGTTAGAATGCATTGCGTAAACTCTTCTTTAAATTATTATTATTATTTGGAAATTTGATTAATCAACTTTGAGAAATCTAATGGTTTTCGATGGTAAACAAAATAAAAAAACGGAAAGGGATTTAAAAAAAATGTCATTAAGGACATATGTAAACCTAAAATAGCATTTTTATATTATTTATTATTGTTATTATTTTATTAATAATACTTGTGTGAAAATTTGTATTTATAAAATGAAGATGGTTCAGAAATATTTCACTTATTTCTTTATGATTTAATTAGACTTTAATGAATGGGCAAATATAATAAAATAATGACAACAAAATTCTCAATAAGTTTTGAAAAAAAAAAAGAAAAAAAGGAAAAAAGAAAAGAAAAGAAAAAAGAACAGAAAAAAAGAAAGAAAAGCACATCTTTTAATAAAACATACATAACTAAGTTTAATATTACACATATTATTTAGGCATAAATTCAAAATCGATTCTATAAAGAATATTTATTGATAGACTGTTTAAAAGATAAATGCTTTTGCTTGAAAAATACTATATATTAATAATCATTTAGGTTAACTTAAAAATTACTAATTCACTTATCTTGAACTTTTTCAAAATTTTTTAAAAGAATGCTTGGCATAGCGAATTAATTAATTAGTTTATTTTTTTTCAATTAATAATTTTAATTGTATATGACATGAAACGATTTAAAAACCATATTATTATTTTTTTAAATGTATAATTGAATAAATAAACAAATTAATATATTTATTATGCCAAGTGTTGTGATTTGAAAATTTTTGCAAAAGTTCAAGGTAAATAAATTTATATGCTTTTTTAAGTGTCTCGAATGTAAAATTTTAAAACATATAATTAAATAATTAACAAATAAATTCATTTTCAACTTATATGTTTTGAAAAATTTTAAGATAAATATTTGTAAATTTATAACTTTTTTGAAAAGTATACATAAAGATTATTAATACATTTGTTTTACATGCAAAGACAGTTTATCATTTAAATAATTTTCCAGCAAATATTTTTTATAGAACAAATTTTGAATTTATACTTAAATATTAATTCTTACAAACACAAATGGCTGGGTGAGGGTGATCTCCTGGACAGCCTTTATTTTTAATGGCCTTTAAAAGAATAATTGAGGCCAGTTTGTGGCTGTCTGATATTTTTGATAAAAACGTTTATGGCACATTTGTGGGCCTCATCTTGTGATCACATTCTGGCCGGCGTGACGGTTTTTTGACGGAGCCGTTACGGCCAAAGATGGCGGGCCGTTATCAAACACTTTGGGCCACCGCTAACGATGCCTCTAGTGGCCCATCAGTTATGTGTTTGTTGGGTTGGTTGGGTTGTTTTTGCGTTGTTATATGCGGACAGACATGCGGACAGACGGACGGACTGAATGACAATTATAGGTGCTACGTATTTACATAATTACGAACGCACCTAAAAAGCTACCTATTGCAACCATCTGGAGGAAAGCACTTGTCTCCGTAAAAACAAAATGCCACAGGTTGGATATGAAAAAATGCATCGTAAAACAATAACTGAAAAAGGGAGAAACCCTATTTTAAATATACTGGGCTATGTGAAAAAAAGGGAGTAGTGCTTTTAAAAAAAATCTGGTAAGTTTTGGAATTCTCTTTTTTTTTTAAAAATTACGATAATTGAAAGGAAAATACCGGGTGTCCCAAAAATGACTGATGAACTTTAAAATTCAATAACTTGCAAAGGGTGACAGCTATTTAAAACAAATTTTGCAGGAGCGTTATGTGTAATGTCAGGAGTTTTTTTACCGTAACTTTTAATTTTAGTTTAAATTTCAAACAATAGATGGCGCTGACAGCAATTGAAGCCCAGCTCGACGCCGAAACTGACCTCACTCAACACTGATCACCTGGCCTTTAACCGTCGCCAGCGCCATCTATTTTTTGAAATTCAAACTAAAATAAAAAAATACGGTAAAAAAAACTCCTGACATTATACATAATCCTCCTGCAAATTTTTTAAAAATAGCTGTCACCGTTTGCAAGTTATTGAATTTTAAAATCCATCAGTTATTTTTGAGACACCCGGTAATTGTTCCTTTGTCTTTGGGACTGTATTTAAAATATTATCTGTTTAGATTCTTAGTTAAAATTGAATGATAAAATATGTTGTACTCCATTTAAGAAATGTCTAATATTTTTCATTTTGTGCAAAGTTAACGCATCTATGTGGTTTTCCCCATCTGCTGGGATAAGAACGAGTCATTTGGATTTTTAGATAATGTTATATATTAAATAAAATGAGACGAAAGAATCACATATTTAAATTGATGTTGTGGAATATGGATAAATGAAGAAAATGTGTACAAATGTTACATTACATTCTATTACGTGCCATGAAATGCTTAATAATAAGGTAATCGGCTTTACACTACTTTTAATCTATAAATTTCTTTTAAAATTATAGACACTCCATTTTTTACGATTATAGGAGATTTAACCAGATTATTTAATTTTGATAGACGAACATTCTCTAAAGTATTATTTTGCATGTTATATTTTTAAAGCGTTACACTTTCCCACATCTTTTTCTCTTTTAAAAGAAGAAGCTTAATCTTTACAAACTTAAAAAGCACAAAACACTTTGTATGCGTTACACTTTTCCACATATTTTTTTTGTTTTAAAAGAAGAATTTGATCTTAACTAACTTAAATAGTACATCTATTTCAACAAAGATAATGGAAGCCTAAATTATCTAAAATACTTTCGGTGTTAAACGTTTATTTAATATGAAGAATTTTAAATCTTGATTTGTAATTACATTTTAAATTCTATAAAATGCATCGTTCTCAAATTTCAAAAACAATTTGTATCAGAAAATTAATTGCATTTTTCTGCAGGATAGACATTTTTCCATATAATATACAAGTATCAGCAAATTTTCACATTATACCCTTAAACGTGATAATGAAACTCGTTTACTGAAATCATCAAAACTGTTGAAAAGATTCCTCGGAAAATTCATTTAATGCGTAAAGACTTTAATGATTTTGCATTTACAGCATTTAAAACCACATTTTCTAAAGTATCTTTCTGGTTTAGCAGTGGAATTTAAATTAAAAAATTTTAGTCGACTTAAGGAAAATGAAAATGGTTTTCTTCGTTTTGAAATTGTAATAATATAAAAATTCCTCTTTTAATCATAAATAAAAAGCATCCATCATAATTTTTATTTAAGATTACAATCTTTTTTAGTTAAAGAATCACTAAGACTTATAATTTAATAATATACATATAATAAAGAAGCTTACTTAATATTATACACAAATGGTTAAAGCATTCAAACCATTAAAAAATCCGACATTGTACGTCAAACGTAGTAAATGAGGTGCGTTTATAATATAAAAAAGTTTTAATAATATTCAGATCATGGTGCAATGTATACAGTACTTCGGATACAGTATAGTAGAATAAATCTTTTGTGGATCCGTCTAAATACTATCTGCTTTCAATTTTAAAGAAAGCTAATTGTATCATCAGCAGCGCATATCAATTTCATAATATCTGAAAAAGTTTTATAGGGTCAGGAGAAAGAAAATGGGTCTAAAATCATGCATTTAAAAAATTCTTATATATCAAACTTTTATAATTTTCTTAATGAAACTGTATATACATATATTATATACATATATAAATTGTGTATATAACAAATAGATGATATACAATGTATAGATTACAAATATAACATTATTTTCATTATAAATTAAATGTTACCTTTCCGTACCTTATTTAATAAGGCAAGTATTTATAAGCTCATTTTCCCCATGGGGGGGAAATAGGCATTATATTAAATTAAATGAATATTTAAATAAAAATAGACCATTATAATGTTTAATAGACAAAACACTCAATTTATATTATATATTTATTAAGGACATATTTAAAAAATGAACATATTGCTAAATATGTCTTTTTTTAAATATTCAATTAAAGAAATAGTAACGGAGTAAATTTTCCAAGTGGGAGGGGGAAATACTGGCTGAAGCCTCCAATGCTCTTCCAACTGAGCCAACCCAGACAAATGCTGTAGGACTATTTCAGAAAAATACCGTTATAATTGATTTATCGATTAAATCATCGTGTTTAAAATTATTCTAATGTAAAGAAATAGTTTCCTCGTTGACAAATTTTGATTCATTTACTATGTGCCAAATCTGACTGAGCTTCACATTATCTTTGTCATCAATACTAGGAAAATTCTAATTTTTTTCAATTGATTTGCACTTCAATTTATATACATATTTTATGCGATAGCATTCTTTATTTTCTACAACTTGGTATATGGACGTTTAACTTTATTTCATAAGCCACTGTATTATTTTATTTCCAGCTTGCTTAGCATTATTTCTCAGACTAATGCTGCTACTTTTAGATTTAAATCAATTTTATTTTGAAATACACAGCTTATTTTTTTTTCCTTTTTATTCCTATTTGCGTTCATATTTGAATATTCACTTTCTTTCTTTTTTTGATTTTTTTTTCTAACGAGCAGTTTCCTCATCATCTAAACTTTTTAAAATTTCATAGTTTAAGACCTGAGATTTGTGGGTTTCTACCTTTAAAAAAAATAAGTGATGAAAATAAAAGGAAAATATTTCTATAGGTTAAAAAACAGCGGCTTATTTTGAAATAATGGTTATTTATTTTATTTTTTAATACTTCAAAAGTAAACATAGTGCTAGAATCTGTTTCATCATACGCCTTCAGCTTAGCCGAACTATATAAACATTTTAACTCAGCGCAGAAAAATTTTACAAAAATTTAACTGATAAAATTCTTTTTTATACAATTTCTATTAGTACGTGTCACAATAAAAGAAGTAATTTTATTATCGAAATAAAATATAAGAAGGATTTTCACAACATAATTAAATTAAAAAATTTAGTGAATGTAAATGATAAAATTAAGCATTTATAAAAATATTGCCCGATTCTAAAATTTAATTAGATATAATTTTATAAAAATGTTTTTTTAATTAAATATCCATATTAATGAAATGAAAAGGACATTTTTTTAATACTGAGCCATTTTTCCCACTTGCAACTATAATTATGTGCACCCCAAACAATGTTTCCCCAGATAAATTATGTAATGGAATACATTTGTACTGTAAATCAATAAAAATATATACTTTGCTCCACAGATTGTACAGAAATATATTTTAGAATCTATATTTCATACATGCATATCAATTTTCTATGTTCGAAAGAGTGTAACTATTAATTAATATATGGGATATAATGTATGTATTTACACCTTTTTTTCATTTCTAAGTAAAAGGCTCGATTTTAAGTAAAATACATCGAGTTAAATATAGAGCGAAATCTGCTTCAATGTACTTCCATGTGGCCTTAAATAATTTGCATTGTAAAATTTCGGAGCATGAAATTGAACTTTATCTTGCAAAACTGTTAAAAAATTGATGACAAATCAGTCAAATTAAAATATGTTGAATCTATAGGCAATAGAAAATTTAAATTGAATACAAGAGAGGCTATTTACAACAATAAGTGACACGGTGAAAATAAATCTAAACAAAAGTTTTATAAAAATATTTTTATTATTATTGTTTTCACTTTATATGGTAATCATCTCCTCATTCTAAAAAAATCTAATTATAGAATTTTTTTATATTTAGCCTGACGATAATTTTCTCCTAGTAAATATATTTTATGACAAAAAATTTTTTTTATACAAAAACCAGAAATTTCTGACTTGTTTTTCACCACTATGATAATAATTTCCGATTTTCATAGAAACGCCCACATAATCAATTTTTACATTGTATAGATATTAATGCTCAATTATAACTTCTCCCAATGCCTCATACCTTTAAAAATATTTGTCAATGTCAAAACTTAGTTAACCATGGTTGTTAAAAATCTATATGAATACTCAGCGCAAAAGTTTAAGTCAACGTTCTATTTAGTTACATATGTAACTATTAATTTAAACATAAGCAGTTGTAGGACTGAAAATAGGATATAGTAAATGCAATTTAAACTGTCAACTGTCACAGGCATTTCGTTTAGGATTTTTTTAAATAGATGAGACTTATTGATAATTTACTTTAGTATGACTAATCTGATTTTGAAATAGTTCAGAAATTTAGAACTAAACTTATATAATACTTTAATTACAAGAATAAAGCAATCGTATTTCATATAATTAGATACATTTTTATTTTTTTCCCTTGAAAACCGTAACCTTTTTTTCTAAAAAAAAATTTTTTTGCAAAAATATTTTTTGCACAATCTTTCTAGAATCTTTTTTGGTTTTTATATACTGTGAAATTTACTATGAAATATTTTTCGGAATACTGGTTTCGAAAAAAAACCCGTAGGAGTCACGTATAAGACTACACTATTAAACAATAAAAAGAAATTCATGGATATATTTTCCTGAATTTCACAGAAGTGTCTTTTCGTGACAAATTGGCATTTTCTATTAAAATCGGAATTTTTTATCATACATTCTGAAAATAACGATATGAAGGGAGATGGAACAAAAGTAAATACTTCATTATCTAACACAAATTTATTTTAATGTTCATAAATCTGTCATGATATTGTAGAGAAACGAAAAAATCCAACGAAAGAATCCTGATTTTTTTTCTGAAATTTGCATCGAACTGCTAAATTGCAGCTGTATGACCTTTTTGACATCAAGATTAAAAAAATTTTTAACATTATACAAACTTTATAATGTAAAGTTACTGCGTATTTTTTTTAATTTCCAAAAACGGAAATTGTACAAGCAGAACAGAAAAAGTCCTTCAAATTTGCTGCAACTTGTTTTCGCGTGAATCAGTGTAATTATTTTAACGTTGCATCTACTTATATTTCTGATATATACATTTTATTCGCAATTCATTTTCCTGTAAGTTAAGTATTTACTTGTATATTTTACGAGTCTCTGATTTTTTTTATAATAAACGCTTGCAGTTAACAAAGAGATTCCTATAATGAGAAAATAAAATACTTTAATGATTCTGTAGTTACAGTATTTAATTTCGTATCTGTTATACTGATACTATGTCTTAGTTGCAGAACTTAAATTTGGAATTTTTAGCCAACATAGAATTGTGGAAACAATTTTTTTTTTTAATTTTAACAAGAGTTGATAAATTTAAAGTGTATTTTTTATATCATAGATCAAAATCATGACGTAAATATAAAACTAGTATCTAGTAAAATCTTTATTTCAATTTCAGTTGATCTTTCATTTTATGTAAAAGCAAAAGAAATTTAGACTTATATTGTATATATATTTCTCTCTCTCTCTCTCTCTCTCTCTATATATATATATATATATATATATATTAAGCAGAGTCAACGAAATATCACTTGATGCCTTTCTGTGCTCAAAACGTTAAGTTTATAATTCATGTAGTATATATTTTCGTGTAAAATTTTTCATTGTAGATGTTTTCTAATTAAAGCATTTAATTTACTTATTTTCAAGCTTAAAATTAGTAATAAAGTTTTTAAGTACTGAACATAAAAAATTACACATTGTGTAAATGTTGATGTATGTTTGTAACACACTATAATGATTTTTGTGCTTATATAGGGGAAGATGGGGATCCTTCAGCCATTTTTTGAATTTTAATTTTTTTTTTATTTTTTATATTTTTTTAGAATAAAATAAAATATTGAAAATGAAAATTTGATATTTTTTCTTCAACTAACAACCACTTTCAATTAATTTTGAACTATTTTTCTATGTATAATAAATGTTTATTTTTTGTTTTACATCGTGGCTCAAGTATCCCCATGGCGGGGTTACTTGAGCCATGGTGAAGGGATACTTGAGCCACTAAGGAAAAATACCTACAAAAGTAATTTTTTCGCTTTATTTTTGCTCAAACATTTTACAGAATAATAAATTATGAAACGTAAAGTCCTTCAAAACCAATTTAGAAAACAAAGCTAGTAATACGATCATTTTTTGTCGTTAAAACTGGTTGTCGGAGGATAATTTCAACTTGAGTTATAACGACGGTAGAAACATCCTCAGTTTAGAGCCATTTAAATTTGGAATCTGCAATTCTTCGGACAAATTTCATTTTCAAAATATTAAGCACTTATCCAACAAATATTTTTACAGTTTTCTTTCTGGCATATTTTATTAGTAACCAACCATCAATAGAAGGTTTTTTTTTCACATCATCACCTTCATTGACAGAATTTTCCTCTAATGATATTGTCGAACTCATGCTTTTAATTTAGTAGCTGTCAGAATTTAAGCCAGATGTATCATTCTACTATTTCAAACACTTTTTTGATTTCACAGGAAAAGATTTTGTCTTCCTCTTTGGCTCCATGCAAGTAAGTTTGAACTGGGATTTTTGTTGCTTTTCTTGTTTTTTGTGCGCTCTTTTTACCAATTTTACTTCAATTTTCTTAGTTAAAAAAAAAGTTACAGCAACAGAGGTTACGATTTCAATATAAAATATTAATCTTAATATGTTATATTAAAAAATATTTTAATATGTTGGACCTAACTAATTAAAGTATTAGAGATTATAGCCTGTAAAACCGTTTTAAAAAGTTATTTTAATTTAACGAAAGTTAAATTGAAAACTATGTTTACATTTATCTAGACAGGCTATTTTGTTAGTCAAAATGAAAAATAAAATAGATATTTCCATTTAAAAAATATACATTTTTAAACATTTTTAGGTCGTTATTTTTTTAAGAAAAAAAAATAATAAAATGAAAAATTATTCTCCTTTTTATCCAGAAAAGTATCTATTAGTGAATATAAGGATGGAATTTTATTTTTTGTTTGTTTCACCCATGTCAAATTTCTAGTGGGGATGGTTGAGACATGGCTCAAGTATCCCCACTCTCATTGGCTCAAGTATCCCCACTATCACTATTTTTGTTTCCCAGAGTTTTACTAAATAAAGCATGCAGCTATTAGAACTATGTTAGACTCAAAATAAAATTGAAATTATGCTTATTGAATGTATGTATATAGTTGCAACTTTAAACAAAACTTTGATTACAAAAAAAACAAAAAAGCCATGCACCCAAATATTTATTTCAGATAGGGAAAGGACAACAATAATCACTATATTTTGAAAATGGTACCAAGATGTGTGATTTCTTTTTTACATGTTCAGAACTATAAATATGTTATCATATTGGCAGTTTTAGAAAGAAAAATTAACCAAATGTAGAGATAATAGGGGTGGCTCAAATATCCCCTATGCTCAAGTATCCCCACTCTCCCCTACTGTACCAAAATAAATAGAAATCGATGTATGATTGCTTTTTATACTATACCAAAATAAATCGAAATTGATATATGATTGTAACACATTTGAATCCTTGTTATGCCTTGAAGCTGTATAAATAATTAAAAAATAATAATAATTTATTATGATATTTTGTTAACATTTCAAAAGGCGCCATTTATAGTTTGCAAACGGTTAATTTCATTGCCAAAATGCTAAATGGCACCAGTGATATAGTAATACAATTTTGAAATTATAATATACGTGAAGAAAATCTATGATAATTTTCAAATAAATTCGTTCGTAAATTGAGGTACGAGTTAATTATTTAAGCGCTTTTAGAGCAGGGAAGCCTTGCCTCTGAAAGGGTCAAATAAGCCTTAAATTCACAAAAGAATATGCAAACTTACAAAGACATTTTCAGTTTTCTATCTTTTATTATCTTTATAGCAGATAGGTAAACGTAAGTACTAACTACGACGGCTGAACTAATAAAAGAAAAAATGAAATATCAGTTTTTGTAGTCTAGAATCATGTAAAAATATTTTTATTTCATTATCACTAATGAAATTCCTAACTTTTTGAAAAAGTCTATATTAAAATTATATAACAATTTATATAAAGAAAAAGTATTGAATATCATATATCAATTAATTTTCGAATAATATATAATACTATATTTTTGTCATAAAAGATATGTGTTGTGAAAATTTATAAATTTTTCTCTAATCTACCATTTTACCCAAAAAGTCTCAACAAAATTTTATAATATCTGCTGAAACTTAATAAATAAATTCATTTAATAAATCCTCAAGCCTGATAAAATGCGACGACACTAAACTTCCGATAACGCGAAAAATACTTTAATGATTTTGCTGCTAAATAATTTAATATCACATTTGGTAATGTGGAACTTAAATTTAAAACTTTTAGTCAGCAAAGGTGAACGGTGAAAGTCATCATACAGATGATACAGCGCAATAATAAATTTATTATGATTATTATTTAAGAAAAAATCTGTTCAGAACTTTGCAAAATTTAATTTAAAATAATTGCAAATTGGAAAACAAAAATCTTATTCTAAATATAATTTTAACAAAATTACGGACTTTTTTTACATTACATGATGTTTATATGTTTATTAATTTTAGTACTCGCTACTCAATTTTAATGTATACCAGTCTATATACAATGTGCATATATAAATAGGTTCAATGTTTAGATGTTCGAATAAAATATTCTTATTAATTATTTTTAAATTACGTATTTTTATAACTTACACGGACAAATCAGTTCCTATGCTGATGTTGTAAATGTGTTTATCACTACATATTTTTTTTCAATGGTTACTCTTTCCCATTCCGTTTTTAAACAATGATTTTTCAATATACTTAACTTTAATTCTTATTCTGAAAATCATTTCCATTTATTTTTTAGACGGTCGCTTTCTTTTATAAATTAATCTATTAGTTTTGTTCCTCTCTATGTGATTTTCTAACCGCAGTGCATTGTATTAAAATAATTAGAATAATAACCTTTACCCGCAAGCATTAGTTTTATATTCCATTCGCAGGTCTATGTTTTGTTATTATTATAATTTACCAGTTTCCATTACATGTACGTTTTAGATCCACATTGCTGTCCCTTCTGAAACGTACAAAACAATGTCATTATTAAAACTTCGCCTTTATTTTTTTTTGTTTATTAAAAATCATTTCTGTTCTTCTAATCCCTTGATACTCTTAGCAATCCAATATAGAATTTTAGATATATGGTATTCGATTCCTATAATCTCTGCTTATTATTATACACCAATGATTTTATATATTCTCTTTGATCATGTCATTGAAATATACAAAACGGAAATGTAACACATGTCCCCATTAAAAAATTCTCGCCACATAATTCGAGTCTGGCTATTTTTATGTATGTGTCTTTCAGCCGACATTCGATATTTCTAATAATTGGATAATTCAGTCTACTGATGTTTGTGCTGTTGGCGTTAGTGTCGAAAATATCGTCGTGTGTTTCAAGGAATCAAGGTTAAAAAGACTGAATTGAAATCTATTTACAGGGAGATCGCAACTTGAATATACATACACATTGAGTGTCCAGATGAGAGGTCACTCGAGAGTCTCAATGAAACGACATTACGTCACCTGGTGACTCGCCACAAAGCAGCAGTTACAATGACCTGTCACTGGAGTCACATATAGTAGTCATTTGAGACTCATAAAATAGACGTATGGAATTTCGTATTTTTAGCTTCGCCGTAGTGACTGTGACTCTTGTGACTATGTGTGACCTGAATAAGATGTTATACTGACTAGCTGTGATGCAGAGGTAGTAATTATTCGAATTATATTACTTCTTTTTTAATTCTCGCATTAAAGTATCGCTTGAAAATCCTTTGAAATTTGGTATTTTGGGACTCGTTCTTAAATTTTGCACACCAGTGTATATAGTTCGATGATTTGCAATTTTTTTAAAGCCAATCAAATTAGTTTGTTTTTAGAGTTCATGGAATCTCAATGCGGGTTGCGAGCGCAGTTCGTAGTTTTCAGAGACCCTAGTATAATAAATAGACATATTGGATAAAAATATCTATCGTTAGTTGTTTTTAACAAAAAACAATAAAAAAAATTATATCCTCAAAGTAAGTCATTACCTATAAAAATATATATTTCAAAAAATCAGGTGCATAAGTGTACTAATTGTCCCTTCTAATTTAAGTCCTGCTTATATATTGCAAGCATAACACATTATTCTGTTAACATTTTATTTTTATTTACAACTTGGCTTCTAGTTTGCCAATAAATTGTTAATTATAATTATGCAATACTTTAATCCGCCAACTGCATAGTGGTGGCAACATTCTTAGTTACGTAAGCATGCCATATACATATACGCTTACATAATATTTTTGACACCATATATATATTTATCCAAGATATTTCTCTAGATTAATTGAAAGTATTTGTTGAAAATACTTGATTGAAGATCTTTCGAAAAAAAATAAATATTTTCATCCCCAAAATAAGAAATTTCACAATAAAGAACATATCATTCTCCGAAATCATATGCATCAGTGGAATTAATTTATTCTCGATAAATTCAATCATGCTTGCATTTTATGTACCGTTCAGTTTAGATATATTGACAACACGAAAAATCTTTAATTATATGTCTTGCCTTCTAGCGTAGCGGTCTGGAAACAACATTTTTATTCACATATTTCTTTTAGTGACACAAGCAGAGAAATAATATTACATATTTCAGTCGAGAGAATGCTTTAGCAGAATTTGTTCATCATTAAATAAATACAGAAGCAATTCTTATGCCTAAGTGATCGCGTGCAATTTCCTGCTGCTGCAAATTTAATAATGCAACCATCTTTTTCTATCTAATATGCTTGATTGAAAAATTTATTTCCTTGAATGCTTCTTATTGAAGTTCTACCGGAATATATTTGGCTTTGATTACACTTTTTTTCTTCAAACTTTCGAATATTTATCAAACGGAATAATGACATTGTTTTTTATTTCTGCTATATATATTCTACATTATTGTTTTGAATGTTAAATTAAGGAAATAACACGACGTTTTAAATTTATTTTTGGACGACAGATGCAAGTGTTTATTTGCGAATTTAAGGCACAATAAATCTTGTTCTATTGCGTTAGTAACATTATAGCTTTTCACATTTAAGATTTATATAACTTAGATAAGTTAGCAGAAAAAATACTTGGAAATATTTTCTTTATATTACAGATGTTTGCATTATAAAAAAAATTGTATTTGGTAACATGTTTTAAGATTTTTTGGGAACCAAACTTTCCTATTCTAAAATGAAACCTTGTGTTTTTGTAATATAATGCATTTATCTAGTTAAATTAACATATAAATAAACTGGCAATTCCATATGTGTCGTAATGACATTTTGAGTTATAGAATGATGTTAAAGTAATTAATTTAAAGCTATTTTTCACCAAAAATTTATTTTTTAATTTGGAAGTGACTGTTACCAATTAACCGTTTATACGCAGAACTTATATCGCAAGGTAATTATAATTTTGTTTTTCCTTTATTACAGCTTCAAATGTTTTAATTTATGCATACAAATTTTAAAAATAACAAAAATAAGTAATTCTGCAGTTTTTTTTTTCTTGTTTTCATTTCAGTGTTTGCATTTTAGAATATGATTATTGATTGACAACCTATGCAAATGTAACAATTTATTTTACGCTATATGCTATTGTGTATTGTTCTTGAGTATTTTCTCAAATTCCAAAAACATATAGATTCCTAGCGGTAAAATGTAAGTAATATAGAGAAAACGATAAAAACAAATAATATATTTTTTATGCAAATTAATGAATTTATATTCTTCTTATACCCGTAATAAATGCTTAAACATAATTTATTTTTCAAAAGTTTAAATCAACTTTACATTTTATAGGAAAAATAAGGCCACCGTTTTTATGTTGGAAAATATATGTTTTGTATTACAGATAATGGAGTGTTCCCATTTGGGTACATTGGCGTTTAAACAGTTAAATGATCAAACACTATATTTGAATCATTTTTTAAAAATATTTCATTTTTTCGTTCTTGAGAAATTTGTTATCGAGTGACGGAATGACATTTTTTGTGAACATGACTCTTACTAGTTACTTAAAACTGGAAAATTTCGTGAATTAGGAAAAATATTCAGATTTAATACTAATACATATCTTAAATATGATATATAGGCAGTGCAAAATTATAATTTAGAGCAATCTATCTGTAAACGTTGAAGTTATTAACTGTTATTTGACGTGAAGTAATGATAGTCGTTAAGTACTTTTAAATCTACTAAAAAAAATGAGTTTTTATTGTAAAATAATGTCGATTTAAAAATATGTGCGTATTGAAAAATTTTGATCTGGGCAAATTTTGATTACTTTTGCACAAATTATATCAGATTCCGTCGAGAATTGAAAATTTAGCCCCGTGCAGAATGAAGCAGAATTAGCCCTAGGAAGAATGAAGACATTCTCAGTTCTGAATGAAAAAACATGTTAGGCCTGGCCAAATCTCCAGAAAAAAAGTAAATTTCCGGGCCTAGCTTGCCCCGGCCTAGAATACAGAGTTTTTTTCACCGGAACGATAAAAATCCTAAAGTTGTGAGGGCTAAAGTTATGCAAAAACTCCTAATCGGCAGGTTAGAAAAAGAATTGTTTTAAATAACTGGCAGACATTTAAATAGCACAGGAAAGAGGTGGAAACGACAAAAGAAAACTCAATCGAAATTTTAAGGAGGAAGCTATTTCAAGGAAGTTATTTTCCTTACTCAAGAATAGTTAAAGAAATGAAGGGAAAACATGTATCATGTCCTTTTTTATTTTACATTAATTTTATTTCTACAAATTTGTAAAAATTTATACTTTTGAATATACATCCTTTTTAAAATAAGTACTGTTAATATTTAAAAAAAGAATATTTAACCCTTTAACGCGCAGTGTTGCCGGGTCGGCAAAATTTTAACTCAAAAAGTTTACTTTTTGAATGCTTCCTAGAACTCTTAAAGTAACAAATTTCTTTAATTGCATGCATTTCAATTTGTATCTAATCTCTTAAAACCTGGCGAATTATTTAAACAAACATAACTCTGTAAGCTTTGTAGATACGAAGATGCAATTTTTGTGATTAATTGAGTAAAGGATGAGGATTTTTTTCCTAACTGGAATTTTTACGCTATGGGGAATGTACAAAAATCTAATTTTCGTAATTTTCCAAATAGATCCCTTCACCCTCTTCATGGAGATGCAATGTATGCCATCATATTTTGAACACTTTTTACGAACATTAGCAATAGGAAGTATGGGTCTACGAGCAATATTTAAGGAAATATTGCTCCTATTATTTCGATAATTATGACTCACACGATATATATAAGTACAAAGAGCGAGATAAAGACAAATTAACTTTCAGATTTTCGACTTTTGAAAGCTTTCAACTTTTGGGGGGGGGGGGGGGATGTTATTTTCAATTGAGCACGAGAACAGTTTACCTATTTCTAAAGAAAAGCTAAACAGTGTAGAACAATGAAATAACATTGGGGGGGATTCCTACTGTAAGCCAACTTTTTGCGCAATCTATTCTTGAAATTTCTAGCCATTATGTAAGCGAATTTGAAAGAGTAGAAATGTAGTCTTAAAACTACCACAGAGGTTATAATTAAAACTAATAAAAGTTAAAAATAGCAAAAAAGATAGCAAATACACACACACAGACACACACACACACACACACACACACACACACACACACACACACACACATATAGATATATATATATATTCTACATCATGTCATCATGAATTAAATAAATAATACTTTTCAATCTATAAACAATTCTTTTTCGACAATATTTTTCTACTGTGTTGTAAGCATGGTGTATATTTTGTTTGCTCAAAGGCCTTCTTAAATTAGTATTAATAGTTGGTATTGAATACCTTATGAAAATTAAATTTAAAATTTAAAATTATTTTTACCTTTAAAAAATAAATAAGCAAAATAGATTAAATCTTTTAACAGATTCTTACACTTTCAGTTCAGCTAAATATTGGGTTTTTTTTGTCTTATCTCAAAAATACTATACAAAAAAATTACTTTAAAAGTTTATTTTTAAATGTTTTTTCAAAATTTGCATGATTTAATAACTCGCTGGAAAAAAAAAACAGGCTGAAATAAAACTGCTTTTAGGAATGTATATACATTAAAAGGATTTTTTAATTATAAATTTAAATAGGGATGAATTTAGGAAAATATATAACACAGCTATACAGAAAAATATTTTATGTTTTTTATTTCATGCACAAAGCTTAAGAATTTCAATCTTTGATGCAATGAACCACGTTCTTTATACCAAATTTAAGAGAAAGAAAGAAGGTCAAGCGAGTCAATACTACCTCAGGTATCGATTAATCGATCAGAAATATAGTTTCAGTTCACTAGCTATTAGTTAAAAATGAATTAATTCATTTCGCTAATTGTAACATTTCTTTCCAATAATGATTAAAAAAATATTGAAAAATCATTAATGAGATTTTTTTGCGATGAAACAAAAGAACAAATCTAATCTGACTATGATTAATTTATAATCATTACGCATCTTTCATGAGCATAATGCCGTAAAATAAACTATCTCCGATTTTATCAACAGATGAATCTATAATTGATTTATTCCATTTCGTCTGTTATTAAATATATGTTTCTGTGGTTGAAAAAATAAGCTTAGTTCTCATAATCATAAATTTTCAATAATATGATTAATATGGATTGCTCTCTTTTTATTAAATTGCTGCATTACATGCGATTTGTTATAATTTCATTACATATTTTGTTTTTCTTTTAAAGAGAAATAGGAAAATAATATCAGTATATGTTTAAAAATACGATTGAAAAATGCATAATAAATACTAATAAGTATAAAAAATACCTCTAAGTGCGGAAACTTTAAATCCTCATCCTAAGAATTTTTCTTTTTTCTTTCTTTTTTTTTTTTTTTTTTTTTTTTTGTGAAAAAAAAAATCTTATTTGAAACAAATGTATTTATTATTTTTTTTAAAATTGATATTTTATAGCGCTATCTATATTATAAAGACCAAACGTGTCTGTGCGTAACGCTTACGTCATTTTGCAACTCTTTCACATGCAATTTTCGGTACTGCAAATTTTATACTTCTAAACATCGCACATTTTCAATTTTTACACCATTGTATAGAGAAAAATATGTTCCTTTACATGCAATTTGCTTCAAAGAAGTATCTCAGTTTATAATTGACATATTATTTTTTATATAGTTTTTAGTGCGAATTTTGTAGCAACAGAAATACGGCATTTTCTTTTAAAACTAATAAAAAATAAAATGTGCGCATGTACAGTTTGAGAAATTGAAAAATATAGCGGGTTTAAATTTCAAATGAAATTCTAAAATCGAGTCAATTTATTTTATTTTATTTTTTTTTATTTATTTATTTATTTTTTTTTTGCATACGCATTTATATAAAAAAATAACAGCTTCAATTGATAACTCCATCTTAATAACTGATCTTTATTATATTTTGCTTTATTATTATATTTTTACCTATGCGATTAAAGTTTAATTTCAATACTTTGGACAACTGAGTTTTAGAGAAATAGTATTTTTTTTCTTCTTAATTATAGCTTTAAGTAATAGTTGTATGAGAGTTAGACTAACCGTTGTAAGATGCATTTTATGCTTTAGCTAATTTTGTAGGTTTAATGTAAACCAACGAAACAGTTCCTTCTTAAGCATTTACTTTCGTCGAAAATTTACGGTTTCCACCTTGTATTTATAATGTATCCCTCTATTTTGCAATTAAATTGTCTGAAATACTTTATCTACTTAACACTCTGCAACTTTCTTTATATCAGTATCTTTATAAATCCAGTAAAAGTAATAAAAGTAAATTTTTGTGTAACAGCGCCATCGAAATTATTTTTGTCTTTGTAGAACAAATTTAGATTGTACTCTCAAATGCCAGCATCTAACATGGACAAAATAAATATATCTCTATTCTTTAACCCTTTCCGGCGCAGTGTGTCTAGTCTGGACACACCTAATTATAATTCCAAATTTGCAAGTGGCACGAACTTGTATTTACAATAATCTATAATGCATTTACAATAAAACATAAAATCTCGCATTTACAATAAAAGCTGAAATTATGGAGTTCTTGATTTTTTTACAAGTTGAATGTAAATTCTGGTGTCAGTCGATAATTTCTCATTTTACTAAGAAAATTTGTCCGCGCCGGTAAGGGATAAATTGTTCTAGATAAGTTACATTGAGCCTATTGGTCAAATTCTTGGCAAATAGTGAGAATTGTAGTGTTTTTAGCTATGTGCCACAGGTGGCACAAGGTACAGTGAAGGTTTAAAATTTAAGTTTAGCCACTCTTTTCGTGTGTTTTTCATAAAATGGGAAACATTAGGCCTTTATTAAAAGTATGTCAGAACTAACTGATAAAGAAACACCAGTCTTCTCAGATAAAGTTTTCTTATGTTTTGTAGTACTGATCTTTAAATAAATAAATATAAATAATAATAATTATTATTATAACAATAATAATATTGTAATTTAATGCATTGCAACGACTATTTGGAAAATGATGCTTTCAAAGATTAAATGTTTAAAGACTAGTAAATAAATTCGATTTTTAAAATAATAATAATAATAAACATGATTTTCATGATGGTAATAACGAGTCATATATTACTTACACGAGCATTAAATATTAATATTCTTAGACCAATGATAAACAAAAGTACTTTATGGATATACAAATTTAACTGTTTAAAATGTGCATTTTTATTTGATGGAATTATTCAGTCTGACTTTTGAACACGTCATATTACGTACGACATGGA
Source organism: Maratus speculifer (assembly GCA_964019185.1). Lineage (NCBI taxonomy): Eukaryota > Metazoa > Arthropoda > Arachnida > Araneae > Salticidae > Maratus > Maratus speculifer. The sequence goes on along the minus strand of OZ025295.1, from coordinate 265,120,932 downwards.
TTAAACATTAATATTCTTGGACACAACCTAAACAAATTTTAAATGAAATTTCAGCTTTACAATTTTCGAAACTACAAATTTTTAAACTTCTAAACATCGCACATTTTAAATTTTTACACCGTTTCGTAGAGAAATAAAAATGCACTTTTAAGTGAAATTTATGAGAAATCTTTAACACAATTTGTTTTCTTTCTTCTTCTTCTTTTTTTTCGTTTTTATTACTTTTTTTGTCAATGTGACAAGAGAAGTATTCATTTTTTGGACATTAGGCTTAGACCAGTAAGAAAACGAATAAAATAAAAAACAGAAGTATTTTAGTTTTGGTCATAACACATGAATCAATCAGAAAATGAATAAAATGCAGAATTCAACCAATAGAAAGATTCTGATATACTTCAGATTTCCTTTTTCTCTAACGAGGACAACATCTATTCTGAAAATAATATTAAAAAATAAATAAAGAAATTTTTTTTTTTTTTTTTTTTTTTTTTTTTACATACCGAGCGTATAGTGTTTGATTTGAATTCTGATAATTCCATACAGTCCAATGAGAACTTCAGATATCAGAAATGAAATCTTCCGCTACGTTCTGTTTCATTTACGAATTTTCTAGCTAATATATTTCAAGTCAAATCTTTGAAAAGCACAAATACAATAGCTTCACTATCCCACTGTATAATAAAAGGCATACTTTGTATTGAATTAAAGTAGCTCTTATAGCTCAGACAGTAAAATGTTTTTCCGCTACTAACAGGTTTCGAATTCAAACCCTAGGACGGCTGGAAACAAATTGTATAAGAATCAAATGGAACATCAGTTCAAAATTACTCGCAAAATTTGATTTCTTTGATACTCACTGAATATTAAGTGATTCATTAATTTTAAAAATTGAATAAAATTATTATAATTAAAAATAAATTTACAGGGGCATTTATGTTTATAACGATGTTAATTTACGGAATCTACTGTAAATATCGTACATAAAACTTAATATAACAAATTACCTGATTCTCTTTAATTTTACAGAAACTTTTTTAACAGTATATAGATACGTGAATGCTCTCAAATTTTGCCATTAATTGATTTATTTATTTGAATAAATAAAATGTTATCTAAAACACCGGAATTCATTAGATATCATACAACCGACTTATTTATTTTATATGCACAACAAGTAAAATCAGTCTAAGAATAGACACACGATCAAATCCTCATTGGATTAAGCTGTATAAGTTGGTGAAGCGCCATTATAAATGGATGAATCTTCCGGATTTTATACAAAGTAGGACGTCGCGAATAATTAATATGGAATTAATCAAATGAAACATTTCATCTCTATAAATCTCAATGAAAGCTATATCAAATGAAATTACATCAGTGAGAATCACAATTTCATAAATTGATTAGCCTATTGAGGTAAAATGAAGTACATGTAAAATAATTATCCGTGAAATGTGAAAGTGATAAAAAAATTAAACCATTTGGATTAAAAATAAATAGAATTTTGTATTGAATTATAATTTAAAGCAACCAAAATATGTATTAATTCATCTTTTTCCGTAATTTTCGAAAAATTTAAACCACTTTGTTTTTATAAAGTATATTCTATGAGAATCAGAAAGAAAATAATAAAGTATTATAAGTGTATTAGTATTCATTTAGAATCAGAAACATATGAATAGCTTAAAAGTTGATTTATCTAATTATCTGACTAGAATTTTTCTAGTTTAACTATTAGCCCGGGGTGTATTTAAAATATTCTTTATACAATTATAATGAAATTAGTTTGAGATATCATGCACACAATGAAATGTTAACAACCGTAAAAAAATTAAATATCACTTTACAATTTATCCCTTAATTTTTTTCTTTAAATATTTTCAAATACAGCCGAACCTCGTTAACATGAAACCTCAAGGGGAATTAAAAGTTATGTTCATGTTAAGAATAATTTTATAGGCAACTGTGAAAACAAGTCATGCTAAAAGTAATTCATGTTAAGCGTGTTCATGTTAACGAGGTTTGATTGTAACATGTTTTTAATCATAGTTCAATATTCCTTTAACATATTCTTTTTTTTTTTTTTTTTTTTTTTTTTTTTTTTTTTTTTTTGTCTTCTAAAAGGTTACCCTTTTTTTTAAAATGCTAAACTCAAAAATTCTTATGTTTTATGACTGTTAAAATTGTACTTTCTAAAACTATCTGAACCTTGATCTATCATTAGAAATTAACGAAATTCGTGATCTTATGCTAGAAAAAAAATTATACAACTAGACATACAAAAGGATGTTATGTAAAAAAATTAACTTAATGATATTTGTTACCGAAATTAATATCGGATTAAAATTACTCTACAGATTAAAATGCACAATTAATTAGTGATTCTCTATTTAACATGTATCATGTATCGCAAAACTAAAGTTTTATTTATTTATTTCACTTTATTTTATTTTTTGTTTCACAAGAGATAAGAATGAAAAAAATAAATACCATGTCGTTCACGACATGTCAAAATGTAATAAGAAAATTTTATTCGCTGCCAATGTTTCTGAAAAAAAAACTACATAAAATGATATCAAAATGAATTTAAAGAGAGATCACTAGATTAACCTATTTGAATAAATAAATCCCTGTTTCTAAATCATTCATAAGAAATCAATCGGATATTAGCTCCTTTTTTGTTTGGGCAATTTTAATTTATTGCAATATTTTGTATAAATTATAAAACTAGATGATCGGAGTCAGTTACATTTAGAGTTGCAAAAATTCGGTTTATTCCCGGGTTTATTTCCAATAGACCAGATTTATTCCCAGGTTTATTCCCAAAAAACCGAATTATTCCAAAAGATCCCGGGTTTTTTTCAGGTTTATTCCTAAAAACCCGGTTTATTCCCGGGTTTTTTCTAACCTTTGCAACGCTAGTTACAATAGAAAGGTTTTCTAAAGAAAAAGAGGGGTGTGAATTGGTCAGTGTGAATAAAGAAGGATTTAAAGAAATTTTACTGAAGGTCGGAACAGAAATCTCACCTGTAAAAACAATGGTTGACTTCTAGCTACACTTTGTGATAATAAATCATCTAAGTCAATGAATTTACTATATCATAGAATATTTTGAAGAAGGGATGTTTTCCTTTTAAATTAATACATAGAATATCTGAAAATATTACTTAACACAATAAAGCTGACTGGTAAAGTTATACGATATGAATTTTTCCAACTCAGTGAAAAAATGCTTAGGGCGGCATTGGACCCACATCCTTTATTTACAGGGCCAATGGTCTGCGAGCGTATATATCTTAGATAGCCTTATTGTTAACTCTTTGATTTCTGGTGGATAAATTTCTTCAAAAATCCAAATGTCACATTGGCACCAGTATTCAGCAAAGAAAAAAAACGGTTAAGGGTATACACGAAAAAATGCATTAAACATTTTTCAAACAAATTTGGTCAAATTTTCTGATGCCGTTGTGAGATTTTGGAATTAAAATTATGTGGTAGAAAATTCTACCATCAGAGCTCAAAGGGTAAAACAACAACCTTATCAAACTACGTTATTGGTATTAGCATTTTGCCAATATTGCTGTCTGAATTAAATGTGCTTGCTGGTTGTCAGTCCAGTTAACTTAATTGGTGGAGAGTTGGCCTTTTAAGCCAAGGATCTGGGTTCAATTCCTGGCCTGAGATATTGTTTTTGTTGAGTTGGAAATATCCAATTCATGTAGAATCCATCACTAAAAGGATAGTGGGAACTGCGTAAAGGAAAAATATATGTACATATATAATTTTGCAATAAAATGAAAGGACCGTGAAAATTATGCGAAATACAAACTTGTTATACTGATCTATTCCCTTTAGAGGCAACAGCAGCAGTGTTTTTCAAAGGAGTGCAATAATTTTTGTCTTGTTCCAAGTTGGACACTCAGGATTAGGGGTGCCATCTTTTCACCCTAATTAAGGGTGCCATGCTGGCTCCTGTATGGATGACACTAGTGAGACAAGCCTTTCATCCCTAAAAGGTGCAATGTGTTAACTGTAGTTTTAACAGTGTACAAGCGCTGCGCTTACAAACATACATTAATATTTTGTTCCTGCATTTCCTTGTAATGCAATTTATATGAAAATAATACTCTTATTGGGCTAGATTAGTCAAAAATTTTAAAACGTGCAATATTTGTATGTATTTTGCATTATAAATTTATCAAAAATGTATTAAAATAATTTTAAACGTGGCGCGATGATTTGAGAATTTTTTTTTTCAATTTTTTATGAATTTTAGTATAATGGTGTAAAAAAGAATAATAATAATAAATAAAATAAAATTGTCAAGTTTATTGCTATGTTCGAAGAAGAATTATGCATGCAAGTTGCTTTTCTTTCGATTTTCCGATTCTCTGATGGTAGATATTTTACTGAAATACCACACAATGATAATTCTCAGACCATGGCAGTATTTCTTGTCACGAAATAGAGTTGCTTATACTTCTTTTCACGTAATTTTATCTGTACTTTAAAGGAAAAGTTTTAAAACAATGCTTTGCCTTTGAAATGCAATTACAATGATGTAGGCATTCTTTTTCCATAAACTTATTTTAGTTTTGTGTACAGAATATGGTGCTTTATAATTACAGAAAAAGTTTTTTTTCGAAAATGGAAGCATGTCTCACAAGGTAAAAGTAGATAAATGTTTTTCTATGAAGTAAAATATAATATATAAACGAGTCGATCACTATTTATGTTAAAAAAATTTAAAAACTAACATTCAAAGAAGTATTTATAAAGAGAAAGTATTTTTCAGACCTGGGTATTCAGAAATGTTCCCCAGTGTTTATTCTATAGTGTATTATTAGATTTTTTCAAACTGGAATTTAAGAAAAGATTTATGTATGTTGTTAATTCCAAAGGAAGCATTTTCATGTTCAACAAAGTCTTTTACTGACAGACAAATTAAATTAACAGAATTCTTATTAAAATTAATATTTATATAAGAATTATTGGTATAATGTGGTATAGAATAGTAATAAAATGTTTATTGGAGAATGTATAGCATCCTCAAAACTAATATTCCTCCAATATTCCATTTAACACTTACTAGTTCAATAGTATTTCCAACGAATATTTCATTGGATTTTATTAATATTAAACTTAAAATTATTTTGTTACAATAGCATGTTCATACCAATTACGCTATCGAAAATATTTCAATGAAAATTTATTGTAATCTAAAAAACAGTAATCGGGATTGAAAAAACAATTAATTTTACTATAAAAATTGCTTTTCTGAAGATTATAAACTCAATAAAAGCTTTTATATATATATATATATATATATATATATATATATATATATATATATATATATATATATATATATATATATATATACATATATACAGGGTGTCATGGAGCATTTTCATTGGTCACAAAGGAGATATTCTATAATAGCTGTGGAGTGACGCTGCAGCAAATGGGTCAAATTTTTAACAGTGTACTATTGAAATAATCGCTACGGGTGTTTTTCAGGAAACGCTATTCCTACAAAAAAAGAGGAATTTGACGTCAAAAATTCTGCCCAATCAGTTTCGATTAGGGAAAAGCGAGAATATGTATCGATTTAATATGCTCGATTACACCGTGATAAACGAAGATTTGAAATAAACATCAAATACAAAAGTTACGTATTTTTTTCCGTAGAATCCCTGCTGGGTTCGAACCCAGTCGCGACCGTCGGCCTAACCGTTCGAAGTTTTCCGTGGTTTTCTTCGAACCTTGCGTAAATACGGGTTAGGTTCCCTTAGAAAGACCCCCACGGAGGGCAACCCACCCCATAGGGCCTATATCCCATAGCGTAGATAATCGGCCGACAAAAATACACTACTACACCGTAGAATCCGAATCTGCAATAAAAAAATGGGGGTTATAATTTAGGATTTCAAAGTTGGAACCCCTCTGACCCCCAGAGGGTCGGTTTTGAAGGTCAAATTTGGTATCACAGTGTAGCTTATTTAAAAATATTTAACACGTATATTTACGTTTATCAATCTCATATGTATTTCTCGAGTTATTCGGCCGTTTCCAGACTTTTCGGACACCCTGTATATATATTAAAGTTTATTTAATTTTAAAAACAGATTTGTTCAAAGGTTTATGAAGATAAAGAAGGATTTTCAGATTCACGGGTATTTCAAAAAGTGGTTATTGCATATTGTAATGCATTGTTCATCCATTTTCGTAAAAATTTTACTACTTGTTTAACTTTGCAGAGTAAGTTTAACTACCCCAAGTTATTTTCAACATTTAACAGAACGAGGGCAGCATAAAGCATGCTTTAAAATAACTCTTTATTTTAGAATGTTTTCTTCGAGGAAATATCAGTTTTATCCATATAATGTTTGTAAACTTGAAAATAAATTCGCATGAAATCAAATGTTTTGCTATAAAAGGAATATAATCTTCTTTACTTTAACAGAAAGAAACAACGCGGTACTATCAATTTGTATTTAAAAATTTTAAATCTTTTAATTTTAAAACTTTGTATTTAAAAATTACAGTGAGATATATGTGACAAAAGATTTTGAAATGAATCTCTATGGTAATGGTCTAACCAGGAGATGGTCCGAGGTTTCTGTCACCGAATTGCATGAACGTTTGTGTATCGATAGAGTATAGTTAGTATCTAAATATATAACAGCCAGAAAGCGCAATACCTAGAGGGTCTTGAGAAAAAAAGCCTTGGAGTTCATGCTATAGTATATAAATAGATAAATTTCTAAAATTAGCAGTCTCCTCCGTTGCCTGTTCGATAGCTCGCTGGATTCGAGTTTTTTCTAATTGAGATCTAACCCCGCGCGGATTTTTTTTCGGTAGGAAAATTTTCATTGATTATTTTTGAACCGCAATTGAAAACATGAGCATACTATTGAAATTTACAAAAAATATTAATAAAATTTACTTTTCTGTAAGATATAAATGCATTTTTATCTGCAAAATTTTGCATATTTAAATGTAATCACACACACACACACACACACACACACACACATATATATATATATATATATAGATAGATAGATATAGATATGTATATATATATTAATATTAACTAAGCATATTTGTAAATCTATAGACTTGAAATTTTTTGTTGCTATTTAAAATTATTTAGTTTTTTTCTATGATTTGCTAATATTTTTAACAGAGGAATGAAATGCGTAAACAAATATCTTATTTTAATTTTATCTTCGTGCAAATACTTGAAATATTTCCAGGTTTGTTTGAAATATGATTTTTATATTTTAATATGATTTTTTTTTTAAATATTGGATTCTGGAATATTTAAACATGCAAAATTTCGCGTTAATAATGCATTTATATCTTAGAAAAAAGTAAATTTAATTTATATATTTTTTAAATTCTACTTGAATGCATATGTTTTCAATTGCGGTTCGAAAATGATCAATGAAAAATTTCGTTCCGTAAAAGAGGTTCACGCGGGGTTAGATTTCAGATTAAAAAAAACTTGAATCCAGCGCACTACCGGACAGGCAACGGTGGCGTTTGCTAATGGTGGGGAAATTTATCTGCTTACAAACTATAGCACGAACTTTAAAACTTATTTTTTCAAGACCCCCTTGATATTTCGCTTTTTGGATATCATATTATTATATACTAATTATACTCTATCAATACACAAACGTTCATCCAATTCGGGGACACAAACCTCGGATACTCTCCTAAGTCATATGACTGTCATCAAAAGTTTCGATCTGTCCGCTTCGCATTTTATAGAAAGGCGCAGATTTTGGTTGCTTAAGAATACACAACCACAGCGCACGAATTCCAAAGATTGTTCTGTCGCTATCTCTTCATCTACATTATAATAGTTCAAGTAATGTGACTATCATAACAAAATATGGTCCGAAACATTCTGTTTTCATATGTATCATATATTGTCTTTCTATTTTAAGTAAGAAATCAAATTTATTTTTTAGTATCTGACTGACATAAAACCTGTTTTCGATTATTTTGATCAAGACCTGAATATCGGGCAATGATTACTTTAAAATCAGAATAGAAAGATTCTGATTTTAAAGTGATGACTGAGCAAGTAAAATGAATTATGAATAAACGTATTATCGTACAATGCTTCTCAAAGCATACGTTTAAGGGAGACCAAACTGATGGCCAAAGATGGCTAGTTAATAAATAAATGAAGAAGCATCGAAAATTTTAAATATGCATATGAGGGCGTGAGTTTGAAAATTCATCGTATGCAAAAAATCAATCGTTTAACATCTGACAGCATCCATTTGTTTTCACAGTAGGGGAACTGGGGCACATTGAACATGAGGGACAATGATACACCCCCTCTACTGATCACAAGGTCATTATATGAAGTTTCACAACGGCTATAAAAGATGATGTTGGTGTGCACAACTACATATAAAACATCTTGGCATGATACAGTAGTTTGATGAAATGGGACGGGTGATTCATTGTTTTTGTAGGTCAAAAGTAAATTTGAGTTGTACAATTGAAATGGTATTATACAACCGTTCCAGTATTTTTAACCGAAATGCTCTGTCTGGTAAGTAAAGCTACTCTTTATCAGTTCCTCATTCGTTATTGTTAGGCAAATTATGAAGTGTTTGATTTAAGATTCAGGTTATTCAAAATGGCTGCATGGGGCACATTGATACAGTCTATGTCGGGACACCTTGGTACGTATCAGTGCGACCCATGATAGCTGCAGAAAACCTAAATCCTTTTCTAATTCATTTTTTCATTCCCTTTTATTATTTTTTTTTTACCATACACTCCTTAATAAAACCATTTCCCTCTAAAATTCGAAATATTAGTTTTAATATAGGTGGAATAGGTGCATTTTTTTATATTATAACATTTTATAGTATTTTTATTTACCCAGCAGCTAGTGCTTGTAGAAAAAACAAAAGAAAAGGGCGGTAAATCTCGAATTTATATTGATTCTCCAGAGAAAAATTATTTTCGACATGAGAAATGTTAAATAAGTGAAACAAGCTGCAGAACAGTCAAAGGGTAATTATATTATAAACAGAATTTATCCTTTTGATATATTTATCCTTTATTTTCAGTTTATAAACCGATTTATAAATAGAAAACCTGGTATTTTTTTCCCCTCTTTCCTAAGAAAGAAGATAATGCTGAAGTTGAAGTTCCAGTATATGACAAAGTTATCGCAGCCAACAATCAGACATTATATAGCCAGAACATCAGATCATTATACATTCAATTTTGATTGCTGTAATATTGCTTATAAATAAATTGCGGGTGATTTGAATTTTTATAAATAAATATAAAATGGTTTGATAACTCATTTTCTAAGAAAAATATGCATTGGTGTTATTTTGTCTCCAATTTTTCAAAACGTATCAAATGAGGTGTATCAATCTGCCCCGGGGATGGGGCACATTGATGCAAATTACCTTTTAATTATTATTTTTTAAATTACATGCAAAAATACTATATAAAACAACGATTGTACATTTTAATAACACACTACACAAGTTTTCCTGACACCACATGAAAAAAAAAACTTTCTTAGAGAAAAAATGTATTAATGTGCCCCAGTTACCCCTAATTCAAGATTTTACAATGGCAGAAATACACCTTAAATCTGAACCTTGTTTGCAAATTGCAATGTGTTTTTTCGATGCAGGTTCACCAATAGAACAGATTAAAAGAAAAATATCGATTTTGAAATTTTGGCTAAGACGAATATTTGAATATCCCGTTTTCGTATAATTGTAATACCTCATATAAGTAACCACAAGACTAAAGGGTAACTTGTGTGTAAAATGAATTTTATTTAAATATATAATTGACATGGTAGGGAAAAGCTGAAGTACAATAGAACCCCAATAATCCGAACTAATTCGGACGGATGCAAGTTCGGTCTACAAAAACAATCGCATTATGCAAAATTTCGATAAAAATAGAAAAGAAAAACATGTTTTCTATAATAAAAAAGTAATAGGTACTCAGAAGTACTACTGTGTCTTGAATTCCTTTATTAAAAAGGAAGGGAATGTGTCCCACTCTTTTATTAGAATAACAGATCTGCTCTTCCATGAAGTAAGCTTATCTTATGTAGAAGTAAAGAATAGATTCATTGCATGAAACTATTCGGTAAATTTTTTAGATTATTAAGCCATCGGTTAAATACAGATGAAAAAATCATCTCGTGAACTCAAATTAAGCCACAAGAAGACTCTAATCTAGACGAAACTGATGAGCCAGAAAAGAGAATATTTTCGTTTCCCATTCTGAATCTCGTAATGTACTAGAAATAGAAACTGACATTATGTTTATGAGATGACGTTTCCTTGCAGAGATTAACATCCCTTTGTCAGATAAATCCACCGATTTCCTTAACCACAAATGATGGTTAATGCAAGTGCGTATCTGATGTATTAATGTAATGTAATTTTATTAAATTTAAATAAGATTTTTGAATTTTAACATTTTTTTTCAATATGTACAAAAGTATGCATGCTTAAAAAGTTTCTTATTCATTGACCATAATTAAAGTTTTCTTTTTCTCCAGATACTCTGGTCAAATATATATAAATATATATATATATAATAACATCTATTTAGATTAAGTGAAAATTTGGATTAACGGGGTTTTACTGTACACTGTAAAAAACGGACGATTTCACGGAAGTATTACTGGTAATCTAGATGCCAGTACTATTTACTGTTTTTTAACGGAAACAATTCCAGAAAAAACAAAAAAACAAAATATTTTTTCGGGATTTTTTCCGTTAAAAAACAGTAAATAGTACTGGCGTCTAGATTACCAGTAATGCAAAATTGGTACTAAAAACTATAAAAAAATTAATATCACAAAATAAAATTGAGATACAGTTTTAAAAGAAATTGCATTTAAAAGTACATTTTTTTCTCTTTACGACGGTGTAAAAATTTAAAATGTGCGATGTTCAGAAGTATAAAATTTGCAGTAGCGAAAATTGCAAACCGAATTTACAGGTTAATTTGTGACCATTCGCAAAATGACGTATGTGTTAAGCACAGATTTTTTTGCCCTTTATAATATAGATATGTATCAGTATCTGACTTAATGTTTTTTAGTCTATTTAATCTTTTCAATTTCAATTTGTTATTCCATGTTTTCCCATAATTGTGAAAATAGATTTTAAACAGAAAGTGGAAACATACAAGGGATTTGCAACTGTTTTTTTTATTTTACTAAAATTGACCGTCAATGCTTTATTATGAAATAAAATATTTCTCCTTATATCCATTAATAACAATTCAGTTCCCTTTAAAAACAATTTTTTAAATTAATATGAAACAGTTTAAGGCACATACCATACATACCTATTTATTAAATAACATTTTATTTTAGTTCATTTTTAATGTATAAAATATTTTTTTAGATCCGAATGAAAAGACTGGGGAAAAATAATGGTGTCTTATTTCTACCAGGAAAAATAATATTTTCTAAAAATAACATAAATTTTGTTAAAAATCATTAGCAAAGATGGATTTTTTTGTATGGAAATATATAGCTAAAACTTAAATTTTCAGAAAAAGGTAAAAATAGTAAAAAAAAAAAAAAAAAAAAAACGGCGTCAGTAGCATGGTCCGTAGCGTACGGGATTTGCGATATCTCTATCTGAGTTCGAATCCCACTAGCACTTATCTTACGAAACGAAAATTTATTTATTTATTTATTAAATTATTAAATTAGGTATTAAAATAACTATAAATATTTAAAATAACCACAACAGGAATTCTTGTCTATATACATATATAATTTTTCTACATGCTTTTTTTTAAAATTATTATTAATCTTTCGCCTTGTTTTAATTTTCAAGTAGTCGACAAACCAGAGCTGAAATATCTAAATGCCATTTGCTGCAACGATCAGCTCTTATGTTAAATGTAACTTTGAAATATATATCATTTTCTAAATTCTTTTTCTCCATAAAGAAAAAAAATAGGAAAATTCCAATCAAGAATAAAAAAGAAACATTTTTCAAATACCTTTACTGAAGAAATTCTAAAAATTCATACATTTTAAGCACGTTTATTATCAATGCATTTATTCGTTATATCTTCCGTTTTTTATTCTTTAATGTGAAATAAATTCTGTGAAACTGCAAGATGAAAAAAAAAAAAAAAAAAAAGACAGAGAGATAAAAGTATACTTTTAAGTTAAGATAATATTCAAATTTCAAAACAATCTTACTAGTTAATATGCAAAAAATATTTTGATAGAATAAAGTTTTCTTTTGATTATATGAAGTAAATTGTTTTGAAATATTTTACTCACATTAAAAATCCTTTCATTAAATTAAAAAAAAAGTAATTGCGAATTCATAGAATATTTTTACCGAGTTTATAAGCATTTAAAGAATATTGTATTTAGGAAATATGATTTCTCGAAATTTCTCCATATTTACTGCATAAAAGTAAGAACAGATATAAACCTCTATTCGCGAAACTTCATATTTACCAATGATAGATATTTTATTTAAGCACTCAAAAAAAAAAAAAAGAAAGAATTGAAGAATACGGCATCGGTATTTCTTCTACTACATATGTCAGGAAATAGATCTTCTTTAAAATCGTGTTTCATGTTAAATTGCTTCCTGAGGTTAGAATTCTCAGAAAGTAAGTTTATCTCTTTGTTTGGATCATGAAGTGAAACCTATAAGGTATTTTTCATGTTTCTTTCATTTAAATATGAACATAAGTGATGATATTATAAATAAATCGTTACCAGACATTTCATTAGATTCCATTTGTTGGATAAATGAATTAAGTCGAATAAAACGGGAATTATTCTTTAAGAAAATATTTTAGAATGAAGTATTTTAAGTAAATATTTTCATTGATATATCCATAATTAAAATTCTGCAAAGCGGCGCATCTAAAAGCAAATATAAAGTTGTATACTAACATTAAACAAACATTAATTATTAAAACACAAATATATGTATCCTTACTAATATTATAAATCGGAAAGTGGGTTTGTTTGTTTGTTTGTTTGTTTATTCCGCTTTCACGCCGTAACTACTGAACCGATTGCTTTGAAATTTTGCAGACGTAAAGTTAGAAGTCCATATTAAATAATAGGGTACTTTTTATCCCGGAAAAAATTGATATTCCCGAGGGATAACAAAAGTATAGTTTGCTTGATGGATGGATTGGAGATGACGCTGTGTGTCGTTTAAAACAAGATAAAATATTGCAAACTAATATAAACATGTAAATTTAGAAACTAAATGATACGATAATGAATCCCCGAAAATTAGGAATTCCCGAGGGATGACGTACAATTTGTTTTATCGTCTAAACTGTTTTTTTACATCTACTTATATATTGCAAACGAATATGAACATGTAAATTTAGAAGCTAAATGATACGATAATGAATCCTCGAAAATGAGGAATTCCCGAAGGATGACGTACTATTTGTTTTATCGTCTAAAATGTTTTTTTTTTTACATCTACTTATCCTGAAATAACTATAAGTCAACGAATTACTAATTGGTATAAGTATTAGTTACGTTATTTAGTTCTTGAAGTATGCGATAGATGGCGCTGGGTGTTTTTAAAACGTGGTAACGATGTGCAGTAGCTGTATAATAGTTAGGTTAGGTTAGTTTAGTGCTTTTTTTCTAGGTAGATATCTAAAGTAGTCATTGTTTTTTCGATAGGTAATTACGTCGCTTTGTTCGTCGTTTACATTGTTATAGTTTAGTTTGGGATTTTAGTTTAGTTTAGGTTTATAGTTTACTCATATTTTCACAATGCCCCGCAAACGTAAATCTAATTTGTCGAACACCTCATCTAAAGCTCGGGCAATGAAAATATCCCGATCTCAAGAATCGTCTCTCCATGCTGAATTAAGAAGACGTGAACAAGCAGGGTGTCAGGCTGCTTCGAGAGCTGCTGAGCTACCATCTCAGCGCCAACAAAGACTTGAGGAGCAAACCGCTCGCCAAGCTTCTTCGAGGGCTTCTGAGAATGATATTCGTACTCAAGTCCGTTTATCGCAACAGGCTCAACGTTAGCATATTCAGCTCTATGTAGCGTGTTTCCGGGTTTCCAGTGCCCAAAATCTGCATGTTTTTGCTCCACAAGAGAAAACATATAATGTACTGAGTGTACCATTCAGTTTTAGTTTAACAACTAATCGTATCCAGCGTTACATCGCGCTTCTTACATTTTCCCGTGGAAATGAGAAGTTTTCTTAGAGTGGTGCTTTATACCGCAATAAAACCGAATTCCACGCGGGCGAAGCCGCGGGCGGAAAGCGTATATACACGAAAAAATATAATAATTATGTGATAACAGCATAATATAAACAAAGAACTAATTTTACCATGTATTTCTGTTACTGTAAAACCTTTGTCTGCAGTAAAAACTATTATACATTCAAAATATCATTTTGTGAATAAGGCGATTTTTGAAACGAACTTCTATCTATCATTTGCAAAGTTTCTGGCACAGCCAGAAAAATTAGTATTGTTAAAGATACACTGCAATACTACAATACTTTTTTTACGATACAAATATTAGCTTATCTATCAAAAGGCTTTCTAAAATATTTGCATTATGATTTATATCATAATAAATAACATCTTTCTTTTTATAAAACGGTAATTACTGCACTACTAATTTATATATATATATACTCCATTTACAGTTCTTTACAAATGCAATGCTTCTAAAAAAATATTTTCTCATAACAATCTTCAAAATTATTTAAATTACAGTCAATAAAAATCATAAATAGAAAGGAAATCACAATAATAAATCCTAATGCATTACGTGAGCGCCAGAAAGATGTATACAGCAGTAAGTAAAAACCATTTCATTTTCGTTTGAGGAAGATGTCATCTTACTGGCTAAGAGAACTGTGCAGTAATTGTTTTTCTGGATAAAATCTCAAAGGACACTTTCCTTTTATTTAGCTTTCATTCTTAGCTGCGTGCTTGGGAACATGGATAGAATCACACGTTCCTTTGTTTGATATCATGTACTTCCATGACATGTTTTCACTTTTTTTCTGTCTGATATGCTGTTCAAAAAGGTACGAAATGAAAAGTGGCTTTCTGATTGGTTGTTAGTAACGCTGCTCAGGTTAGCTAATGGTGACATAATGATAGAGTTATTTTATGTTGATGAGACTTGTTTGTTTTCCATTCGATGTAAAGTTTCTATAATTGCAGAAAAATATCTGAAAATGTATATTTGAAAATATCTGAAAAATATCCGAAAACAAAAAAAAATGTTGCTTTAAAAATACTCTTCATTTATTGTTCTTTGCATATCTAATACTTCTAAAAGTGCACTTTCTCAAAAAATCCTGAAAATTATTCTGATTCAAAAAAAAAAAAAAAAAAAAAAAAAAAAAAAAAAAAAAAAAAACACAAATAAAAAGAAATGTTTTGCAGCATGTTTTAGTATTTCTTAACAATATATCCTAACGCATTACGTCAGCGACTGAATCAAATATACGGCAGTAAAGAAGAACCATTTTTTTAGGAAGATGAGATCTCATTGGCTAAGGAAACTCTACAGTAATTGTTTTTCTGGATAAAATCTCAAAGGAACACTTTTCTTTTATTTAGGTTTAATTCTTAGCTACGTGTTTGGGAACATAGATAGAGTCACACGCTCCTTTGTTTTATCTCATGTACTTCTATGGCACGTTCTCACTTTTTTTTACTATTTCATATGTCGTTCAAAAAGGTGCACAGTGAAAAGTAGCTTTCTGATTGATTGTTAGTACCGCAGCTCAGGTAAACTAATGGACACATAACAATAAAATTATTTTATGTTGATGAAATTTGTTTGTTTTCCAATCGATGTAATGTTTTCACATTTGCAGAAAAATATCTGATTACTTGTATCACGAAAGAATTTTTTTGTTACTTTGGAAATACTCTACATTTATAGTTTATTGCGTATTTAATACTTCTAAAAGTGCATTTCCTTATAACAGTCTTAACAGTCTTAGAAATTATTCTAATTCCAAAAAAAATAAAATCAGAAATAGAAAGGAATGTTTCACAGCATTTCTTAGTACGTTTCAATTATATGTCCTAACGCGTCACTTCAGTGACATAATCAAAGATATGGCACTAAATAAGAACCTTTTTAGGTGCGTTCGTAATTATGTAAATACGTAGCGCCTATGGTTGTCTTTTAGTCCGTCCGTCTCACCGCATATCACAACGCAAAAACTACCCAACCGAATCGTTTGAAATTTAAAATTTATAATTATTACATAATTTTTATCGAATCATTTGAAATTTTATGAAAATTACAGGGACAAATGATATTTTATGAAAACTACAGAGCAATTACAGAGACAATCAAACGTATTCCGTTACATTACAGTCAATGGAGAAAAAAGGTTTCAAAAGCATTTTAATCTTTGAAATTTTTATAATTATTACATAATTTTGTCGAGTCAGTTAATCGGATGCATAGATCAGTTACAGGGACAATCAAAACTATTCGATTACATTACGGTCAATGGGAAAAAATCTTTCAAATGCAGTTTAATGGTTCATTCGAACACAATAAAATTGATATCCATCTATAAAATACATATAATAAATTACATTTTTCAGAATCTGTGGGGCAAAGAAAACTTGTTATTGATTTACAAGACTACACGAAACTATTCCATTACATAAAGGTATGGGGAGAACATCGTTTGGTGCTTATTTAATTGTAATTAATTATTTCAAATTTTATGAGATTGATATATGTTGCTGAGGAATACTACATTTTTTTTAACTGTATAAAAGAAAGCAAACAGTATTTACAAGGATACACAAAAGATTTTGGCTATTTTGCTATATTCGAAATACTGTGTACTATTACACCAAGATCTGAATAATTTTAAGTGCGTCCGTAATTATATAAAAAGCTGGCACCTATATACGTCGTTCAGTCGGTCAGTCCGTCTGCATGTCCGTCCGTCTGTCTGCCCGCATATAACAAAGCAAAAATTGCCCAACTAAATCGCGCGATATTAAAAATACATAATTCTAGTTTAATTTTGTCGAGTCATTTAAAATTTTTTTGAAAATCGGATGTATAGTTTAATAAGAGGGGCAATCCAAAGTAGTCCATTACATTAGGATTAACAGGAATAATTTGTTTTAAGTTCATTTTCATGTTATTAAACTCATTTGAATTTAATAAAATTGACATTAACCTATGATATATATATATATATGTAAAAATACACATTCTATACAATCTGTGATGCGATTTATTATTAAATTATTATTGATTATTCTGTGATTTATTATTAAATTACAGAGCCACACAAAAGTATTCCACTACATAATGCTATACGGGAAAACATTGTTTGGGGCCTGTGTTGATTATATTAATTTTTTTTTTTACATTTTATGAATATGATATACGTTGCTGAGTTGTAATAAAAGTTTCTTCCTGTATATTTACAGGAGCACAAAAAAGATTTCAACCACTATATTATATTCGAAGTACTGTCTACTTTAACAGCAAGATCTGAATATTTTAAATCTTCGTTATCGTACGAACGCTCCTTATTTGCTCCGCTTTACCTGCAAATTCCAACTTGTTTTAATTTTGAGGAAGATGCGACCTTACTGGTTAAGGGAGCTCTGAAGTAATTCTTTTTGTGGATAAAATCTCAAAGGAATACTTTTCTTTTATTTAGGCTTCATTCATAGCTGCGTTTTGGCACATGAATAAAATCACACGTTCCTTTGTTTGATCTCATTTCCTTCCATGGCATGTTCTTACTTTTTTTACTGTCTGATTTGTCGTTCAAAAAGTTTTACTGTGAAAAGCGGCTTTCTGATTAATTGTTAGGGTCTCTGCTCAGGTAAGTTAATGGGGACATAAGGAGGGAGTTATTTTAAGTTGATGAGATTTGTTTGTGTTCCATTAGATGTAGTTTTCCCATTTACAGAAAAATATCTGATTACTTACATCAAGAGAGAAATTTTTTGTGCTTTGGCTTATTTGAGACAATGATTCGAAATTGCTTTAAATGAATCAATCCCCTAATTAAATAAATAATAAAAACGTTGTAGATTTTTTTTTCCATTCGGTGAACAAATTAGTACGTAAATGAACAAATTAGTACAGATATCTTTGCATTGTAAATTGAGCTTGTCTTTATAATGATACTTTTGTTGGCAGAAAGAAAAATTTGTTTCTTGCAGCTATTATTCCAATTACAATAATGTTTCTGCTATTTCCATTTCTGTTGTTTCTTGCAATAATTATTGCAGCAATAATTGTTTCTTACAATTATTTAGATTTTTGTTCTTAGCTGAGGTCTTAGGAACATCGATTGAATCACATGTTCTTTTGTTTAATCTTATTTACTCTCATGACAAGTTCTTATTTTTTTACTGTTTGATATGTCATTCAAAAAAGTACCAAGTGGAAAGTGGCTTTCTTATTAGTTGTGGGAATTGTCGCTGAGGATAAATAATGGGGACATAACGATGGAGTTATTTTATGTTGATGATATTTGTTTGCTTTCCGTTAGATATAATGTTTTCACATTTACAGAAAAATATCTGATTACTTATATCACAAATGATCTTTTTTATTGATTTGGAAATTTTGAGAAAGTCATTCGAAATGATTCAAATCCATGAAACAAGGCCAACTAAAAAGATACGTGTGACAATCGGAGACTGCCGCGGCAAAGATATTGCATAGCATTTTTTATCAACTTATGCAATTGTAATTATTTATTTAGTTTTTATTTATGCAGTTTTTTTGTCTTTGATATTGTTACACTTTTTGAGCGTGAAGACTGATAACAAAACATTTTTTTTCTTTTATTTAATAAATGAGAAGTTAATATCGTTTAAAATATTTTTATTATCTTACAATACATGCAGTTTAATCAGGAATTTTTATCATTGAAACTATACGTTTATGGTAGCTGAAATAAAAAACATAAGTTTGAGAATTGATATTCTCAAAATATCTGAAAAATACCGCGTCAATGTTTGCCGAAGTCTACCGAAGGATACCGTGCCGAAGTCTGCCAAACTGAAGCGACGTTAGCCGGTATGTAAGTTTTTTTTTCTCGTTACGGAATTGCTAGATTCTTTCGCCGCGCTCAAAGCCGGTGATAAAAACTATGCATTACTGTAATAAATTGCCAAACAAAATTTGGCCGCTCTACGGAAATTAGATCGCGAGTTATAGGCATTTTAATTTTTCCGACCCTCACCGTTGGGTCTCCTGTCACCAAAAATTAACTCTGTCTCATAATAAAGTATCAAACAAAATTTGGCCAAGCTACGAAAATTAGATCGCGAGTTATAAGCATTTTAAATTTTTCGACCCTCACCAAGGGGGGGGGGGGCTCCTGTCACCAAAAACTATCGTTCTCTCATAATAAATTACTAAACAAAATTTGGCCGCGATACGAAAATTAGATCGCGAGTTATAAGCATTTTAAATTTTTCGACCCTCAACGTGGGGGGGGGGTCACCTGTCACCAAAAATAACACTGTCTCATAATAAATTACCAAACAAAATTTGGCCGCATTACGAAAATTAGATCGCGAGTTATATAGCATTTAAAATATTTCGACCCTCACCGTGGGGGATCTCCTGTCACCAAAAATTAACACTTTCTCATAATAAATTACCAAACTAAATATGGCCGTACTACGAAAATTAGATCGCGAGTTATAAGCATTTTAAATTTTTCGACACTCACCATTGGGGGGGGGGGGTCTCCTGTCACCAAAAATTAACACTGTCTCATAATAAATTACCAAACAAAATTTGGCCGCGCTACGAAAATGAGATCGAGAATTATAAGCATTTTAAATTTTTCGACCCTCACCTCGGGGGTCTCCTGTCACCAAAAATTAACACTGTCTCATAAAAAATTACCAAACAAAATTTGGCCGCGCTACGAAAATTAGATCGCGAGTTATAAGTATTTTAAATTTTTCGATCCTCACCATTGGGCGGGTCTCCAATCACCAAAAGCTACATTATCCTACCTTGTTTTATGTTAAGACGATTCTTTTCTATACACATTCTATCAGAAATTTTTATCATTGAAACTATAGATTTATGGTAACTGAAATAAGAAACATAAGTTTAAGACTTGATATCCTCTAAATATCTGAAAAATACCGCGTCAATGTCTGCCGAAGTCTACCGAAGGATACGATGCCGAAGTCTGCCCAACTGAAACGATGTTAGCCGAGTGTTAGGTTTTCCTCGTTACGGAATTTCTACATTTTTCTTGTTACGGAATTTCTACATTCGGTCGCTGCGCTGAAAGCCCGTGATAAAAGCTATGCAATAGCTTAAAAATGTATTATAAACATTGTGGATTTTTTTTTCATTCGTTATAACGATCAACTTAGTACAGATATTTTTTATTATAAATTGTGTTTGTTTTTTATTATGACTTGTAAAAAAACGGTTCTGTTACAAAACGGTATTTACTATACTATCAATTTCTGTTTACTCTCCATTTATGGTTCTTTATATGTGTAATTGCTCAAAAAATATATTTTCTGGTAATAAATAGTCCTTGAAATTATTCTAATTTTAGAAAATAAAAATCACGAATAGAAAGGAATGTTTCGCAGTATTTCTCGGTATGTCTCAATAATATATCCTAACGCATTACGTCACCTACAGAATCAAGGATACGGCGTAGAAGAAGAACTTTTTTCTCTTTTGAAGAAGATGTAATCTTACTGGCTAGGGGAACTATTTAGTAATTGTTTTTCTAGATAAAATCTCAAAGGAACTTTTTTTATTTATTTATTTAGACTTCATTCTTAGCTACATGTTTGGGAACATAGATAGAATCAGACGTTCTTTTTGTGTGATCTTATTTACTTTCATGGCATGTTCTCACTTTTTTACTGTCTGATATGTCATTCAAGAAGGTACCAAGTTGAAAGTGGCTTTCTGATTGGTTGTTAGGATCACTTCTCAAGTACGCTAATGGGGACATAACAACGGAGTTATTTTATGTTGATGAGATTTATTTCTTTTTCTTTAGGTGTAAAGTTTACTAATTTACAGAAAAATATCTGATTACGTATATCATGAAATAATTTTTTTGTTGCTTTGGAATATTTAAGAAAATGATTGTAAATTGTTTTCATCCATTAATATAGGCCAGGTAAAAAAAAAAAAAATAAAAAAAAAAAAAACGTGGAATTTTTTTTTTTTTTTTTATAATGAAAAACTTAGAATACAGATATCTTTTCATAAGAAATTAAACATATCATTGATAATGATTTTTTTGTTGACTGCAAGAAAATTTTTTTTTAGAAATTTTAATTTTATAATTCTTTCACGATTAATGGCAATTTATGCAGTAATACTGTTTATAGGAGAGGATATACAATTTTGAATTTACTAAAAACTCGTGCACGCTTAAAAAATGCCACAAGTATGCATAAAAACCCAACAATATCGATGGAGTTTTTTTTTATGTTGATAAGATGTGTTTGTTTTCCGTTTGATGTGAAGTTTTCACATTTACAGAAAAATATCTTATTACTTATATCACGAAAGAATTTTTTGTGGCTTTGGAATATTTGAGGAAATGGCTCGAAATTGTTTAAAGCCACGAAAGTCGGTCAACTAAAAAATAAGTATTAAAAGTATTGTTGAATTTCTTTTTTTCATTCTATATAATGAACAAAGTAGTGACAGATATATTTCCCTCATAAATCGAGCTTGCCCTTTATTATGACTTTTTGGTTGACTAATAGAAAAAGAAATGTTTCAGAAATTTTAATTTTATGATTTTTTTAAGGAATATTTGCAATTTGTGCGGCAATACTGTTAGTAGAACTAGCAATGAAAAATAGCAACTTCTTTTGCAAAACGATAACTACTGATTTACTAATTTACACATACACTCCATTTATGTTTTTTATGTATGAAGTATTTCTAAAAATACATTTTCTCGTAATCTTCATTGAAATTACTCAAATTCTAGAAAAGTAAAACGACAAAAAAAAAGGAATGTTTCCCAGCATTTCTCAGTATTTCACAAAAATTTATCCTTAATGCATTATGTTAGCACCAGAATGGAGGATATAGCAATTTTTTTTTTTTTTTTTTTTTTTTTTTTTTTTTTTTTTTTGATGAAGATGTGATTTTAATAGCTAAAGGAACTCTGTAATACTTGTTTTTCTGGATAAAATCTCAAAGGAACACTTTTCTTTTATTTAGGTTTCATTCTTAGCTGCGTGTTTGGGAACATGGATAGTACCACACGTTTCTTTGTTTGATCTCATTTACTTCCATGGCATGTTCTCACTTTTTTTACTGTCTGATATGTCGTTTAAAAAAGCACCAAGTGGGAAGTGGATTTCTGATTCGTTGATAAGCTAATGGAGACGTAAGGAGGGAGTTATTTTATGTTGATGAGGTCTCTTTGTTTTCAGTTGGATTTAAAGTTTTTGCATTTACAGCAAAATATCTAATTACTTATATCACGAAAAAAACTTCTTTGCTTTGGAAATTTTGAGAAAATGATTCGCAGATATTTAAAAATCCATGAAACTAGGTTAAGTAAAAAATAAGTATTAAATATACATAGCGGTAATTTTCTTTTTTCATTCGGTATGATGAACAAATTAATACAGATGCATTTCCATTGTAAACTAAGCTTGTCTTTTATAATGACCTTTTTTGTTGACTTCAAGAAAAATGTTTCTTACAAATTTTAATTTTATCATTCTTTCAGGATTATTTGTAATTTGAACATTAATAATGTGTATGGATGAGGATATACAATTTTTAATTTACTGAAAATTCTTTCATCTTTAAAAAAGACCTCGGGTACGCATGAAACCCCAAAAATACAAAATAAAAAAGTAAAATCGGTCGCATGACTGAAAACAGAGGCCTGAAAACGCTCTTGTAAATAAATATTAAGTTTCATAAAATGTTCGCATTTTTTATTCTGATACATCGCTCATAAATGAACCAAGTGGAACGTAGCTTTCTGGTGGGTTATTAGAATCGGTACTTCAATAAACCAAGTGTACTTAACGATAGAATTATTTTAATTATACAACGAGTTTCGTTTGTTTTTTCTTGTTTGATAAATTTTCATAACATTGCAAACATTGCGTTTTCAAACATTGCAAATAAATGATGAACTTCTTATATCAGAAGAAAAAAATTTTATTATTTTTAAATTTCGAGAAAATGACCAGAAATTGCGCAATTAAAAAGTGTAGTGAAAAAGTTATGGTTAATTAATTATTTCCATTCATTATAATGAAAAACGCGGCACACGCATGTATTCCATTTCCTTATTCAATTTCATAAGTCTTGCGTATTAGACTTATTTTGACGAATAATATCTGAATTTTTATTAGAAGTTTCAATATTATGCTTTTTTGGTCATTTAAGCGTTATTTGTATGATAATTTCGCTTAAAGATGGGAAGATATGATTTTCTTTTGACTAAATTTTGTACAAACATAAAAATAGTAGTTGGAGGATACCTTAATACTTACCCATCATGGATATGCATAGTGTAAAATATAAAAATGAAACATGTGTAAAATATTTATAAAATGCATTGCTATTCAAAAGTTAACTTTACATGTATATTTAAATATTTTTAATATATAGTAATACTTTATTAATGAATAAAGGATACTTTTTGATTATCAAAGTCAAACAATTTTGACAAATTGAATAAAAAGCTAAACTGTTCGTAAATTTTACAAATTGGCATTATTTATATTTTAAAGAATGATATATATATATATATATATATATATATATATATATATATATATATATATAAATTAGTGCAAAATTCATCAAAGTACAATTACAACCTCGAATTAAAAATCACAACATAGACGGACTCGTGTAACTTGTTTAATGTCAAGTGGATGTTACATTTACGGTAATGCATTATTCTCAATTGAACAAATAGTTTGGAGATTTTTTTGTTTGTTTGTTTGTTTTACGGAATTATCAAGCACTACTGAATTGAGTAAAAGATTCTTACTCAAGAGAGATGTTTGAGATCCTTATATCTCAAATACTATAATTATATTATCCAACAGTTTACTGCGTCAGATTAAGCATCCCATTTCCAATTAAAACATGCATTTTAATTGAAATTTGAGAAAAATGCAAGGTCACGAAAAGTCGAAGAGTGTAAAAGGTATGATTACAAATATCAAATCTACTATAACAATTATCCAATCTACTTCGGTCTGTATGCAAAATTTATTTTTTATTTATACATTTATTATTATTATTATTATTTTGCTGTTTTTTATATTTAATCCTAAAATCAAAAAATTTTAAAAATCAAAATTATTATATACTTTTCATCAGAATGAATATTTTGAGAGTTAAAACAAAACAGTTTCGGATAATCGATATTAATAATTTTCGATAGCCTTCTTTTCTTTATTATATGCTAAGTAAACACCAAATTTTAAGTCTCTATCTCCATTTTCTAAAGAATTGGAGCAGATAGACAGACAGACGAACAGACAGATACACACATAGACAAAAGACCATAATTTTTTTTTTCTAAAAATATTTTTCTCGGAAACACCAGTGTCTGAAACATGTAAATCCGTCAAATAATTTGTTTCGATTTTCAAAACGATTACAAGACATACCCTATACTACGTATGACGGATAAGTATAAAGAATGAGGAGGATATTATAAAAAAGAAACGATTTATTCTGTTCCATAAATGACATTGCAGATTGGTAATCCGTCCGTTAAATCAATATTTACTTTCATGGTGTAATCCCACTATTTTTACGGTCTGATACGTCATTCAAAAGTTTATAAAGTGCGATTACTCTTTCTGATTGGTTGTTAGGATAGCTGTTCAGGGTAACTAATGGGGGCTTAAAGATGGACTTATCTTATTTGTCCAATTACATTTGTTTGCCTTCTGTTAGATGGCAAATATTCATAGTACAAAGATATATTTAATTTATTGTACCACGAAAAAAGTTTTTTCTTGCTTTGGAAATTTCACCAAAATAAACATTAATGGGTAATTTTTAAGAAATTTATGCAAATACAAAAGTATTTATTAAATTTTCGTTAAAAAAGAATATTTTGATTTATATTTTAATTTTTTTATATTGAAAAATTGAAGAAATTAGTAGTTGAACATGTTATGATTCAAATTCTCAAAAAATGTTTAGTTTTATACATGAAATAAAGATTATAAGGTATTATACGAAAAAACTTAAATATTAAAATTCTACTTAGTAAATATACGAGAAAATATCTTTAATGTTTTACATTTTTATAATTTACTATTATTTTCTAGGAGAATTTTATATCACTTATTAACTTTCAAGCATATGAGAACATGAATGAAATAAATATAAATACCTATAAATTAAATAAAAATAATGCAAACTTTATTGCAACAAAATTTTTCACTTCAATTTTCTTGAATTATAAACTATAATTCTTTTACACAAAATCTGTTTTCACGAGGTGAACTACAGTTGAACCTCGTTAACATAATTCTCAAGGGGAATCAAAATTTTGTTCATGTTAACAGTAATTCATATTATCAATATCATATTTTTGTATTCGTTTTTATAAGGGACTGTGAAAACAATTCACGTCAAAAGTAATTCACGTTAAGCGTGTTCATGCTAACGAGCTTTGAGTTTATTTCGTTTAAATATTTTATCATTATACATTTAAACTTGTTAATCCCTTGAAGACCAGCGACACGTATACCCGCCGCAAAAAGGCTTAATATTCCTCATTTATCCCCACCACTAAAATTATACTGTAAAATTAAACTTATTGAATCGGAGCATTTCCTCGATTTAGTAAGGCAGAATTTTCTGTTTTTAAAAACTGGTAACAAAATATTAAAAATTTCGTAAAATGCTCCGTCGTGAAGGAGTTAAAGTTTCATTTTAGGGCTATTTCGTTGAATAATATATTAAAATGGATCAAATTAAAGCGGGAAAGGAAATAACAAAGTTTGTTTCAAGCTTAATATCCAAAACCATGCTGCCAATAATCCATTTTCCAAGAGGTGAATACCTTGTTCATAGAAGTGTTTTGGCTGAAATCGGCACCAGTTTGGAAACTGTTTATGACTTCTTTGTCCAAGTGGTCACACCAAACTTGCAATGTCTTTTTCTGTAGACCAAAGATATAAAATCATATGGACTAAAATCTTGGCTATTTTGTGGGTGTTTTAAACACTGTCCAACGAATCTCCACCAGATTTCATGACGAAATAGCTGATGTTCGTCCTGCAGACGACTCTATGACAGCGAGTGTTGTTCGTACACCTCCTTCTGTCCTTAAAAGATGATCGGCTCTTTTGCACTCATAAATATTCCTTAAACGCAGATGACTAACAATAATAACAGCCTGGCGAGAGATATTTTTGGAGGACCAACAGAGCATATCGCATGGGGCTGCTTAATTAACTAGAGTAAATCTTTTCCACAGTAAATATTACCTTCCTTACTTCATGCTCAGTATTCCAACAAAATTTTAACGCATTCATGTTAAGATAAACCAAATTATAATCATTGTTTGATTTTCATTTAATCTACCCTTATACAACATTTTTATCTTATATTTAATTTCATGTTTCTCGATAAATCTTTATCTCTAATTAGTATGGCAATATGTTTGTAACCTAACATTTGTGTATGCATAAAAAAAGCTTCTGGGAAAGTTAAATGTACCAAAACAGAAAAGAATTACAGAAAGATTGCATGACAAACATCAAATATTAGTAAACCGTCTGTTAACTAATGTATGTTATTCTGTAGCGTGTACTTTATTTTTTTAGTGCCTGATATGTCGTTTAAAGAGGTACCAAGGCAAAAGTAACTTTCTAATTAATTTTTAGGGTCGCTCTTCATGTAAATTAAGGCTAAATTAACCATGAATTTATTTTATGTGCGATGAGGAACATGACACAAACATTTGTTCATTATAAAATTAACGGTACTACTAGGTTATCCCTTCGACCAAAAAATTATCGCCAAACTAGACGATTAATAATGGATGATCGTGAATGTCACATTCAATGACATTAAAAAAGATACACGTGTTTAAAATGTCATTAAATGATTTTTATTTCGACTGTTTATTTGTATTTTTCTTAATAGTCCACTAATTATATGTTTTCCCGTTATTTGAAATAAAAATTATGTCAATATGTATAATTTGGCTATCAGTTAGGCGATTTATATAATTTGGTGAATTTGGTCGACAAGATAACAGAGTAGTACCAAATTAACTTGTAACACTTTATTATTACGACTGTTTTAGTTATTAAAGATATCTTTTAATTAGAAATTTAAATAATTTAAATTCTTTCAGATTTTTTAATGTAATTTATATAACAATGTTTTCTTTGAAGTATGAAGATAGTATTTTGTTTTATGAAATCTTGAAATGCTTATCAAAAATCTCAGATATGCATAAAAGCAAATTTAACAAAAGAGTGAAGAATTACTAGGTCGCATGTCCGAAATCAAATGTTTTTATTCTATCAGGTTAACCAATATTAAATTCTATTGCTTGAATTTTTGTGGTCTAATAGATTATATATAAATGAAATATGTGAAAAGCGGCTATTTGACTCTTTGTAAGAATCGTAGAGAGCTTTGTAAAAGACGGTAGGTAAATATCCGCAATCACTGACTACATAGTGCGATTGTCCTCGGTGCGGCAAATCCGATGTTTTCTGATTATCACTGCGGAACATTCGTTACCTATCCTTAATAGTTGTTTTTGTAAGCAATTTTCTCCATACACAGCAACCATTATGAGATGAATCTCAACAGACTTGAATCCTTCTGTGATAAAAAAATGTATTACACGTTGGACTTGTTTGGACGGGCTCGTAATCTTGCCAGCCATTTTTAAACTTCTACTGTCTTCAAACAACGAAGTCAGAATGGCCGTTTCGAACCGCAATCCCGGCTGGCTGCATATGGAATTACTTCCTCGTGTGCATTTCCCAAATTCAAAAATGCAAAAGTGTTAAAGTTAGAAAGATACAGTGATGCGCGTGTAAGCACGAACTTGTCATTTTGCACACTTTGAAAATGGGTTTCATTTGAACTCGCCTAATATAAAACAGAAAAAAATACTCCCCCCCGCATGTTTACTATCTGAGATTTATGAGTAGTTATACTCTGGTTAACTAATATTAACTTCTACAATATGTACATGTTTGATGATATGCCAGGGCGTTTTAATTGTTTTTTAATTTATTGAACTGAAAACTATAGAAAAGACTTTATAAAAGGAAATCACTGAAAAATAATCGTGTTTCAAAGTAAATTCAAACTTTTAATTTAGATCAAATATTTGCAGCGGTTGAAAATGCTTGACAATAATGTATTGAGTCAAAATTTAAATAAATAAATAAGACATTGGAACTAATTTATAAACTCACATACAAATCAACAAGCAAATGAATATTGTTCTCCGCGATACAAATATATTAAATCCAAATCTTTCATGGTCTAAATATTTCTCGTAATAAAAGCGTCAGAAAATTTTCCTTTTCTTTCGTTCTAAAAAAATGCATGTTGTTTTATGTAATACTAAAATTCCAAGTAACACCAACTCTTTTAAATTCGAATCATTTATCTTTATAAACCCGATGTACATTTGATTTAAAGTAATAAGCAATTCTACCATGTAAAAATGATAATAAATTTACATTTTCTTTATTTGTAAAATACAATTCCCAGACATTTACTTTTAACCAAACTATAAATGTTAAGTAATATCATAAATTTGAATCCAGAAAATTTCCCTTGCTTTCTTAATTAAGAATTGTATATAATAGTCTGCAATACAAATATTCCTTCAAAACCTAATCCTTCATATAAGAACAGTTTTTCCTAGATCGGACTTAGATTTAAAAGAATAAGCTATTCTTCTATATAAAAATTAATATGAAATTGGTATTTCCTTTACTTCAAAAGTAACATTTTTAAGCGTAATTTTTTTATCAAATGAATAAATGTGAACAAATGTCAAAATTCGAAATCCAGAAAACTTCCCTTTTTTTCAAATTTAACGAATATATATAGAATTCTGCAATACCAATATTCTATTGAATCCGAATCCTTCATAATATAAATTTTTATCATAATAAATACCAGAACTTATCTTAGTTTTAATATAATAATTTATTCTACTACATAAAAATTAAAATAAAATTGACTTTTTTTTTTTTTTTTTTTTTTTTTTTTTTTTTTTTTTTTTTTTTTGTTTGCTTAAAAGTAAAATTTGTAGATATATTTTTTTTAACATATAAATAAATGTCAAAAACCATCAAAAATTTAAATCCAGAATTTTCCCTGTATTTCTTAAATAACAAATGTGTATAGTACTCTACAATACAAATAATCTAATCATACATATTGGAATCCACTATCATATTAAATAAGACAATGTTTCTTATATTTAAAATATTAAGCTATTCTGCTACATAAAAATTGAAATGAAATTGTCATTTTCTCTGATTTAATAAATAATTTCTCAGACATTATTTTTTTTAACAAATGAATAAATGTCAAAATTTTGAATCCAACATTTTTCCCGTCTTTCTTAATTAACAAATGTGTATAATACTCTGTAATACAAATAATCTAATGCTAGTCTTACATATTAGAATCCACTATCATATTAAATAAGACAATGTTTCTTATATTTAAAATACTAAGCAATTTTGCTACATAAAAAATTGAAATGAAATTGGCATTGTCTCTGATTTACAAAATAATTTCTCAGACATTATTTTTTTTTAACAAATGAATAAATGTCAAAATTTTGAATCCAGAAAATTCCTCTTTCTTCCTTAATTCAATCACATTTTAGCGTATTACACAATGAACGAAAAAATTGTTTACCCTTACTTATGTCAAAAAGATATTTGTTGATAGCAAAGCTTTTAAAAGACACATAAAACATACATTGAAAATGAGGAAAAAAAGAAGGAAATGAAAATAAAAACGATGAAAGGCGAAAAGAGAAACGTTATAAATACGACTGTTTTTCTTAGATTTTAAATAATAAGCTAATCTGCTATATAAAAATTAAAATGAAATTTGCATTCTCTTTATTTTAAAAGTAAAATTCTCATATATGAATTTTTTAACAAATGAATAAATGTCAACTTATGTCAAACATTTGATTCTTGAAATTTCCCCCTTCTTTCTTAATTCAATCACATTTTAGCGTGTTACACAATGAAAAAAAAATAGTTTAATCTTACTCACGTCAAAAAGATATCTGTTGATAGCAAAGCTTTTAAACGACACATAAAACATCTATCGAAAATGAGGAAAAAAAGAAGGGAAATGAAAAGAAAAACTATGAAAGCCGAAAAGAGAAACGTTATTGCTCGATGTTCGCTAAATTCAATTTTGGGTATGGGCTCCTAGAACGTTTCTTGCCTGCCTTTCAAAAGAACGATTGATTTAGCTACATTTTCGCCTTAAGATGAAGGGAAAAAAAAGAACCAAAGTAAAAATTAAATAAGAAAATACTAAAATAATGATTTCGTTTGAAAGTCTATAAAAGAATCTTTTTGCTCAAGAAAGTAACATAAAAAAGAATGACTTGCAAACACAAATTAAAAAGGAAAAACTAAACTATCGAAGATTGACTTCAGATAAAAGTATATAAAAACCTTTTAGGCACGTTTTATTTCTTTTAAAGAAACTTTTATCAGTTTTAACAAATCAATAATCCATTTCTCAAAAACAAAAAAATCTTTATTTGCCATTTTTGAACGCTGTTCTTTTTTTTGAGCAAACGTTTTGATATCGCCTTAATTCCGTTTATGTTTCCGTGAACGAAAATTAATTTTCTTTCATGTGAAATTGGTTTTTTTTTTAATAAAATGTTGCAATTTTCTAGTCGAGAAAATTTGAAGCAATAAAGTCCAAATTCAGTTATTTTGTAACAAGTTTCAAGGTTTTTATCTGCTAATTTATTAATTTATGTACCATTTATTTAAATTTCTTTTCCCAATCTGCATAAATTTGGCTGCAATGTTAGTCTATTAGCTTAAGATAAAAAATAAGTCTTTTCACTAACATGAATTAAACGAAAAATCATAATTTTACATGTTTAAACCACTAAGGAAAATTTTGAAGATGCCATATCGTATGTAAAAACATGTCTATCTAAAGTGTTAAAAAACAAAAATAAAATGTATACTCTAATCCTGAATTATGATAAACCTCCCAACACATTTTGAATACTGTGTATCAATTGCTGGAAAAACTTCAGACTTTATTTTGTTTATACTTGTATATAATCTATGCCTTGATATTACATTATATCGAAAATTTTAGATCAAATATTTTTACAGCACAATTTAAAATTTCCATTCAACAGTTTCCGTGAATGAACGTAAACGTATTCTCCATGTGTTTTTGTATATCAATGTATATGATCTATAAAAGTTATACACACCTAGAAATATTCAAGAAAACGGTTAAATTTTAAAATGCTTACCACAACTGAAAAACACAGCCTACAGTTGTTCTTTACACATAGTGATGCGGAGAATTACTTTCTTGTGTTCATGTAAACGATTTATAAAATATATTTACATCAGATCCTTCCCACAGTAAGTTTTTGAAATACACGTAAGTGCAATG
This sequence comes from Maratus speculifer, assembly GCA_964019185.1. Classification (NCBI taxonomy): domain Eukaryota; kingdom Metazoa; phylum Arthropoda; class Arachnida; order Araneae; family Salticidae; genus Maratus; species Maratus speculifer. Next base: position 265,089,199 of record OZ025295.1, on the reverse strand, counting down.
AGCAATTTTTCAAATATATTTCATATATTGCAATATTTTTAAAATTAACCATAAACAATTTTTTTCTATAAGCCGTAATGTAATGTAATTTTTCTGAGTGCCCATGTGCCCATGTAGAGGAACCGTATAACTTACGGATTACGTAAGTTTACGGATCCGTAAAACTTACGTAAGAATCCGTAAATTTTACGGATCCTGTAAATTTACGAACTCCGTAAATTTACAGAATTTGTAAATTTACGGATATTATCCGGTAAATTTACGGATAATATCCGTAATTTACCGTATACATTACGGAAATCCGTAATGCACATAATATACCGTATATAATTACCGTAAATACCGTAATACCATAATTACCGTATTGCACATAATATAGTATTGTACTATATTATGTGCAATATTGAGAATTATACGTCATTCTCAATATTGCACATAATATAGTAAATTCTAAAAATACATGATAAAATTCACGGTAATCGCGCTGTATTTATGCGAATTAGAGCATGGACAGGCAGACAGATTACTTAATTCTTAAACACTTTTCAAATATATTGGAAAATATTAAAAAAAGATTTGTATTACCTACCTTTACATTTACATGAATCTTCTAATTGAAAATAAACTTTATAAAAGGGTATTTTTCAGTACGTTTACAAGTTCGTTTTGAAGTATCATATCTAGAAATGAATCAATATTGAAATTCTTTTTCAGATTTCATCAATTGTACATGATAACATGATATCGTTAAAACGATTTTTAATTCCTAAAATGCAGACTATACACATTCACTGATAATTTATCTTCTCAATCTGTAAGTTTCAAAATACTGAATTATTTCTTCAGAAATTACGTTTAAATAGAGTATAAAAGTTACATAAAAAATGAGGCTCTTTTAGCACATTATGTTTTAATTTGTACATAATGCTAGAATTCGGCTATAAAATGTTGATTTTTTGTGATTAAAGCCTCAGTTTCTGCATACTAATTATTTTTCTCTAATTATTTGGAAAAATTTTACCTTCAACATTTCCAACAAACACTAAGTTTATTTTCACGGAATCTTTTCAGAGACCTTTTCAAGACTGATATTTATTACTATTTTTTTTCACATTTAGAGAAAGTAGTGCCATTTAGTATCTTTTTGCGTATTTACGTTACTTTTCCCCAAACTAGCTGTTCTTTTACGTACAAATAGCGAAATTGCATCTACCTCAGTTTTAGTCATTGATATCTGGTTAATCTAAAAAAGTGACACTTCTTCAGTTATTTATTACATACCAGCCAATTTTTAGGTGCGTAATTGATCTTTGTTAATCAATAAAAAATAAAAGAAAGTGGAATTTTATGGCATTGATATATGCATATTCACGTCTCGCAATACCTCTCATTTAAAGAAAAATGAATGACATTCTCATTATCAAAGATTACCACGACTATAATAGTCCGTAACTTGTTTTATCATACACTATTATTTATTGACGGCTATTAGTGCTTCAAAGACAGCATTCACATGTATTACACAAAATAAAGGTTGTCTTTGTCACTGAAATTGTAAGATAAATTACACACTCTCAAGTCCTCTTGTGATCAATTGTTACGAATAAAATGTTTTTGCCTCTTATACTAATATTTAGAAGAAGTAAATTATTACATGCATATATATATATATGCACTACTGTGCAAAAATTAAGGATGGAGAGAATAAATTGCTGGGACGGAGCAACTGAAGGCAATCAAAGAGAAATCAGGAGACTCACCGGTAACAAATGTAGTAGAACCTACCCAATCCGTTTATGGCAATTACGTGAAAGGGGGAGGTGTTGAGTGGATAAAACACAAAGGCGGTGGCAGAAATTTTTTGAAATCTGTTTGCACCTTGTAAAGTGATTTCAAAGACGTTTTTTGCTACCATTATAGGATATGGCCTGTAGTAAAGCAGGAGGTGTCATATGGAGAGCTTTTCATGAGGTTTAATTATTTCGAAATTTGAAGAAGTGTGAAGTGTGACAAGTGTGGCACAATTATCGCAATCGCTCAGAGCATCGTTCTACGGGCCTAGAGTACTTAACAAACGATTGGAACAGCTATCTGAGAATGCGGCAGTGGTCGTTTACGAGAAACAGCAACAACGGAGGACCATTATATTGTTCTACACGCGAAAAGTAACAGACGGCAGGCAGCTGGAGAAAGATATGTAAAGCTGATATGTCAGGTGGATCAGACTACTTGACGTCGGAATCATGTTTTAGCGTGGTAAGGAAGCTGCACAAATGTGATCTATATGCACGACAACCAGTAGGGTGTATACCGTTAACGCCTGCTCATCGTAGACTCCGGTTTTTGTGGTGACAAAAACACAAGAAGTGGACACAGCAAGATTGGGTTCGAGTACTCATTACTGATGAGAGCCGATTCACTATGACAAGTTATTATAGACAAATACACATCTGTAGAAAGCAGGAGATACGTACTCACCCCTCCCATTTTGCAGGTGCCGGAGTTCTTGTTTCGCATGGTATCATACTAGGTAGCAGTGCGTGTCTCCACGTCTTCCAAGGAGGTTCAGTCTTCGTTGCCTGCTAATCAATTTCTAGCCGAGATTCTGGTGCCTCAGTGCGTTAGTTTAGAGGTGCTGTGGGCCGGTATTTCCTTTTCATGGACAACAACGGTCCCTCTCATGGGTCAATGGTTGTCGAATAGTTTTTAGAAAGTGAAGAGATTCTACGCATGGATTGGCCTGCAGTATCTCTGGATTTGAACCCCACAGAACACGTTTGAGTTCTTGTCGGGAGATGTGTGGCATCACGTGACCAGGCGCCAGGAACTATTAAACGCTGATATTATTGACATTAAAAGAGGAATGGTAATCGATGACTCAACTGCTACTGGACAACCTTGTCCTCAGCATAGACAGATGTTGTAAATCCCTCATCGGAATCAGGGGTAATCATATCCCACATTAGGAAATGAATTTTTCCAGCCAGGTGCCTGTAACATGGACGTTTCTGTTTTCTCTGCATTTTTGATCCAAGTGGCCTTTTTAATAAAGTGCATTTTTATCATTTTCATTCTTTGTTTAGGTAATTTTTATCACTTATCCGATATTTCACATCTTGAAGACATTATGGTATAATTTTGGTCGATGTGGTTAGTTTCAGTGTGATATCACATTAAAAAAACTCTCTCGTCCTTAATTTTTGCACGCTAATGTATTTATATGCATATATATATAAAGTTGAAATACGAAAGTTTTCTACACGATTTCATGCGTTTGTTAACTTTTACAGTTCCATATTATTGAAAGATTCTCTGAATAATAAGCAATTTGAATGAACTCCAGTTTTATAAATTGATTAAAAAGAGATTTTAGAGAATAAAAAAGAAATTATTTCCTAATTTCTACATTTCATCTATGTGCGTCAGTGAGAAAATCAAGGGATACATATGGAAGGACTGTATTCTGCAATATTAAAATGGCCACACTGAAGACTCTAGAAGAATTTTGCATTTTGTGATTTAAAAAAAAAAATCTCCATACATACTTTATTATCATGATAAACTGTATATTCTAATATGATATCTATAGTAATACGGTTGTACCAAAAACAAAATTAAGAACTTGACAACAAATATGATAGTGGTCCAGTCAGCAAATATCTTTCTGACAATATTTTAATACATGGGTGGTTTAATACATGGTTGGTGGATTATTGTCCCTAATGTATATAAAATACTTCTACTGAAATGGTTGGAATATCGACACCAAATATCTATTGAAACTAAATAATTCAGATGCCTACATACTGAATTTAAGAACCATATCAATTTCAGAGCCTACACTGTCATTACCTAGTACTCGAAACTCTATCTATTTTAATGAATCCAGCATTTATTGAATAACCGATTTGGTAATTTATGTTATAGAAACATGTTTGTTATTTTTTAAGTATGACACGTCTATTATAAATATAACATTATATGATATCATGCTGATTATTTATATAGAAGGTATGCTTTTTTCATGAATATTTTCATTGCATTTCACATTTGATACTTATTTCAATAGCCTTATTATTATGGATATTTATTGTTTTATAATTTATTTTCTCATTTTCTTTTGTTAGAAATACATGTAAAATACAGTTTCATTGGTCATTACATAGTTTAATGCTGCATCAATGCAGTATTAATCTTTTATCTGTACACTGTTATAAATCTTGTCCAAGTTTGGATTAAATTTTAGTGTTCAATACCTGCCACAGTAAGTTGAAGAAATTTGAATGGATATTTGGAGCTCTTGTTCAAGCATAGTTGTTGAAGTTCCAATAGTTAGAACTAGATTGAAAGCTTCAAATGTTGGTACGAGATTTCAGCATTGTATGGAGGCAGCTACTGAGCTTGAAAATTTGGTTCAAGCTAAAGCAAAGTTTTTAACAGTGTAATTTCAAACTACTTATTGCAACATCTACCTTTAAGTTATTTTATGCTTCAATATATGTTCTATGCATAGAAATGTTTTTTATACACCACCCAGGTCGAAATTCATGCTGGTATTTGTTTGCTAGACAAGCACCAAGTGCTATAACCCAACAAGTAAAATAGCATAAACTAGCATTACACATTGCTGGTTCCAGCAGAATTTCCAGCAATTTATGGTGTGTATTGGTCCACTTTGCTGGAAATAAGCATGAGATGCTTGCATAAAGCTTCTCATGCTTTTGTTGTGCAAGCTAGCGATATAGCATGTGATGCTAGCTAGCATATAATAACATAGAATTTCCAGCAATTCATGGTGTGTATTGGCCCACTTTGCTGGAAATCTAGCAGACATAGCAATACCTAGCAATAACTAGCATATTTTTGTTGCTGGTACAAGCATAAATTTTGACCTGGGCAGTTATACTAAATTTTTATCATACACTGTAAAACATTTAAGTAATCAAACTCCATAATATTAGTGGCAGCGGCTGCCTCAAATTTTTATATCTATTTATAATGGTGTAATTTGAACATACATTAGTGGTGCAAAATTACAATATTGCGCTGGATTATTGGTTAAAGTACTCCATAAAATTACAGGCAGTAAGGCTGCCGCCGATTTTATGGAATAACGGTACACTAATGTTTTACAGTGTACGCCAGCTCTTTAAGGTAGAATTTTTACTTTATTTAATGGATACATTATAGATAAATATGTGTGTGTGTATCTGATATATTTATTTTATTTTACGGATATTATTTCTATCCGCGTGGATTTTGATTTAAGCAGGATATTTTCTAGGATTCTCAATTTTGGAGTTCAACATTTTATTAAAATCTATTCTATTTAAAATTAAACATTTTAAAAATACTTCATTTAGATTTTCATTATCCATGGTTTTAGAAAATACATACACAATGCATTATGATCTCTGGTATACTGTTTTCCGCTTAAATATTAATTGGATTGCATAATGTATTTTAAATAGCTTTACCATATTCAAATATGAATAATTTAGGCATAATTTTGCATGAATGTAATGGAGAGAGATTTTGCGCATTTGTATATTTAAACACCCTTTTTAATTTGTATCAAGCGGAATTATACAAGGGAGGAATTAAATGTCTTTAAAATATTTATAATTATACATTTCGCAGAACCAAGGATGGCAGGGCATGAACCAATGCTTAGAAATAATAAATTACTCAGTATTCAGAATTTAAGAAAATGCATATTGATTGCACACGATATACCTAAGAAAACGACACTATTTTAAAGTTGTCTACAGACAAAACTATTGTTTATTAAGCTGGGTAATTCTGGAAAAGATAATAAAAAGAGGGTTTGCTTAAACGATAATAAGTAAAAAAAAAAAATCAATGTTATTTAACAAATTACAACAACCGTTTGCAAAATGATGTTCTGAATGAATAAAATTTAAGACTTATAAATTTTATGTTAAAATGAAAAAAAATCCTCATATTTTGTCAACCAGACATGTTTCTTTTACAGTTAAATTTAAACAAAGGTTAAACATCTCAAAAAGATAATTATTTATACAATCATTTTCTTCCAAAGGATTTATCATATTAAAAAAAGAGAAAAAAAGAAGTGATAGTGTTTTTTTTTTAATTCATCCAATTTCTTACATAATTATATCAATCCTAGATATATTATAAAGAAAAAATATATGTATGCGTAACGTACATAGCCTTCGAAGAATGACAACTCTGTCAAATTTTAAATGAAATTCCAGTTTTACATTTTTCGGTACTGAAATTGTTAATCTTTTAAACATCGCATATTTTCAATTGTTACACCGTCGTATAGGTAATAAAGGTTTTTTTTAATGCATTCTGTATGACAATCTGTTTTTGAGTTATTAATTTTTTGTAGCTTTTAATAAATTTTTTGTCATTGTGGCAACATAAGTATTTTTTCTCTGTTGAAAATAAAGGAAAATAAAACATTACTGTACCTTTTTTTTGTTAATAAATAAATAAAGAAAAAGAAAAAGAAAACAGTAAAAACTTGGGAACACACAAAAGGTATATAACAATAAATTGGTATAAATAAAAAACCCCCGAATATATCGAAACATTAGATAATGACGAAATAAACGTTTGCCGTGAAACAGATGAAAAAATATCTTTGGTTAAAGGGGCATATCACCTTTAAACTGCAAAAAAAAATCCGTTTTCTGATTTCTTTTATTCTGAATATTTTTTAAAAAATTCTTAACAATATGCACTGCCCCCATTGGAAAACCAGCATTATTTTCTGAGTTATAATCAGTTATAAATGGTGAATACCATTTAAGGTGTATAGATATTAAATCTTTAGAGTGCGTTTGCTCAAATTAGTAGGTTTGGAGATAAGACGTGCCATTGCTTTCGAGTAAAATAAAAATTAAAAAAACAAACATTTTTTTTTTTTTTTTTTTTTTTGCTACAACAAACAAAAGAAATTGCATATTATTAGACTTGTAATTTTTTATTTAAAAAAATTATAATAATTAGTAGAAATAATTTATTTTGAAAACAAACAAACACATACATGGTGCAATATGTTATCTACCACCTACCACGTATTTCTCAATCCTTGGTCGTAGACATTTAGTTCCAATTGCAAAACTGTTTCAAATGATGCAATTATTCATGTTGTGGCGTTGCTTAACGCAAAAAATCAGTTTAAAATTTATATACGGTCTTATACTCTTTTACGGTGTATAAGTCGACTCCTCAACTTTTTACTTAATTTCTCCAAAAAATCAAACCAAAAATTTCACTTTCGAACTAGAAAACATAGTATTTAAACGTAGATAAATTATGGAAATGTATTTTAGAGATAAATTCTTACTATTTGTCTATTTTATAGGGCCAGGTGAGGAAAATTATAACCAGGAAGTTATTTTTACCATCTCCATATTACAGAAAATTGTGTAGTGTAATTTTATTATTATTATTATTATACATTGACCTCATGAAGTACTTACAATTAGGTATTATTTATCACTATTCTGAAGAATTTTTGATAACTGAATAGCAATTTGAAACAAGTCTACTAAAATTTCTCATAAAAAAAAATTGTCAGTTTGGAGTTCTAATGGTCACTATTATCAAAAACAAATGAGAAAAAGGGAAGTATAAATAGAAAAAAAAATGGTCAAAATTTCTCCAGTAATGGTCTTATACCATAAATTTTTCGTGATTGTGAGATCTTGTTTTGGTAATTATAATCACTCTTCTAACTTTTTAATTTAAATTTTAAAAAGGTGTTATTAAAGCGTCAAAGTTATTTCCTATGTACTAATAATATCACTTTTCCAAATAGAAAAAGAAAAAAATAACTATGCTAAAAATGTACAAAGTGGTCATCATTACCCCCTCCCTCCTGACCCTACATTATTTAACTATTGAAATACATATAAAGCAAGAAATCGAAGTGCTTGATTTTTCTATTTTGATTGACTGGGTTATAAGTCGACTCCTGCCCCCCCCCCCCCCCCCCGAAAAAATGCTTTTAAAAAATGTCAGACATTCCTTGACTTATACTCGATTATATACGGAATTTGTGCTTTGGTACTTCGAAAAAGGTCAAATTACTGCTCCTTATCATATTATTTAACATAAAATCAGAATTCAAAGGTCTTGATTTTTCTTTTTTAATTGACTCGGTTATAAGTCGATCATTGCCCCCTCCATATATATATATACTTACAGAAAATTGCCGGACATTCCTAGACTTATACACGATTATATACGACATTTTTGTTTTGGTAATTTGAAAAATATCATAATTACCCCTCCTGACCCTACAATTCTTAACTATTCAAATACTTATAATTAAAGAATTCAAAGTGCTTAATCTTTCTTTATTAATTGACTCGGTTATAAGTTGCCCCTGTCCCTCTCCCCTAAAAAAATGCTTACAGGAAATTGTCATAAATTCCTCGACTTATGCACGATTACATACGGAATTTGCGTTTTGGTACATTTAAAAAAGTGATATTTTTGTTCGTTTCAACTAACTCAAAGGTCAAAATCATTTTGATTACTCATTTGTCAAATTTGTGTTTTCAAATATTTATATATTTTTATTTATTTTTGGCATATTAAATTCATCATAAAATATTATCCGAAAACAATATTTGATCTAGTATTTACATATTATTGAACATGCGAAATGAGGGCCTCCGTGGCCGAGTGGTTAAGATGCCGTTCTGCTAACCTGGAGGTTGTGGGTTCGATTCCCGCTGGCTCCATTGCACGCTGTGTAGAGCTCCTGGTTATATTTCTCATGTGTTGTAAATTTCCTTGTGATATTTCGTCCTTGTATATTGACAATGACTTACAAGCAGGCTTTCATGTCGAGCACACAAGTCGGATGTATGTTATTCAAATAAATAAACATGCGAAATGTGTCAATTTTCGTACATAGAAAGAGCTACACACGGTAGGAATAAATTTTGAAAAATTCGCCAATCAAAATTACTTTTTAACAGAGAAAAAAGAATGAGTTGGTAAACAGTTTTCAAACAAATTGCGTTTGTAAGTATATATCTTTAATACACAAATAAAAAAACTACAAACAACGTTTATCGCATAAATCTCATAAAAAGAAAAGCCCCCCCCCCCAAAAAAAAAAAATAAATAAAAATAAATCACATTTTCCTACAAAATTTCTAACTTTAACCAAACAATCCCTAATTAACAACAAACCTTTTTTAACAACAAAATCCCCCTTTCTCAATGAAAAAAAAAAGATGGAATGCGTTTAAAGAATCCCTAGGTTATAGCCTCGGGAGCTGGCTAATGTAGGATTGAAAGTACCAGCACTCGGCATTTATGCCATTGGTCGGTACACAATCTATAGCCAAGAGGCTCTTTGAACCAATTTCATCTTATTTTTTCTTTATTACTGAAGAAGGAAATTGGGGCATTCTTGAAACGGCGTATGTGATTTTTTGCGGCTTTGTTTTTTTTACGAAATTATGAGTTAAAACGTTGTTTTTTGTTTTTACTTTCTTCTACCTTCAATAAAAGAAAGTATTGATATCGAATTTTTTTCGATTTCTGGTAGTTAACGGATTTACACGTTTTAGGGGTCAGATAATCTAAACACACGTTTTTACAAAATGTCTGTCAGTCCATGTGTCCGAGTGTCCGTATGTCGCCATTCTACCATCAATAATGGTATGGAGATATGCATAGAATTGAACAAACTTTTTGTGAACGTTTTTGGCTGTGGAAAGCAGGTCCTCCTTCAGTTTTGAAATGTTCCATCGGAAGGGGATGCTGCAATCGTGATTTTTGTGCCATTTTCAATATTGTACCTACCAAAAGTCTATGAAGTTATGCATCGGATTGAATCAAACTTTTTGTCTAAGTGTATGGCTACGGCTAGTTCGCCCTCCCTCAATTAAAAAAAAGGGATGCTGCGACAGCAAATTTTGTGCCATTGTCAATATTGTACCTTTTAAAATACATACATCGAATTGAACCAATTTTTTGTGTAAACGTTTGTCTATCGCCAGTTGTTCCTCCCTGAATTTGAAAAAAATCGGCTGGAAAAGGACGCTGCAATAATGATTTTTGTACCATTTTTAGGTGTGTTCGTAATTATGTAAATACGTAGCACCTATTGTTGTCGCTGAGTCCGTCCGTCTGTCTGTCTGTCAGCCCGTCTGTCTGTCTATCCGCATATAACAACGCAAAAACTACCCAACCGAATCGTTTGAAATTTAAAATACTTAATTATAACATAATTTTGTCGAGTCATTTCAAATTTTATGAAAATCGGATGGATAGATCAATTACAGGGACAATCAAAAGGATTCCGTTGCATTACGGTCAATGGGGAAAAAAGTTTCAGATGCTTTTTAATCGTTTGAAATTTAAAACATACATTTATTGCGTAATTTTATCGAGTCATTTTAAATGTTATGACAATCGGATATATAGATCAATTACAGGGACAATCAAAAGTATTCCGTTACATTACGGTCAATGGGGAAAAAGTTTCAAATGCATTTTAATCGTTTGAAATTTAAAACATATAATTATTGCGTAATTTTGTCGAGTCATTTCAAATGCTATGAAAATCGGATGCATAGATCAATTACAGGGACATTCAAAAGGATTCCGTTACTTTACGGTCAATGGGGAAAAAATTTCAAATGCATTTTAATCGTTTGAAAGTTAAAACATATAATTATTACATAATTTTATCGAGTCATTTCAAATGTTATGAAAGTCGGATGCATAGTTCATTTACAGGGACAATCAAAGGTATTCCATTCCATTACGGTCAATGGGGGAAAAAATTCAAATGCATTTTAATGATGTTACACTCATTCGAACATAATAGAATTGGCATGAATCTATGAAATACATACTAAAATATGCATTCTGTACAATCTGGGATGAAAAGAATATTTATTAAATTACAGGGCCACACAAAAGTATTCCACTACATAATGCTATATGGGGAAACATTGTTTGGGGCGTGTTTTAATTATATTCAACTATTTCACATTTTATGAATAAGATATACATTGCTGAGGTATAATAAAAATTACTTCCTGCATATTTATAGAAACACAAAAATTTCGACTACTATACTGTATCCGAAGTACGCTCTACTATATCAGCAAGATCTGAATATTTTTAAAACTTCGTTATCGGACGAACGCACCTCATTTGCTACGTTCACGTGCAATTTCCAACTTGTTAATATTGCACCACTTAAAAGTGTATGAAGTTGTGCATAGAATTGAATGAATTTTTTTGTAACTGTTTGGGTATGCAATAATTCGTCCGCCCTGAATTTTTAAAAAATTCGCAGGAAGGGGGCACTATAATCAGGATGTCTGAGGCCATTTTCATTACTTTACCAACAAAAAGTGTAGGTAGTTATGCATAGAACTGAACTGAAATTTTTTGTGTATGATTATTTTTTAATATGGCAAGTAGGTACTCCCTGAATCTGCCTATCATTCTATTGTCCATCGGCTCGTACAGAGGCGGAAGCTAGTTTTTACTCCGATTAATTGACTGAAGCAAAGAATTCAGATGAAAATCAAAGTTGGCATAGTATTGAATTAAAATTATTAAAGCATTAACATGTGCAACTTTTTTTTTATATTAAAATGTATGTATGAGATACACGAAATTTCACTTATTTCACAAGTTCACTTATGTCTATTCAAACAAATTATTTAATTTTTGCAATTTGTCTTTATTCCATTTTTGAAAAAATAATAATGAGTTAGGAGATAACGAATATTCAGTCGCAGAAAATTTACAATTTTTATATAACTGTCATGCTAAAATTATTGCCATTATTATATGTTTATACTATTATAAATGATAGCACTATGGTTTTCTTTTGCAAGATATTTATACAATAAGGATGGAATCTCCTTTTTTCATAATAAACTATCATCACAAATATACAACCTGTATTTCAACATTAACGGACATTGTTTAATTTCCATTTTGATAGTTCTTTTCCTTTTATTATGAAAAAAAGAATTAAAATTGCAAGATGTAAGTTTAAAACATCCCAAAATTAAGCATTTGATTTACATTACTATTATAATAATAAACTTCGAAAAATTATTTACTTTAAACTTTAATAATCACACAAATAAAATTCGTCTTTCAAAGTATCTTCAATAAAGAACTGGCTTTTAAAAAATAACATAATAAATGCACCTATTGCATAAAAGTCTTTTGTTCAAACAATTTCTGTATAAAAATTTAATATGGAGAATCTATTCTAATGTCAGAATTACTGAAATAATAATAAATATTTTCGATATCCAATTTTTTTATGAATATGGCCTTTTCATAGTTTAAATATTTTTTTCTCCTGAAAATATAATAATAACTTTCAAAACTTCAAGCTTTGATGAGAAAAATGATAAGCTGGGAGATAAAGAAAAATCTTCCATTATCTAAATATTTTGGAATCGATTTTTCAATTAGTCTGAAAAGGATATGTAGGCGTTGAAGTGTATTGGAATTGTTATTAAAACACAGAAAACCGGTATTGCTTTTCATCGTCTGTTTTCACAAGCTACAAAAAGATGAAACATACAAATATCTAGAAACAACATAATATTGATAAATGATTTAAAGCAAAACTTATAAAACTTCTCTTTTTTTGTAAATGTTTTGTCTTTGCTTTTGTTTGATGTTATATATTGAATTGTCTTTTTTTCGTTTTTTTCAAGTTTGCCTTTTAAAAAAACTGTCCGCAATTTACTGAGATGAAATGTTGAGTTTTATTGATTATATATATGTGCACAAATGGATAGATATTTTAATTTAAAGGACGTGCAGATATATCGATATAAATGCATGTAAAATATTGTCGATTGTTTATTTTTAATAACTTACGAGATATCTTCACTAGTCTTCTCTTAAACTATGGCATGAATGTATATATAAAAGCAACCCAATGTTTCTAAAAACGATTAAATGTATATTAAATAAAACTTTGTTGCTTTTTTTGGTTGATATCTATAAATTGAATTGTCATTTGAATGATTTAAGCAGTTATGTTAAAAAGTAGTATATTTTTGATAATAAAACGTAAAGAGTGTTGTAGTATTTTTTGTATTGATTTTCTTCTTAATATTTCAACAAAGATAATAGTCATATTTTATAAATTCAGACTTATATAATTTTAATAAAATCATATACTGGATTCCAAGATTAAGGAGCTTCTCTTAATATTATACTGTTCATTTTGTCATACTCCTTGAGCACAATCTTCAAGGATCTTTGTCATGATCATGTCTTCGAGTGCCATTTTAAAGACCATACTTAAAAAATGATATGTACAGCAAACCATCCGTAATTACACTGTAAAAAAAATCTGTAACCTTAGTAATCTAAATTAACCGAAATCTCTTATGCTTACTAAAATTTTATGTGTACCCTGTTCAAGAAAATGATGTCAATCTACAAAACTTGTAAGCAAAACTAAAACCATCTGTAACTTTACAAAAGAATTTACTAAAATTTTGGTAACTTTACTAAAATTTTATCTATAATGCTTGTTATCGTCACTTAAAAAGTTCATGGAATACGATTTCCTAAAAAAATTATCAGTAACCTTAAAATTTGTTTGATTCAAAGTGCAAATCTGTATCTGTTACATGAATTCTTATTGTTGCCGTTACATAAAAAGTTCTTGGAATACAATTCTACTAGAAAATTTTTTGTAAGAGTCCAAATTTTTTTTACAGTGTACGTTCTTACATTTGGGTGAATGTATTTAAATGAAATGACTTTAAATCCGGTTTCATTTGAGTGTATGGTACTACAATTATTGTATCTAGTGTATATAAAATATTTGAATTTCGATAGCTGATGTGGAATATTGGAGCCTAATGTCTTAGGTGCTAATATGTTTAATTTCAGAACCATAGCTCCTGTATTTATTATTTTTAAGCGAACAATAAATTTTAAAGACCTATTTTGCGGGGAATTTTTTTAACGGGGTGAAGGGAAAAAGCAGGTTTGGAGCTTTACGGCAAGATTTGTGACAGAGGATGAGACAATGGCTACATCACTATTATGACGACTTCAAACAACAGTAGCTACATCCACTGTCACAAATCTAACACTATAATAATATGTTATTACCACCACTATCTCTCTTTCACACTTCCCTCCAAAAGTATGTTAATATAGCATCTACGGTTCTGAAATTAAGCAAATAGATATCTAAGATATCAAATATCAGCCATTGTAGTAAAAACATTTTATACTAGCTATACTAATTGTTGAACCACTCATGTGTAAGCGTATAGTACACCACCATATTTAACAATTGTTTCTTTTTTTCGTTTAAAACAGAATTCAATTACAAATAGGTTTTCTTTGAAAAAGATTAATGAACAACATACAGTGAAATATAACCATGATTAATGACACACAATTCCGTTTTGTACAAGTTTCCTTTTATACGGGTAGGTTTATATGGAACTCATTTTAAAAATGCTACAAAAAATAAATAAATAAAGTAAAACAGGTTTGGACTTAAAAGTTTTGTCTTACAATTTTAGATGGATACAAACAAATAAATTGCATAACATGGAAATATAATAGAAATAACTTGTGTTTCATGAAAAATATTTCCTTTTTGTTTCTGGAGAAATAATTTAGTTAGGCGTGCAATATCCTAAAAATCGCGACACCTGGGAAAATCAATCATGATTTTATGATAATTTGGTTAATAGAATTGATGATAATTTCCGCCTTTTTACTATTTCAATTTAGTAATTTAGAAAACTATTATTTATTTTGTCCTGCAATCTAATTACTTAAGTTGTACAAAATCTGTATGCACATGCTTTTGTAACCTACAAAGCAATATCATTTTGTTCAATAAAAGACAAATAAGTACAAATGGAGAATAATTAGGAAATAACAATAAATAAATTATGTTAGATTAAACGGTTATATCCATTAGAAAAAGCAATTTCAAATGAGTGCTGAATCTTTGAAAAAGATGGCATAAAAAGCGGTAAGAAGTTCTTGTGTTTCAGGGCATATTTTTTTAATATTACATTAACTTTTGTCCCTACCATAGGAAGTAAATAAAAAATATCATATTTCTAAAGTTATTTAAAACATATAAAAAATTATACGCTTAATTTATTTTTTTCATTAAATTGCTATTTTCACGACAAAGAAACGACATATTTTTAGTTATAGAAGAGCATATTTAAGTGAACCTGATCATCAAATGATTTCTAATTTTATTTTTTTAATAAACGAATGATTAAAACTATAAGTTATAATCGACCATATAGCGTGAAGGGTTATGATTTGTTTTAACTTTCCCATAATTAAAAAATCTTTAAATTGCACCTTATACCGTGTCATAACAGTCGTTTGTAAATATAAAAAAAGCAATTATTTTTTAAATGTTTTTGAAGAAAAGAAAATCGTAAAGTAATTCTAAAATATCTGGAAATGTGTGTTGTAATATCATACATGTATTTTATTACAAAATATTTTTGAATTTATGATAAAAGAGTTAATTTTGCATTCTTTTATTCTTTAATCTGGTATCTGTATACTAAAACATTTATACATGGTATAAAATATTTCTTTATATTCTTGTTATGAATTGCTAGAATTAAAAAATCTATGCATGTATTCAACTAAAATTAGATAATTCATAGATATTAATCATTAAAACACCTACATTAAAACACTTACATTGTATTCATTGGTTTTCTAAGTGGATTAAAGCCACTATATAAATCTTGAAAATGTAATTTTTATTTACAGTTATACTATGATGTTTTTTATATGATTGAAGAAAACCATAGTGCTGAGACTAAATAAAAATACGGAGTAGTCCCTAAGTAATAAAAATTATAATAATAATAATAATGTTGACGATGATGATGATATAGTACAGAAAAACGGAATTCATGAGCATTTTTTTAAATTAAGCTGGAAATTCTAAAAAAACACATAAAAATTTATACGTGACATAAGAATTCGATTACTGTTTTGAGCTTAAAAGCTGGAATCTATGATAGAATTAGAGGTGACAGCATAGAAAATCACCTCATCGTGTTCACGGATAAAGATCTAGGATTAGTTACATCTCGATTCATATTGTGAAACTTAATTGTTCTGCCAAGCAGAAACCAACTAAAAATTTGATTTTAGCAAGGTTTACCATTCTGCTTTCCTGTACCCAAAAGTATGAAAATATGAAGGATTGGGAGCAGGAAAACAGAATGTTAAAAATATGCGTGAACCACTAAAAATGTGTTTTTCCATGGTTTCCATCAAGGTTTTGTTTATATTTATGGTGGCCAATTATCTACACAGTGGGATATAGGCCCTAAGGGGTGGGATGCCTTCAGTGGGGGTCTTTCTAAGGCAACCTAACCCGTATTTACGCAAGGCTCGAAGAAATCCACGAAAAACTCCGAATGATTAGGCCGACGGTCGCGTTCGAACCCAGCACCTACCGTCTACCAGTTTGGAGGTCAGAGCCTCGCGGCCACTGGTGGGACGGTTTCCATCAAGGTACGACTTGGCAGACCAATACCGTTTTAATATGCGAATCGAGATTTAACTAATACAAGATTTTGATCCCTGAACTCGATGAGATGATTGTCTGTGTTGTCTCTACCAGATCTAGAGGCATCATTATTTTAAGTAGGATGATTTTGGATTTCATTTAATGTTATGTTAATACAAACGAAATTGAAAATAAAAATGTTGCGAAAATCTTTATTATGATTTTATTTTATTTTATTTTAATTTATTTTATTTATTTATTGTTATTATCTCAAGACGTTATGTATGCTGTGAAATGTATACGGAAGAAAATAAACAGTGACATTAATTTATGTTCTTTTTTTCTTTTTAGATTAAAGTAGTTGTTGTTCAAGAAACATATACCGCAAGAAATATGACGATAACATATTCATTTTTGGTGCATTTCTTTCTCCATTTTCTAGTGCAAACAGTTAAATCAGGTAATTATTTTTCACGCAATTTATTTACTCTGTTTAGTATACTGGCCTTCATGCATTTTAATTTGCATTTAATTTTTTTCTCTGTGCTTTATACACGAGTTTTACTTATATAAATACATAAGGAATAAATCAATTCCCTTTAATTCAAAGATTTTTTTTTTTTACTTTCAGCGTACGAACCGTTATTCACAACTAGCCACCGTTTTCCAAAAAAAATTGTGGATTTTTTTCTAAAATTAATCTACGCTTGTAAACCCAAATAAAAAAATGATATTTAAGAATAATATATTAATTTGAAAGAAACTTTTTTTCTGATTTAAAAATGCAATTTCTGTGATTTGAATTTCAATTAGTTTAAAGAAATTTTGCATTATTGAAACTTTTACGTTTTCCTTAAACTTCATTCAATATTTTAGTTTGAAGCTCATCTTAAGTGTATGCGTAACGATAATTTTAATGAAATTCACTCATCCAAGACCTTGTTTCTGACCAATGGTAAGTTTAACTTTTGTATAATGAATGATGTTAAAGAGTAGGGAAGTCAAAGTTGAACATACTGCAAGATTCAAAATCACTGACAGAAAAAAATAAACCTTCAAAAAACGATTTTTATTGTTTCGGCGCAGGATATTGAACCAAATTTTCAATTAAACAAGTAGAGTAATGAATAAAAATTTTAACGAAAACCTAGGGTATAATAAAAAACAATTATATACATTAAAACAATTATTTTTATGATCATAATAACCATTGCTGTTCCTATATATTTACATTATTTTTTAACATTTTTGAAAATAAATTGCTAGGACTGAAAAAATTATTTAAATGTTAATCTTGATTGATACTCAAATACATTACTATTTAGCTGTATTTTAGATTTTCTTTCTGTCGCCTTTTATATCCAGATATATATTTACTTGAAATTTATCTTTGGTACATGCATAATATTAAGCTTCAATGCGATTTTCCTGAATAATCAAGATTGTATCTTTCACAGTTTGATCAATATTACATAAAATGGGGAAACAAGTAATTAAGTCTTTACCAGACCTTCTCCAAGTCAGTATATTAACAAAAAATACATATCACATATCATTAGAAAATCTGGATTTATCACATCTTTTGCTAAATATAGGGCAAAGGCACATTTACGCGATAGAAATAGTTGCAATTTCATAATATCATGTGGTGAATAGCTAGTTTCTAACATGAAAAAATTCCCAACTGCTATATCGAAATGCTATATCGAGAGTGGTTCGTTGTAAATCTCTTACCATAAAGATCAAGAAAATGAATGCAATTATCTATTCCATTGAAATTCGATGTATTTTTGTCATTTATTGATTTCTCCAGGTCTTTCGCTATATAGTAAAGACTTTCTGATTGGTAGAAAATACAACTTACAGTAAAATTACGTAACCTGCTGTTTTTCGTGAGAAATTGGTAAACTTTCCATGTTCCGTACAATAAGAAACAGAAGATGGTGACCACATTTTCACTATTATATGCATATATCATGGGACTGCACTGACTGCAAAGAACATCAGGTAATAACGGCACTCCCAAGCTCGGTGAAATGCGTTAGTATGTCTTTCAAAAGTATTTAAGACATGTATTTTTTCTTTCGATTAGTGAAATATGCAAGCTTTCACTTAACTTAGATATTTTATAACTGCGAAACAACATCTATCATTCTGTGTAACTGATGTTGAAACACTCATGCTTCTGCCATTTGTATTCACTAATGCACTACCATCCGTAAAATTACTTATTACACCAATGAGTTTGTCGTGCTAAGCAACAGGGTTAAAAAATTTAAAAACAAAAAATGTATCTGAGTAGATTCATTTACATTAGATGGGCTATTCGAAAATATATTCTATTCTTATTTAAAATGTTATTTGCCCAGATTATGCGTAAAGTAAGCCTTATATTTACACAAATAACCTGAAATGTGTAGTTAATTTAGATTATTTGTTTGTAAGTCTTCCACAAATAATGTCCAGGCAAAATAACATAGGTTTTAATTTCCATATAAGGTACCCTGGGGTAATAACGCCACGTTAAGGTTCTGCCAATTTTCACGGCTCAGTTTTAGTTTGTATTTTTTAAAGAAATATATGATTCGATACAGCAACTCATTGACTATCTATATAAAAAAAATAATTTAACAGATATGTATTCATAAAATGTAATGGCGTGATTTCTTGACCAATGTTATTTGGCGTTATTACCTACTTATATGGGTAATAACGCCATGCAAACAAAACTATGATATAAGATGGAATAAAGACATGTAGATTGCCCAATTCTAAAAATACAAACTCTACAAACTTAGAAATTGACAAATTGCATTCTAAGCTATTGAAAATGTTCAATTTTTTGTGAAAGTGTAAGAAAAATAAAGGTGTGGTGTGGGGGGGAGGATGAGGCAAAAGAATATCAGACTGTGAGCTTCTTTTTGCTTAAAAAGGACCGCTTAAATAGATTTATTAGAAACATTGCACAGTTTTAACTCTGTTTATTTGAATCAGTATTTAGGATGTAGCTCGGCCACTGTAGGGAGTCAACCGGGGTATTAATTCCAAGGATTGGCGTTATTACCCCGTTATAGTTGTTGCGTTGTACATTTTAAATTACAAATTATCTCCAGAAGATATCCAAAATCTTCAACAATATTCTGATAGTCCATGAAATGTACTACAAATTTATGTAATTAACAAAGTATTTCTGGATAAAAAAAAATAGTCTTCAAATCACAAAACGTATTTCGCAAATTTTAGATCAAGCGTGAATTTAAGTTGCCAGTAAAAACAATAAGACCTAAAAATGAAGCAAATTAACTTGAAGCTGTTTTTTGCGATTTATATGACTCAAAACCCTTCTGCGCAGAGCACATGGGTGTCATTTACCAGATTATTTCATAATTATGCAAAATATTAGCACTTGGCGTTATTACCCCGCCTGGCGTTATTACCCCAGACCACCTTAATTTCAAATATACAACAAGCGTAAGACTAAACATTAGAGGATTCGTAATTACACTAAAAAATTATTAATACATGAGTAGATTTGTACAATTCTGACATAGTTTCGAACCTTTTACTGGACAATTCTTTTCTAATTTTTTTTTTTTTTTTTTTTTTCAGAAATTTATATATTAGCCTTATAGTAGGAAAAGTAGTAAAAAAATGAATTTCCAATTTTCATCGAAAATTTGATAATTTATAGTTAATTTATAGCCATGTAGTTTCAAAATGTTGTATTGCTATATTATGCAATTAAATGAGCTTAAGATATTTACTTTTATCTACTTAATATCCTGAAACATGTTTTACATTAAAATTGTTTAAGTATTCTCTAAAAATACCGAAACTAAATCTCACCTTAATAGGTGCGAAAAAAAAATGCATCTATATCATCAAATCAAGGTTTCATTCGAAGTTATCAAGGTCGAGTAAATCCTACTTCGAATATGTAATCATAAAATATATAAAAACATTCTAATTTCAAATTTGTTGTCTTTCGAAGAAATACAAAAAATGAAATGTGCGTAGAAGAATCAAATCGAAACTCGGTAAATCCTTGCCGAACGTTTCTTTAACTAAACATTTTAATGAGGTAAAAATAGGTATTTACAATTCTTTGTACACTATTTACAAAAACTTAAAAATCATAGGGAGGCACAATGCTCCATTTTCATATCCATTTTCGACTATAATAGTCACATATTTTACCAAAATCAAATCATTCTAACCAAAAGAAAATCGGCTGCACTCTGTTTACAAAAATCAGAGTGTTCTAAAAGTGGAAGTTGAAGTTAAGAAAACTGCATAGCGCGTAGCGCCAATTTAACTGCAATTCTTTTTCTTCAGGTGCATCGAAATTTCTATGTTTCCGAAGAACAATTATATATTTGCCTAAAGCCATACGAGGTGAACAAAATAAGTGATATTTCATGCATTGGACTATTTCTGAACAGTAACAGAGATCATATTGGTCAAATTCAATGCCCGGAATTAGAACTATCGCTTTTTAGATATGTGCCAGGTATGGCACGTCGTGTAATAAAGGGCAGAATTTTTGCATTAAGTAAATAGTTATCAACAGGCCAATTTTGTTTAATACAAATGTTATTTTTAATGCTAAGTTTGTGATACAAAGTACATGTTGCCATTTTTTTAGATGAAACTAATTAATTGTACTAAAGATATCTTTCGTATTAAAAATTTATACTAGGCAACCCAACAAACAAATTAATAGTTTAAGATATTGTATATCATTATGCACCTACATTTTCTCTTGAAGCATCTGATTTTTAATATGCCATATAAGTATCTATTTTTTACGGAATTACGTATGAAAGTAAAGCCTATTATCGATCGGATAGTAAAGAATATTTATTTCTATTTTCTAACAATTTAATCCTATAATTAATACCTTTTTCTGAAAGAATTGTTTTTAATGAATTGGGAAATTACATAAACATTAGAAGTGAGAAAAAAATAGTAATAAAAAATTATTGTAGTATTATATACGAACCTTTAACTGTGAATAATAAAATAAAAATTTAGAAAATGGAAATATTTTTTCACAATATTTCGTATAAGTATAGTTCACATTTTTTGTTCTATATCTATCTGTATTATTTAAACACTAGATTCTCTTTATCTCTGCATTCTTTGCATACCTATCTCAAAAATATAGATGAAGAAATACCCAATGAAGTCTTCCTTTATTGATATGTGTGACCTAAAATTTCGTTACGGCCTTTATAGTTAAATGATACGTAGAAATAGTGCAGGATATATATTTTTCTTTGCTTCAAAGAAAAAAAAAGACTTTATGCGACGACATTGTGCTCAGCTTCATCTTTGAGATACACGTTCTAGGCAGTATTGATCGTTTGAAAATTTCTGATTTATATTAAAATATATAAATACTTTTTTTCAATTTTAACATTCCAATTTAAATCCAGCATTTATTATAAACAGGCCCTTTTAAATGAATGAATAGTTTATATGACGTAAACTGAATATGTGCGGTGAGTAAAATTTTTCAAATGCGTAAACATATATAATATATGTAGGAAAAAAGATAGGCACACATTAAATTTATAATTTATATCAAAGCGTGATTTTTTCACTAATAATAAATGTCTGAATCTTAAATAAAATATCTATTAAAAAAAACATCAACAAATTACAACGACTATTTAGAAAATGATATTTTCAAAAGCTAGAAATTTAAAGATTTATAAATAAATTCTATATTTAAATGAATAATAATGATAAACATAATTTTTATTATGATCATAACAAGTCATTTATTACGAACGCCACGCATTAAACATTATTATTCCGGGACGCTACATAACAATCCAGAAAGACTAGAGACCCTTGGAGCGATAAAACGCAAAGAGCCAAGAGGGCTAAAACTTCACTTCTTTCTACCCTTTTTCCAGTAACCCATTTGTTTACAGGGGGAAGTGGAGTTTCAATTCATGTGCGTGGAAGAGGGATGAAAGAAGAAAAACGATTAAGTTTCGGAGGGTGGGGGGGATAGATGTACTAAAACAATTGAGTTCTGCGTCCAACATATGATTAGTATCTTAATTAGAAATCACAACTCTTGTGAAAAATGTTATTAAAGTGTTATTTTCAAGGTTTATGAAAATATTCTGCATTAGCGCTTCCCAAATCCTAACCTTTTTTTTCTGCTACCCTTTTATTTGGGTTTTCATTTCGAAATAACCCCATTTCTCATAAATACCACCCCCCACCCTACCCCCCATTTTCCAATCAACTGGAAAACGTAAAAATGCTTTTGTTTACAAGCAATCTTCTTTTTTCATTCATGCAATAAATTGATACAAGTTACATTGTCATTTCTATTATTTTAATGACTTTACTAACCCTTTTTGTGATTTCCGTCATTAATACTATTTTAGCATACCCCGCTTGGGATCCGCTGGTCTGCACTAAGAGCTGTCAGTTATTGTTTGTTATAGTATCTGTTTGTTATTGTTTTTTAAGTTCATGTTCTGTTTACGAAACTTGTTTATATCGTACATTATGGCTAATATATGTTGCATAAAAAAATGATGGTTATTTAATAAAATGTATGCTGATTTATCCCATTAGTGCCTAGCGTCCCATTTTTGGGACGGTTATAAAAATGGCAAGTAAACGCTTTTCACATCCGTAAAAAAGAAGATGAATACTTTTTTTCGCGAAACAAATTCCTCGATAAGGAACAAAACAATTCCTCATGG
Organism: Maratus speculifer; assembly: GCA_964019185.1. NCBI lineage: Eukaryota > Metazoa > Arthropoda > Arachnida > Araneae > Salticidae > Maratus > Maratus speculifer. The sequence continues at coordinate 265,065,916 of OZ025295.1, read as the reverse complement.
AACAAAATCATTCAGTCATCATCCCAGTTGAACTCCCTCCATAAGCGACTCATTTCTTTGAAAAAACTAAAACAAATTCCGTTTTTTTTTTTTTTTTTTTTTTTTTTTTTTTTTTTTTTTTTTTTCTGGCCGCTTAAAGAAGGTTTTATTAGAAAAAGAATTTTGTAGAGCGCATTATTCACCAAACTTCTAAACTAAGTTTAATTTTTTTTATTATTCAGGTGACTTTTATGTGTATAACCCTTAACTGCTATGACAAAAATTGTCGCATAACTACTGTGAGCGGTCTGTCAGACCACTTAATCGAAAGATGAATAAAATATTAAACTAACTCTCAGAATACTACTTTTGTATTAAACTTTATATACAGGACTATTATAAATAAAATTAAGCTGTTCAAAAGTTTCTAGAGATAGTAAAAGGGCTCGAAATGAAACAAAATTCGACCAATGTCTATAGTTAAACTAAAAATTAAAATTTAAACTCTGAAACTTAAAAAACTCAGCGGTCTTTGAGAGCAGTTGATGGTTAAATCTCTTATTGTCTTTATAGGCAATGTATTTAACTCTGATGGCGAATTAAGAATGATTGTCAATAATCTCCGCTGCCCTGTTTTGTCAGGAAACTTTCAAAGAAATAGATTAAGTAACGGAATCGTCATTATTTGTTCTCGTTCATAAACAATGCATTTATTTACTGAATTTTGAAAGGACCTTAAAATAAAAATTATAAAAGATAAAAGCGTAACCTCCAAACAAACTTCAATGATTTTTTTTTTTAATCTGGTGTAATTAACTTTTGTTTTGATAGTTAAATTATTTTTCTGGTGTAAAAAAATAAATTTTAGTAACGTTAATTGTTACCTTTTTCTAATAAGGTACCCTGGGGTAATAACGCCACGTTAAGGTTCTACCAATTTTCACGGCTCAGTTTTACTTTGTATTTTTCAAACAAATATATGATTTGATACAGTAACTCATTGACCATCTTTATAAAAAAAATAATTTAACAGATATGCATTCATAAAATGTAATGGCGTGATTTCTTGACCAAAGCTATTTGGCGTTATTACCCACCTATATGGGTAATAACGCCATGCAAACAAAACTATGAAATAAGATGGAATAATTGCATGTAGACTGTCCAATTCTAAAAATACAAGCTCTACAAACTTAGAAATTGACAAATTTCATTCTAAGCTATTGAAAATGTTCAATTTTTTGTGAAAGTGTAAGAAAAATAAAGGTGTGGTGTGGGGGGGAGGATGAGGCAAAAGAATATCAGACTGTGAGCTTCTTTTTGCTTAAAAAGGACCGCTTAAATAGATTTATTAGAAACATTGCACAGTTTTAACTCTGTTTATTTGAATCAGTATTTAGGATGTAGCTCGGCCACTGTAGGGAATCAACTGGGGTGTTAGCCAAGGATTGGCGTCATTACCCCGTTATAGTTATTGCACTGTACATTTTAAATTACAAATTATATCGAGAAGATATCCAAAATCTTCAACAACATTTTGAAAGTCCATGAAATGTACTAGAAATTTAAGTAATTAACAAAGTATTTCCGGATAAAAAAATAGTCTTCACGTCACAAAACGTATCTCGCAAATTTTAGATCAAGCATTGATTTTAGCTGCTTGTAAAAACAATAAGACCTAAAAATGAAACAAATTAACTTGAAGCTGTTTTTTGCGATTTATATGACTCAAAACCCTTTTGCGCAGAGCACATGGGTGTCATTTACCAGATTATTTCATAATTATGCATAATATTAGCACTTGGCGTTATTACCCCGCCTGGCGTTATTACCCCATACCACCTTAATTAAAATCTAGATATAAACATGACCTCCATGAAGAAACCACTTCTCGGAGCGGCCACTTTTTATTTTAATGGAACGTGGTCGCTTTAGAAAAGTTTTACGAACATATATATATATATATATATATAATTATTATTATTATTATTTTTATTATTATTATTATTATTATTATTATTATTATTATTATTATTATTATTATTATTATTTTGTATCACAAGTTGTCAAATTTCATTTTTAAAGTGAAAAAAAAAATTTAATCTGTTTTCTTTTTTCTTTTCTTTTTCTTTTTTTTTCTTTTTCGTGAATAATATGAGTGCAAAAATGTTTTTTAGCTATAAAAAGTTATATTGTCCCTACTCTATCAGATTATCTCAAATGTTGATTTTTAATTTTGTAGCGATTAACTTACAATTACTTACAATAACTTACCATTATTAACTTACAATTATATTAATCATTATTGTTTAAATTATTTCACTATAAAATTTATTTTTTCAAAAGGATACACTTATTCATAGGTCTTAATTACACAATACAGAATTTAGCTATGTATTTTAATTTAGAATAAGTCTTAAATCTTATAAACAAAAAATATTACAGATAAAAAATTGTTTATATGATGTTATTCAAATACAGAATAAACTATTTTTTTTCCTTTTCTAGTTTGACTTTTAATAGCATTTTTAAACAATCAACGTTTACTTGAATAGTCATTTTATTATTATTATTTTGTATCTGCTTTATCACCCAAACCAGTTTCAGAACTTCTTTATAAAATTCTAAATTTAAATTTCTGTTAGAAGATTTTTACGATTTTACAAAAACTAAGAAACTGTATAAACAAAACAGTAAAAAACAATTTAGGCAATTACAGCAAATTATGTTGCAGTGTAGTACAAAAATAACAATGCGTAATAAAATCATTTAAAGTTGAAAAAATTTGAAAAATCTAAATAAATGAAATAATTTATTTGCATTTTAAAAATTAGAATTATAAGTTATTTTTTAAAATAACAAAGTTTATCATTTGTTTTGGGAACAGAGGAGTAATTTCTATTTCAAAAGCATTTAACTATAGATTTACACAGTACCATGTTTACACGATACAAAATGCTGCAATTCATTTCTCCTCCCCTAAAAACTGTTTTTTCTCTACCAACGAAAGAGCCAAAAGCTGCCAACTCCAAGCCGCCAAAGGGCCTCTAGTCTTTCTGGATTGTAATGTAGCTTCCGGGACCAATGATAAAAAAAAAAGTTGTTTATAGATATACAACTTTAATTTTTTAAATGTGCATTTTATATGATGGAGTAAATCATACTGATTTCTGAACGTTTCATATTATGTATGAAATGGAATAAACATTAATATTCCCGGATCCATTACATACAAATTTTAAAAGACACTTTCTATGTTACTGTTTTCGGAACTGCCAATTTCTTAACTTTCAAACATCGTACATTTAAAATTTTTACACCGTTGCGTTGAGAAAGAAAATGCCCTTTTAAATAAAATTTGTTTGAAATCTTTATCATTTTTTTTCAAATTACTATAAAAAAAGTTTTTATTACATTTTTGTGATACAGAAGTATGCCATTTATGAATATTAAACATGGACCAATCAGAAAACGATAAAGTTGCGCAATTCAATCAATAAAAAGATTCAGATATACTTCAGATTACCCAATACTGTACAGAGGACAACAAATATTTTCCAAATAATTAAAAAAGCCATTGTTTTTTTTAAGAACTTTCTAGTGAATACATATAGCACATATAACAGATTATCCCACTTAAAGGTTAATTAAAAATCTTCATTCACTCTTTGATTTCTATTTATTAAAAATGACGATTGTTACTATTGTATTTAGACCAAATATACTTTAATCTCTAATTAAAGCATATTAAATAAACACAAAAATAATAACAGTTTCACTTTTTAATGTTAACGCAATTTTTATTTATTTATTCATTTTTACAAAAGGAAATTAAATTAGAATGAACAATAACAATCTCAAAGATTGAGGTGGTTTTAATAAAATATATAAACGATTGTACTTGCTGTTTATGATCAATCTCATGGACAGCGCTGACTCCTATCGTAATAAATATCTTCTTCGAGAATAAATAAAGGATAAATCCTACATAGCATGTATCCTACAGAATGTAAGCTATTTCATGTTCGTATAGATGTATATCATTGTTTCTGTGAGCTTTGTTTATGAACACGTTTATGTTTCAAATTAATTAATCCTGAAATAAACACATTTTAATCATTACCACATAAATTGAGCTTGCATTTTATAAACATTATGTATATAATTTCAAAAACAAATTAGGAAATATTTTTAAATAACTTATCGTATTAATCTTTAAGATTATCTCACCAGATTACGTCATAATTTTTATTTGCCATTAAAATTCTACTATTACCTTTAATGTGAAATATTTTGCCACCAATTCGTAAAATTGGTCATTTTAATTTTGTAGACTTTAAAAATATTAAATGTACTATGTAATAATATCGTACAAGTGAATCAAACTGCTAAAAGATCGTTATATCTAAAATATTTCTCATTTCATTTTATTGCAAATAAATGGCTCATGGAAATTTCCCGTCGCCACTACAGCTATGGATAACATGTATGTAATGTGAAATACTATAAAAGACACAGTTAATACTAAATTTTCTATTTCAAATTACGATAAGTAAGGATCCATCAAAAGAACAACAACGGAGATTTGATATAGAAATACAAATCGTCACCTAAGAATAATAAGGTTCTATCTGTATTTTTGAAAAAAAAAGTGACTTACCAATATAGAAATGTTCTATTTGTATCTATGACGATATTTCTGGATTAAAATAATGTCATATTATGATTCTACGGTCATATGTAAAATATAAATAAAATATTTTTGATGCAAAAATGCCTTCATAGTTATAAATAGAACCTATCTATATCAATAAGTCATTTTTTTCAAAAACACACATAGAACTTTATTATTCTTAGGTGACGAAATCTAGTTAAAATCTGCATGTGAAATTCTTTAAAAAAGATATTACATTAATAAAAAGAATTAAAAATATTTGATGCATTTTCATAATAAATTCAGTATAAAACTGCAAGGTTATTATCGCAGTAGGTCTCTCAAAAAATAAAATAATTAATATACATAAATGTTACTGTAACGCAATTAACATGATCAATTTAATAATGTGTTGTTCCAAATTTAAAAAAAATACATTTTGCTATTCAAAAACTTTCTGTCTGATTTCGAATACTACATTTAAACTTTCCATCTAAAAGTCCTGTTTGAATTTTCTTTGAACTCAGCTTTCGAGATTTTTTTTTGTGTATACGAGTGTATATTTCAACCTTTCCTTATTAGTATCAAATATGTAGCATTCTATCCATATTAACACTTGAATTTTTCGTATCATGAATCTATGGCTTTGTCACATGCTCCTTCGAGAATATCATTATTAAAACTTGCTTTTAAGATATATGCGTACTCTCAAATCGCTGTTTTTCGAAATTTTTCTGTTTTTCTTTAATTTTTTATTATAAAGTTTAGTAGTAAAGTTTAGCATTTAATATTCCAAAAATGCCATAATTTTGGTTCAGCGGTAATTAGAAATAAATGTTACAGCCCTAAATATAAATCGAAAATAAAATTTCTGAAACCGGAACCAACCTTTAAAAAAAACCACAGAAAGTTTAAAAACACATTTAATTGAATAAGATATATAATATATAATGTATACACAAATGGATAAACAGGTACAAATCTTAAAGATATCTTAAAGATATAAACTTAATACATAACATTTTTTGTGAAACATCAAAACCTTAAAGTGCGTTTTTGGAAAACCGCGTTCTTCATTTTGTACATTTACGAAATACGAAGTTTTGAGATGGTCAAATTTTGTAACAAGGTTCTCTTCATGAATTATTCTGCTCATTATTTAAGTTATATAGCTTTTAAGGTTGTATATAATAATTAAGAGCTATTTTTACTGAAAAATACTCATTTTATTTTTGAAAAAATAATGTTTTATGTATAAATTATGTATATAAGTGTAAATTTAAGAGGCATAGCAAATATTTTGTTTCATAATTCAAACTGCTAATATTTTGTTAAAAATGAAATATATTGAATCAATTTCGTTACCGAAGTTTTGCATAAATTCAGTTCTTTACAAATATTTGACTAAATATTGAATAAATTTGAAAAATTAATTAAAATTTCATTAAAACTTTATGCGAATTCATAGGTTTATTTTATGTTTTAACTTAAAACACACGTGATTTTAAAAATTTCATATTTTTTAAAAATAATTCCCTAAGGAAGAAACAGTCGTAAATTTATTTGTGTTTATGACGGGAAACTATCTACACGAGGGATATAAGACACCTAAGGGAAGGAGTGTCCTCCTTAGGTGGAGTCTTTCTAACATAACCTAACCCGTATTTACGTAAGGAAATCCAAGGCACGAAGAAAACCACGGTAACCTTCGAACAGTTAGGTAGAACCCAATAGCGATCGCTCTTGGGTTCGAACCCAGCATACCCCCATGAAAATAGGTCGTCTAAAAATAAATATTAAAATCATTGTGAAAGGATTAATTTTTTTATTTGTTATAATGAAGAACTTAATTAAGATATTTTTTCATTATAAATTCAGCTTGTCTTATATATATATATATATATATATATATATATATATATATATATATATATATATATATATATATATATATATATATATATATATATATATATGTGTGTATATGTATATAAATGATAACTACAAGAAATATTTGTTTTTGAAATTTAAATTTTATGATTTTTTAGAGGACTATTTGAAATTTATGGAGCAATAGTGTTTATAGATGTGGATATACAATTTTGAATTTACTAAAAACTCCTGCACTCTTAAAAAACTGCTCGAGTATGCATAAAATCCCAACAATACAAATAAATACACATTGGTTGCATGAATAAAGAAAGAAACTGGAAAACGCCCTCGTTAATGAATATTTACTATATGAGATTTTCTCACTTTTTAAATCTGGTACATCGTATTCAAAAGAAACAAGTGAAATGTGGTTTTCTGATGGGTTTTTTGCATTGGTACTAAAAAAAAAGTAAAAAATAAATAAATAAATAAATAAAGCAAATAGGAATTATTTTATGTTGATGAAATTTTTCTACCGGTGGGAGTATTTAAACCGTTGTGGCAAAATAAAAACCCCTACAAACTCCTGAACAATTATCGTAAAAGAAAGAATCTGGTACCAAAAGGTTTGAAATAAAGTCTACATTTAAAAATGTACATAAAATTTCCTTAAGGAGCCATCTTCATATTAAAACAAACACAAACTCCTTTTTTTCACAGCCAATATCATATTGCAACAAGATATTTTAAGTATTCTTTTCAAACTTTACCTAGACAGAAAATTTTGAGTTTTATTAATGATAAATTTTTAAATTATAAGCATTCAAAATTTAATGTTTTTAATATTAAGTTATATTTTTATATTTTTATTTATATCTTCTTAAATTATACTCCTGATGAGCTAATTTTATACGCAACAATAAAACTAAAATACACAAATATAAGTACGTTAAATTTGAAAGTTTTATAATTTAATGATATGAATTGTAAATTATGAAATTAACATACGAAAATTTATGAATTGCAACTTACAGTTTTATACATGTATTTAGATTTAATAAATCCTATTTCATGGAAATCCAAAATTAAAAAAATTTCTTACGTGAATTTTTCAAATCATCTCTAAGAAACGGCAAAATGATGGTCTACAAGGCCGTCTACGATAAAAGATATTTTGAAACTTCTTATGCAATCCTGTAATCCAGTAGTCGTTAATGGCTGCTTCAGTAGCGCCTAAGAATCCTTGATCAAGAAGATGGCTCCTTCGCTCAACAAAACTTTGATACAGCCCCTAAAATATGCTCGTTTTAAAATGATAAATTTATCTGAAACGTATCGTACGAATAGCATGAAAATTTCTTCCTTAGCTAAAATTGAAGGATGTAGAGTTTTCTGTCAGAATTTGGTACTGCTACTGAAAAAAGGAAAATTAGTGTTCGTTTTAATATGTAGATAGCCCCCTACGCAAATTTTGTATGCATCTTTCAAAAGTCGGCTTTCTTTACAATCACTTATTACCAAAAAATTTCTTCTACGATGATTTAGCAAAGCATGTTTTTTTTTTTCATAACTATACACGTTGCCTACAGATATTTACACAACATGAGGATAACAATGAATTCACTTATTAATAAATTGCTAACTGAAACAAATAATGACACCCTAAAAAACAATAAAGATACATAAAATCAAGAATTAAAGGATTTATCTATTTTAGTGAATTAAATTAGATATATTTGTCTCTGGATTAAGAGTAATACTTTATTCGAAAAGAACGTTTGTTATTTTACGCTCTGATAAGTAATCGACCTAAAAATAGTAGTTTGTTTTCATGTACATATATTTTGTGTAAAAGACAATGACGCTTCTTTTTCTTTTATTTTACCGTTCTCTCAAAATAGTAAATGTCAGATTTTGTTTCTCTTTGTGGCAATTACAAAGCAATGCAATAGCTTGATAAAAGATAGGGATTCACGAAGATTAACAAATGACTATAAAAATAAATTTTAAAGAAATACAGGGATAACAGAATTAAAGTTAAATCCTTGTGGAGAAAAGAATTGTTAAGAGGTCTTTTCTTTTTAAACCCGACCAAAATCAACAACGATATTAAAAATTTGAATTACTGTTTATCCAAAATCTTTATAAATAAGAAATTTAGAATTTTAATTAAACAGACTGCGCTTTTTAATATACTATCATTAGAATCTATGATTATATTTTTAAAAAAATGTGTGCATTGTTGAAAATAAAAGTAGCATTAATAAGAGCATAGTAATAGCATTGGTTTTTACGAATAATTATATTTATTTAAGTAAATATCTGCTACATATTGAAGATAATACAGTGTTATTAGAACTAATTATCGGGTTTTGATACATTACTACGTTCGAACTAGGAAACATATATGATTCCATGACAACTTAAAGGAGAGGGCACTAACATTAGTTTCACGCTGCATATGTGCCATGCACGTCCGGTTGCCATGGTAGCTACGCGAACGTCATCTTCAAAATGGCTACATTTCTAGTACTCAAAAGCAGAAAGCGTTTTGTGTGCTGCAATTGTCAATGTGAGAATCGCTTATAACAGTTCCTAGAGCATACCGGAAAACATTGAAATACAAACCATCAACCCAACTAATCTTTCAGCGCTGGTATCGACAGCTCATATAAACAAGTTGTTGGACGCCCAGGCCGCCCGACCTTTTACCGTTTGACTTCTTCGGTTGGGGATATTTCAAAAATTTTGTTTACGTATCACCGTTACCTACCACTTTGGCTGAGTTGCGGAACCGCATCATGACTGCATACGAGACCATCGATGCGACCATGCTGAGTAATATGTGGAGCGAACTGAACTGTTGCCTTGGCATCTGCCGCATTAATCAAGGAGCACATATGGAATATGTGTAGTACGTACGTCAACCTTGTATACTTTCGGTTTATTTTCATGTATTACTCATTGTTGTAACCTAATTATGTTCCGAAATAAGTGCTTCTGTATTACTCGATGATTCTTTTGTAAAAGCCCTGTATATGAATTACATAAATTTTGTTCCTAGGTTTATTGTAAAAAAAATTCAGAATGGAATGCTTTAATTGTTCAAGATTTTTATATCGTAAACAAAAAAAATATATGTATATATATATATATATATATGTATATCAAAGGCATAAAGCGCCAGAGTTCACTCGAAATAATTGTTTTACATTTTCCTTATTTGAAAATCGATATTTTTTTAGTCGAGTATTTTTATGCTAATATAAATGTGAGCCAAAAGTATTTCTCAAATTTTTGAATTTAATAAAAAATTATGTAACTGATTTTTTTTTTCTTTTGTTTTCTACAAAATATTTAAATTTTTGGAGATAAACAATAATAATTGATTTGACGTGAGCTTTTATTACTATACAGCTTTATATCGATGTGAACAAAAAGTAGATATAACTGAAAATATAACTGGGATAATATTTACCTGTGAGCCTAAATATTTGTTAAAATAAAATAACATTAAAAAATATTTATATGATTGTCACCATGTCAAAATAACAAATATTAGTTTTTATTTCTTTATATGCTAATTACAAATCACTGTGATATGTTAAAAAACAAAAAAATAATTTTTTAGAGTAGACACAATTGAAGAAAAATGTATAAATGTGTATTAAAAATATTATATATTAAAATTAAAAAATCATGTTTTAAACAATTTTATATTAAAAAAAATATAAATCGAAAAAGAACATCACTACACGTCTATATTTGTTTAATTTAATACATAATGCAAAACTAAAGTTTAATATCGCAAGTATCTACCAAAACGCAGACATCTATCCTTAATTTCGGTATTAGCGTAAAAAATACTAATACAAGTATAATATGGATATTTTTAAAACTCGCAAAAAGTAGAAAATAATTGCAGCAAAAGGAAATAGATAACTGGTTGACATAATGAGATTGTATAGGACTATATAAAGTACATAAAACCATTGTTAAAGTATTTGTCTCTTGTAGTGAATTAAACGAATTATTTTGCTTCAAGATTTACAGTAATGCTTGATTCGGAGAGAGCTTTTGTTATTTCACGCTCTGATTGATAGACGAACTAAAAATAGAAAAATTTCTGTGGAGTAAATATATTTTCTTCAGATGTAGTGTAAACAGTTACATTTATATTCTTTTGTATACGTCAAAGTTGTAAATGTTATAATAACTTCAGCTTTGTTCTAATCTCAAAGAGATGTGGTAGGTTTGTAAACTTGAATTGATTTTGATAGATTGGTGCATAAATTAAGTTGATATAAGGTGAAAAGCGTACAAATTACTCAGTTATTCAATTTTTGAAAGGGTGTAGCTAGAATAAACAAGTCGAAAATTGAACGTCAGACGTAGCAAATAAAGGTGCGATCGTATAATATGTACGAGTATATAACGAAATAATGTTCGTATAACGGAATTTTTAAATTTTTTTTATCTTGTTGTTATAGTATACTGTACTTTCAGATACAATACAGTATCAAAAATGTTTGTGCTTCCCTTTAAATACTATATGCTTTTTATTATAAGGGAGTAACATATATTAAACTTTAGCAACTAATAACAATATCATAAAATGTAAAATAGTTTAATATAATTAAAATGTACCCCCAAATAATGTTTCCTCCTGTACCATTATGTTATGGAATACTTTTGTGTGTGCCTGTAAATTAATAAAATATATTTTTGAACCACAAATTGTACAGAATTTGTATTTTAGTATATATACCATAGATGCATATCAATTTTATTATGTTCTAAAAAATGTATCATCATTAAAATGCATTTCAAACCATTCCTTCCAATTGACCGTAATGTAACGGAATAATTTTTATTATTCCTGCGATTGAGCTATATATCGGATTTTCATATAATGTGAAATGACTCGACAAAAGCATGTAATAATTATATATTATTCATTTCAAACGATTCGGCTTACTCGTTTTTGCGTTGTTATATGCGAAAAGACAGACTAAGTGAAGGTGGTATTTACATAACTGCGAACACACTTTAAAATGGTCTCTAAACTTATGAACGTGAATAGAGACAACGTGAATAATTCATCTATCATACCTTGAACTCTTTTTAAAAAGTCAGAATTTTTTTCACGTTTTTCAATTTTGAATGAAGAGAAACCATCTTCACAAATAAACTTTTCAAAATTAGAAAAGCTTATTTGAATTAGTAATGCTACACTGTAGCTTTTCTTACATGAAAGAAGAGTCTGAGACACAGATTTAGAAATTTTAATCAAACAATACGATTTGCACAGATGAAACAGAAGTTCGTTTTCTATGCTAGAATAGCTAACACGACATTATAAACCACAATAACATATAGATCCACGATAACCACATAACACTAAAATGACATTCGGGAAATAATTACAAATGTTAAGGGACGGTTAGACTGCAGTCAAGCCTTCCGAAGATACAAACACTTTTCAACTGTGTTAAGTCGCATAAAAATTAAAAACGCAAGTGTTATCATGTAGAAACAAAACATAAGACACAACATCTTGTAGAAACACAAATACACAAAATAATATATATATATATATATATATATATATATATTTGCTCTTTATTTAACACTCTGTGTTTTAGTGTTCCAGTACATAGAACACCATCATGATTCCAAAGGGACAAATAACTCAGGAATTCTAGTGTAAATACTTTCTGTTTAATAAATATGGAAAAAATAGCTTTTTCTTATTTTCAAATAAATTTGTACGTAATTCCCGGTGTCATTCAATCACCACCAGTGGACGAGAGTTTCTGACCTCTAAACTGGTAAACGGCAGGTGCTGGGTTCGAACCCAAACGCGGCTGTCGGCCTAACTGTTCGGAGTTCTAGTGGTTTTCTTCGAAACTTGCGTAAATACGGGTTATGTTTACTTAGAAAGACCCCCCACGAAGGGCACTCCCCCCCTGAGCCTATATTTCTGGAGCACATAATTGGCCGACGCAAAATCAACGAAACCAAACCAACATTTTCGCAATGGAAATACCCTGCGCTAGACAGGGTTAATAAAATATTCTGTATTTTTAGATAAATGCAGCCTAAAAATTAATGTAAAAAGTACTAAAAAATAATAATGTAATATGTAAATTAGTATTTTTTATGACTAAGCATTATTGTTAAAATTAGGAATTCTCAAACATATTTTTTTTCGGTTTATAGATTAAAGGGACACAATTATTATAATTTTATACTCTAAAGTCCTGAATGTTACAGGATTTACAATCTAGTTTATGAATAATAGTTTAATTCTAAAAACTGTGTAAAATGAAAAACGCTTTGAAAAATAGTACGTTTATGTTTGAATTTGAACAAAATCCCTCCCCCTCCAAGAAAAAGAATGTACCTGACGAAAGTTCCAATGTATGGAATTATAACTGTAAATGTAAAAAGGCTTAAACTATTTGTGTCTTACAGTGAATTTATTTAGGTTTTTCGTTCAGGATTAACAATAAAATTTGATCCGAAGAAAGCTTTCGCTAGTTTACGGCTTGATTGACAGTCGAACTAAACACATAAAGTTATCTTTCGCAATAAATGTGTTTATTGTAGCAGAAAATACGACTTTTATTCCTATATTGTTTCCGATATTTCAAAGAAAAAAGAAAAGAATGGGATTTAATGTTTCTATGTATACAAATAATATACAAATGTATTTTTTCAATAAACAGAAAATATATTGTAGGGTTTGTTTAGACAAACAAAGAAATGTATGTAGACAGAAATAAAAATATAATACATATACAATTAAATAAAAAGGTAAATAACGACTTGAAAAAGCATATAGTAACATGCAAGTAAACTTGCAATAAACTAGAAACTCTTGTTATTAACCGCTTTTCCTGTTTTCCCGGACGTCGTACAGGCAACGTATTTTCGCTAGTCATGATTACCCGTAATACGTACAGATATGCATACGTTTATCATAACTTATTATTCCAGTAATTACCGCCTAGTTTAAATTTTATATAATTTAATCTAAGCTTTTTTCTGATTTAATAAGGCAAAAAATTCTGTTTAGAAAAACCGGTGACAAATCTTAAAAAATACTGTAAACGACATGGGAAAAAAAAGGTACCACAGTAGAACTTCGATCCATCGTTTTTCAAGGTGTGTGAAAAAAAACGATGAATGCGGGAAAACGATGAATGTGGATTAACTTCAAAACACGAAAAAACAAAAATTTTATGCTTTACTAATGCACGCAATGTATGCATCATACTGATAAATACTAATTTGTTGCTTACTATATTGTAAAAAAAAAAATAAAAAAAAAATCGAAGTTATAGAAAATTGATATATATTTTAAAAAATCAATAATTTTGTTTGGTTCCTCGTTTATTTTTTTAAATCAAAAAGATAAATTTTCAAGATATACAAAATTTTTCTGGTCATTTTTCTGTAATTTCACATATGCATACATAAAAGTCCATGCAGTTTTAAATACCATACATGCATCATTAAATACATGCATCAGACAAACTTCGCACTGGCGTCTCAGCTTCCTCGGCATGAACGTAATCCTCTGTTTCTTCGTCATTATCTTAATTTTTTGCATTACCAGACTTTTCTCCTAGGTTTAGGATACCACTAGTCGCAACATCTTGATAAATGGAAACATCTTCTGCTATATACAACCACTCTTCATATGCATTATTGTAGTCATCTTTAATATAAACAGTTAATGATTTATTTTAGGATAAAGGAAGTAATTCCAGTTTCTATTTCATATGGATTCACATGACTTTCAATTTTATTTTGGTGAGGAGAAAAAATTCACAACGATGAATGCGGGAAAACGACTTTTTGAAGAACGATGCTTGCGGGTTTCGTTAACATTGTTTAAGTATAATTTGTGCAGGGACCGTAGAAATAAAACGATCAATGCAGGAAAACGATGGATGCGGGAACGATATATCGGGGTTTCACTGTACTAGGTTATCCCGTCGACCAAAAAATTATCGCCAAATTTTAAGTTTAAATGTTATTAATGGGTGATCGTGAATGTCACATTCAACGACATTAAATACGATTTATGTGTTTAAAATGTAATTAAGTGATTTTTATTTGGACTTTTTATTTGTATTTTTATTAATATTCTACTAATTATTTGTTTTTGTTTTTTTGTTATTTAAAATAAAAATTATATCTATATGTATAATTTGGCTACTTATTTGGCGATTTATATAATTTGGTGAAATTGGTCGACGGGATAACAGATTAATACAAAAAGATAGCTATCATTTGAAAGATTTTTTCAAAAATATTTATCTGTTAACTGGTTAATAAATAAATGCTAAATATTACTTTTTTTGACAATAAGCTCCATTTTTAAAAAATAATGAAGTTATAAAACATCGAATAACAGACTTATCAATTAAAAAAAAGGTTAATTATCATAGCACCCATGAAAGTTACCAGCACCACAGTCCATTTCATTTATGAATAGAAATTTGATTTTCCTACCGTTGAAAAATAAAACCACCTAAGCAATATTTATATATATATATATATACAGGGTGTTTCGCTACCAGACCGATAAACTTTGAGGGGTGATAGTATACATAAAGACAAACATTATTAAATAGGAAACCATGGGGCGCAAACGTCTTCTGTAGGAGCTAGGGGCCATTAAAGTTTAGGGTCCAAAAATTCAAACGCTCATAAAAATTAGAAAAAAGGGTCGATTTCTTTGCGGTTTTCTCTAAAAGCATTCTTTATATCACGATTTTTAATTTTTTTAATTTTAAAGATTAAGTTCAAAAATTGTCGATAGGGGGCGCTTTAGACTTTAGAGTAACGAACAAATACTTTTTGCCGTTCTTTTGTGCATAGGGTTAAAATTATTCTAAAGTTTAGACTTTAACTTAAATTTTAAGCCCAAAATCGGAAACATGAGGATCGGTTAACTAGCGAAAATTTAACTGTGAACCAAAGGGGAGATTTTAAACGCTCATAAACATTAGACAAACTAATCGATTTTGTTGCGGTTTGCGTGTAGGTCATTCTCTTGGTAATTATTTTATTCAAAATGACGTACAGATTTCATGTCCTCATTTTTTGATAGAGGGCGCTTCCGAGACATGTACGACATTTCAATGGTATTACTTCTGGGTGTTTCACTACCAGACCACCATACTTCCAGGATGTGTAAGGGATGCAAAGATGACCGGAACCACACCGGAATGTAACGTTGAAAATTGCTTTTTTGCATATTACGTTTAAAAAACAGCAGAGAAAAAACAACAGAAACAAACAGTGAAACAGCAACATGTTAAAGTGACAGAACAAAGTCTATTTAAAGGTTTTACCGCAAAAAGTGTTCGAAATTACGAGCAGGAAAAGTCCGGCAAGCTTGACAGCGACAGTAGATGGCGCTGCGATTTTCTTGCGGTAGGTGGAGCTGAACGGTAATGCGCGTGAAAGTTTCTCTCTCGTTGCGCAGCTCTATGTGGTTCCAGCATGATCTTCCACATTTTACCAATGATGTTCACCGATACCTATGGACAGCGGTGGATAGGTCGTGGTGGTCCGGTTTATTGGCCTGCCAGATCACCGGACCTTTCAAGTATGAGCTTCATCTGCTGGGGTCACATGAAATGTTGGGTGTATGAGAATCCCGTACCATCAATTAAAGACTTAGCAGCTCGTACTTCTGTAACTTCCGGAAATCTATAAAAGATTCCAGGAATCTTTCAAAGCGTGAGGAGTTACATGCGATGCCACTGTCAAGCATGACGAATTACTTCTGGTCGTAATTTCGAACATGTTTTCTAGTAAAACCTAAAAAAAAACTGTTTATTATGTGTTAACTGTTAACTATGTGTCATATTAACGTGTTTCTATTTCTCTGCTTGTTTCTGTTGTTTTTTTCTCTGCTTCCTTTAACCATAACTCGCCAAAAAGATATTTTCAACGTTACATTCCTATGTGATTCCAATTCGCTTTTCCATCCCTAACACTTCCTGGAAAAATGATAGTCTGGTAGTAAAACACCCAGGAGTAATGCCATTGAAATATCGGAGATATGTCGAAAGCGCCCTCTATGAAAAAATGAGGACACCACAGCTGTGCGTCATTTTGAATCAAATAATTACCCAGGGAATGACCTACACGCAAACCGCAACAAAATCGATTAGTTTATCCAATGTTTATGAGCGTTTAAAATATCCCCCTCGGTTCACAGTTAAATTTTCGCTCTTTAACCGATCCCCATGTTTCCGATTTTGGGCTTAAAATTTAAGTTAAAGTCTAAACTTTAGAATAATTTCAACCCCATGCACAAAAGAACGGCAAAAAGTATTTGTTCGTTACTCTAAAGTCTAAAGCGCCCTCTACCGACAATTTTCGAACTTAACCTTTAAAATTGAAAAAAATAAAAAATCGTGATATAAAGAATTATTTTAGAGAAAACCGCAAACAAATCGACCCTTTTTTCTCATTTTTATCAGCGTTTGAATTTTTGGACGTTAAACCTTAATGGCCCCTAGCTCCTACAGAAGACGTTTGCGCCCCATGGTTTCCTATTTAATAATGTTTGTCTTTATGTCTACTATCACCCCTAGAAGTTTGTCGGTCCGGTAGCGAAACACCCTGTATATACATTCGTACCAGGATCTTAAGTAAAAAAATAATAATAATAAGATGTTAACTCGCAGAAACTTGAATGTAGAAAGCATATAATTATGTAGAAGAGAGTTGAAATATTTGTTCGTTACAGTGAATTTAATTAGGTATTTTGTTCAGCAATGTTTAATCCGAAAGGAGATTTCGCTATTCGACAGCTAGATTGACAAACGAGCTAAAAATATAAGTTTCTGTGTGCAGTTAATATTGTTTGTGTAGAAATGATATTACCGTTTTGTCGAAATAAATGTGACAAATTATTTCAGTGCATACAAAAAATATACATTTATGCCATTTGGATAAACATAATTTACAATTTGCAGAATTACAAATACAAAGACAAACTGTAAACATTGTACTTGATTGGAAACATATGCAGCATTTTGAAGAATTTACACGAACAATGTTTGTCACGTACCATGAATGAAATAACAATCACAGTACATTGTATATTCTACAAGAAATAATATTTTAAACCGTTTTAGAAAGGCATATAAAAGCTTATAAAATATTCAAAATACACCGCAAATAAACATACCATATAACAAACACATAGTCTGTAAAACAACGGAATACTTTTGAGTACCCATTTAAAACATTTATCAACATACCATGGTTTTCAACATACCATGGTGAACCTTAACAACATATGTGAAAAGCATGCCAATGTAAATATATTTAGAGAACTAACTGATAGACACCAGACGGTTGAGAACAAACAAAAGGGACATCGAAGTCAAAAACCATTTCTAAAAATGGTGGACAATGTTAAGAAATTAAACTTGCTTGCATTCTGATTGAAATAAAGATATGTACACATTAATATTCTGGGATATATAAACAGGATATATAAATATATCTTGTATATTTCTTTTATTTTGATTATTGAATATCCTTTGCACAGATTAGCTCAAAACTAAAAAACATTATGAATCCAGTATTTTAAATATTACTTTTTTAAACATTTAAACGATATTCTTGAAAACGACTAAATTATCCTATCCCCCACTTCTAAATGTTACATGGACCAGAATCTATTGCCATTATAAATAGTATTTTTTTCTCTAATTAAGCGAAATGTTTATAATTTTTTGGTACAAGAATTTAACATTAAATCTTTAAAAAAAAATACCAAGTATTAGAAATGTCACAGTATGTCACTACATGGGGCAAGTAATAAAAAATTAATCTTGCACATAGAGCAAAATTAATATCTTTGTTTCTTTAAATATCTTTGAAGATTTTACATCTAAAACGCTGTAAAATGAGCATTGTACCATACTTATCAACGATTGTGGGAGCTTTTCCTTTAACTTCAGAATATTTTTTGATAACAATTAAATAGAAAACCTTAAGAGAAAAAAAAATATTACTCTAAAATGATCAAGATTATTCAACTGGAGTTTTTGGAACTAATATATTTTTAGGTGCATTATGTAAATACTTTGGACCTATAAACATAATTAAATCCGTCCATCCGTCTGTTCGTCTGACCATCAGTTCGCAGGGAAAACTAACCAACCGAATACTTTGAAATTTAAAATATATAATTTTGCATAATTTTATAGTGTCATATAAGTTTTGATGAAAGTCGGATGTATAATATGATTACAGGGACAATCAAAATATTCCATTGCATTACGGTCAATAGGAAACCAATGTTTTAGGTTCATCTTAATGGTGTTACAGCCTTTCAAACAGAATAAAGTTTAGATACATTTACTGAATTGTACTAAAGTATAAATCCTGTGCAAAATCTGATACAAAAAATGTAACATACATTTACAGATGCACATAAAATGATTTTGTTATATGATGATACCTGGGAAAACATTGTTTCGGCGCATTTCAAACATGTTAAATTATTTATATGTAATGAAATTGTTACACGTTGCTGAGATTCATTACAAGTTATTTTCTATATAACAGAAAATGAAAACTGTTTTTAGAAAGACTCAAAAAAAAAAAAAGAAAAGATTTCGGATGCTATACTGTACCAAAAATACAGTATTTTAAAAGTTTTTGAAGGAAGTGCATTTTTAGTTGTGATATGAGATTTTAAGTTTAACTACATTTTTGCATATTACGTTGTGTGTATAAATGCTGTAAATAATATATAGGGTAACACTAAAGAATATGCAAGAGTTGCAGAGTATGAATGAAAATAGTTTAAAAGTGGTTTTCGAATGACTTATGCCTTTTTACGGTATTCCACGATAGTTAATGGTTCTTGGTATTCCATGTTGTTTATGTCGTATTTAAATGGAAGTCCTGTTATTTTCGTATTACAATAATGAAGATGTATAATCGTATCAAATCTTGTATTCATGCATTTGTGCGTAAGCGTTTAACAGTTAATCCATCAGGCTCTGAATAATTTTAAAATTAATCGTAGAACGAACGTACCTTATTGCCCTGTTTCTCGTTCCATTTCCAACTTATTTATTTAGTATACGTTTGTCACAAGCACATTTGTAAAGTCGAATTAGATACTGACTGAATATTTGTATTCTTTACAAAACTAGTTTTTTTTTCAATATGCTATTATAGGCTACAAAATACTACACAAAAAGGCACCTTGTATATTTCTGTGAAATCACCTTTAAAATGAATGCATGTAGTTTAATAAAATTATTAACAGGAAATGTCATTTACTATATTAGAAAACAGTAAGATATATTACATCATTTTCCCCACGACATAAATATAAATTCCAAAACTCTACTGAAGTAAAAACAAAATATATTTTTTTCAGAAAGATGTATCTTACGAAAAAAATATATCCGTCAAGTGAAAAAAAAAGGTTATTACGCATTACAGAAAAATAAAATCTTTCTATCTTTTACTGTATAGTACAATATTAGATTTCTAAATCCAATATTAACGGCTTCGTCTTTCTATTAAGAAGTGTTCATTAGTTAGAGGATTTAGAAAGAGCAGATGATACTTTAATGAAAAAAAAGCAATAAACTCCATAAAACTCGTAAGTAAAGGTATGATCACTATTGATGTGTTTTATTTTGAACTTTTTTTTAGTTATGCTTCTCAAAATTTATCAAAAAATTAACTGGCTGTTAAGGCATTCACATATGTGTCTATAATGGCAGAAATGATGTAAAATGTTATTATGTTACATCTTTAAGTAATACGTTTCATTATTATTTATTTATTATTTTATATACGATTTTGTAAGCTATTTTTTCTACCAAAATTTTTTATGCCGATATTAAATAAATAGTTTCATAGATAGATGGATAAATATATGTTGATTCACCCATTAATTCCCGGGCACGTATCCGCACGGAAGTATACTTTAATATAAATAATCGTTCGGTAATTTTATATATTTTTTGAAAATATTTCCAAACGAACCTGGGTTTAAATTCGGAGTAAATGCAAAAACTCTCAGAGAAAGAAAGATAATTGAAAAATTGCTATAAAGCGCGAGTGAGAAAGAGTAATAAATAAACAAAATGTATAATAAAAAGCAATTTTATAATATCTAAAATATTTTTAATGTTTTATTTTCCTTAAATAAAGACAAAATGCTTTTTAATTATAAACATTACACGTTTGATATATTGAAGGTTTTTAATTCATATAACTAATCCCTCAATTGAGAAAATTGTAAAGAAATAAATAAAGGTACATCATATTTTCTTTGAATAATGCATTATTATTCAACTGTAGTTTCAATAAGTAGTCACTAATGGACGCATTTCATTTAACAAATGTACATTAGAATAACTGTCAACTGTTTCGATATTTCGTCATTAATATTTCGATACATATACTTTTTCCACTGTTTTTTCAACAACTGAATAATTCAATATTTCATTCACGCAATTACTGTTGCGAAAATTCGGAATAGTGTGCTGCAGTGTAATAACATAGAGTCAAACACACTTTAGTATAGACAAAATATATTTTGTATGGAGTGTTTCAGTTCTTTAATATAAACCAGATTGAATGGTTTTATCATTCAAGATGAAACGCCCACCGGTTAATAAAACTGTCATTGCGAAAGAAATTTCATAGGAAATTGTTGCGTGGGTGAAACCTATCATTGACACCCACACAGATATTCACGAACGTGAGAAGAGGTAAGGGGTATTCTAAAATCAGTGAATAAAAGTGAAGTGTTAAAAACTGGGTCTACAACGAAAATAAAACTTCGTTAAATAATTTTATTATACTTCTTTCTTACATCTTTCATATTTTCATCTATTTAGTTAAGTATTATTGAATTATTTATTAAGTTTGTTCTTGACCAATCATCTATGATTACAAAATTTGATTTATATTAACTTGCACAATTACTGTGAATACATTTTTTTAAATCAAATTAAAATAAAAAAAAGATATTATAAAAAATAAGTTGCTAAATAACTATGAAATAATTATAAAAGATGAATTATATTGCATTGCCGAGAATAGTGTAAAATTACGCAACATTATTATTAATGCACATGCATTAGTTTTATTTTTATTTAAAAATTTAAAATGCTTAATAATTTATTATTAGTACCTCAAAGTAATTAGTTTATCCTCGCCTGGAATTTACCGGCTAAGAATATTGATAGTTATAAAATGAATAAACTTTACTGAAAATATTACGTTTTTTTATATAACTTTTCAAAACATACTGCTCTTTTTAGCACTTTCCAACAAAGTTGAAAAGTGCATATGCATTCGGTTTGTCTGGTCGTCTGGACGTATGTCTGTCCGGCCACTTGGCCGTTTGGCCGTCTGGCCGCGCTCTAACTTTCGTAAATATACTCGGACTGCCATGATTTTTTTTAATGTTATCGACGTTTACCCTAGCACGAACCCTATTGAAAATAAAGTTTCTACCATGATTAATTTATTTACAAGGAGAGTTTATTTACAGGTATAAATCAAGCAATGAAGATTTAATACTAGATCCAAAATTTTATACATGAAATACTTAATAAGATTGAAACATTATAAATTTTAAATTTTGAAAGAAAAAGAATTCATAAAAAATATTACACACATAAAGTCAAACTGTTTCTAATTAATACAATTTAACAAATAATGAAGCACAAAAAAGAAAAATGAATTTATTGATTGTATTACTAAATGTATACCTATATATATATGTATATATATATATGTTAATGAGGTTTTATTTTATGATATGCTACAGCTCCGATAAAAAAGTGATAATATAAATAAGTTTAACAACTTTTAGTTTTTAATTTAACGCGGTTTCCATGAAAATCAAAACGTCTCATTACAGCTAGAATGTAGATTTTTTTAATGGTTTCACATATGTCCGTGCTTGTTTTTTTACTACTGGGATCAACTCGATGCTGCGGTTGAATCTATATATAGTTTTATCACGAATGCGCATAGACATGGATGAATTCTCATTTTTAAACAAGGTAGAATACATTGTGAGCGTCCATACATTTTTTGTGTAAAATAGACGCTTTCAGTCGTGAGGTCAGTGATGACGTTTTGCTTGGAAACTGACCCTCCCCCCCCCAAAAAAAAAGCGTTTAATACTTTACATGCAATGATACCATTTTCTACGATTTATTTTTAATAAGAAATGAAGAATAGCAACCGTTTATTTGGAGTCAGTGTCCAAGCAAAATGTTATGATTGACGTCGCACTGAAAGCGTCTATGTCAAGAAAAAATATGCATTTAAAGTCTATTACGCAGGCCCCGTGCTCTGAATGTCTTAATTTAATTTATTTTTATTTATTTATTATTATTATTATTACTTTATTTTGGTTAGTATTTTGCGTAACTATTTTTTATTATATGAAACATAAATATTTCCAAAGCAGCCAATCCTTAAGAACAGTTATGTCTTTGTGCGTGAAAATGCTACATAAAATTACACTGTATATATTCATATATTATATAAATATATATATCAAGAGCTTTACATCACATGATCTGATTTGAAAAGATAATTTCCATAAAATGTTTTCCATACTGCGTTTTTCATACAATTTTTTCTATACATAGTTTTCGCATTCATATTCTTAATAAGTGAACATACGAATTATACGCTTTTTAAAATTGTGCAAATTGTTTCATTCATATTAGTGGATATTCAAAGTATTTTTTTTTTCGTTTGCAGCTAAAGTAATTACAGCAAGAATTCAAAATATTTGTGCTTTAAACAATTTATTTTATAAACTAATAGGTTAAAATTCTGTTGCTAGAAAATGGTGGAATGTTTAAAGCCAATGTGAATAAAACTATCACACTAAATTTTTTTTCTTTTTTTGTGAAATAAGATAAAAGCGACTCTAACTGCTTATTGGATATCCTTAATCAGACGGCATGTTTGGAGCATTAAACTTTGTAAGAAAAAACGGTATGTTATTAATAATATGATAAATACTAAGATGCAATACAGCATAAATAAAAAAACAGCGATGACAGCAGAAAAAAGCACCGAAGAAGAAAAAGCACCATTAAAGTTTTCATACTTTTAACAATTTTAATAGTACCATAAGTTTTTAACACTATTTCTACGATGATTTTATGCTTAGGGGGAACTGGGGTACATTGATACTTGGGGCACATTGATACACCTCCTGTACAGCACACAGGGTTCTTACAGGAAGTTTCACAACAGCTCCAAAAGGTGATACTAGTGAAATTAACAACATACAGAAAGTTTTGGAATGATTCAATAATTTGATGAAATGGGATGGGTGATTTATTGTTTTTGTAGGTCAAAAGTAAATTTGAGTTGTACAATTGAAATGGTATGATACAACTGTTCCAGTATTTTTAACCGAAAAGAATACCCTCCCTGGCAAGTAACGCTAATCTTTATCCGTTCCACATTCTTTATTGTTAGATGAATTATGATGTATTGCATTTGCGACTCATTTTTATTTAAAATGGACCTACATCCTTTTCTAATTCATTTTTTCATTACCTTTTATTTTTATTTTTACCATACACTCCTTAATTCAACCAATTTTCGTCAAAAATTTCTACTATTAGTTTTTATTGAAGTGAAATAGCTCTAATTTCTTTATATTAGAACATTTTATAGTATTTTTGCAAACAGAAGACGTACAAACTTACACTACACAATATCTAGTGCTAGTAGAATTAACAAAAGAAATGGACGACAGCCTGGCAAAGTTCAAATTTATATCGATTCTCCAGCGAAAAAAGTATTATCGACATGAGATATATTAAGTAAGAGAAAAAGGCTGAAGAACTGTACATGAGTATTATATTATAAACATAATTTTTAATATAATTATCCTTTATTTTCTGTTTGTAAACCGATTTATAAACAGAAAACCTGGTAATTCTTTCACCTTTCCTAAGAAAGAAGAGAATTCTGGAGTTAAAGTGCCAGATATGACAAATTTACCACTGACAAGGAACAGCCAGAACATCAGGTCATTATACATTTCATTTTGATTGTTTTAATATCGCTTACAAATAAATTGTGTGCGATTTTAATGTCTATAAATATATATAAAATGGTTTGCTAACTATTTTTCTGTGAAAAATACGCATTGGTGTTATTTTGTCTCCATTTTTCCCAGACGTTTTAAAGTGTATCAATCTGCCCCGGGGATGGGGCACTTTGATATAAATTGCTTTTTTTTATTTTTTTTAAATTACATGCAAAAATAATATATAAAACAACGATTGTACATTTTTATAACACACTACACAGGTTTAGCTAACACCACATAGAAAAATAACTTGAAATTTCTGCTTTCTAGACACCAAAATTTTTTTTTCGAAAAAGGACGTCCCCCTTTTAATGTCCCCCAGTTCCCCCTACCTATTTCTGACAAAAAGTGTCTTTTGACAGCTTTGTGTTTAAATACAAGTAACTGCTAAAATAATTGAGATTTCAAATTATCAGTTATAAATTCTTTGAAATCACAAATTGTGAAATAATTAACCTTTCGCTGGGCACGCAATCTTTCATCATATGAGCGGGTGCACGATTTAAATTATACAACAGTCGAAAAAAAAATCAATTATTGCTGCTTTATTTTAATTCTACAAATACTTTAACTTAGAAATATCATATTAGTTATCTCTGATCACAATTTATCAAGTTATTTCTGAATGCACTTATTTTGTTATAATATACTAAAGCAGAAGTTTACATATATATAAAGCTACTTACTACTGCAATCACAAATAATAAAAAGTAACAATGGATTACTAAACAATAATAAGGTAATTTCAGGTTTACAGAATTAGTCATATACTTCATCTATATTAGTCTATTCCCATACCAAGCATAAGATTTCCTTTTTTAAAGGCTGTATAAACTTTCCGCATTTTTTGCACTGTTAACAGATTGAAATGACAGGTGCAGTTAATTTCGCAATCTGAAATATAAATAACATTCAGAAACTGGGTAAACAGATCCAAAAAAAGAATACAAACTGTTATTAACAATCTCTACTGTTTGAATATTGTTTTAAAGGAAAAAGAAAGTGAATGTTGTACTTTTTAACCACGGAGCACCCCATGAAAGGTTGAGGTGTCCAAAGACACAACGTGGGAGAAGTAGGTACAAAGCATACATATTTTTATATTTAGCTGGAGAAAATCAATTTCCAAATGGTTGTTGTAATTTGTTAAATTACTTTCTTTTCTACATTATTTTGTAAGATCTGCCGTTATAGCCTATTACTTTGAAAATCGCGAAATATTAATAAAAATTCACACACAAATTTTAACAACATAACATTTTACATTTCATAACTCAGGATATTACTCATAATAAGTCGTGATACAAAAAAATTCTATTTTGTGTATTGCAGCATTTATAAAAATTAGAGATTATATTGGTACTATACTGGTAACAACTTTTCATAAAATACAGGTAATTTGTCATGTCGATTTCAATAATGAATTACTTATGTGTAAAATTAATACATTGTATATTTCTTTTTTTTTATTTTTTAACAGATTTTTAGTGACAATTTATAAAGTTTGGAAATGCAGTTTCTGACATTTTTTTTTCAGCATAAAAAAATAAATAATATAAAATAAATATAAATGAATAATAAAAGATATTCAATTTATCCAGTTTTTGTGTACAGTAAAGGAAAGCTTTTTTATTTAAGCATATTTGAAATACTTCTCAAAAACAAACTCCATTTAAAAAAGGATATTATTTATTAAAAACTGAAATGTTTGACTATTCTTTTCTTTTTAATGCCAAGTATTTTTGAAGCAAATAGATTATAACTATTAAAGTTAAGAAGAAAAAAAATGTATTATTTGCATACAAAATATTTTCTTAAGCATATTGACTCAGAAGATCAAAGAAGTGAGACCTTTTTACAAAAAAAATGTTTTCAGAAAAAATATTTTACAGTTAAACTCGTTTTAATTTTTTGTACTTTACATATTCAATTTTGCATTTGAAGACATTTTCTTCACGATTATTAAACCGAAGAACTTAATTTGAAATAGTGTTTTTTGAGAAACAAAATGCACAAATTCTAGTAAAAAAAGACTGAGAATTAATGTAGTATTTGTTCAATAATTAATATTTAAACAAAAAACACAAGATTTTAAAATATATATTTTTAAAAAGTGTATAATGAAATACCTATAAAAATTACATTTTATATTTAACTATTATGAAAGTGAATAATATAATATGTACATACCTTATATATATATATGCGTATGTCTGGCCATACATACATATTATGTACTTAATAAAATTGTTCGCTAAGTATATAATCGGTTTTTAAGCTTTTAAAAATGCATAGAAAAAGAAGAAATTGTGGTAATGACGTGTTATTTGAAAGTAAAAAGTTCAGAAGCCAGTCTGATGGTTTTAGGAAAAAAACTAATAACAATAATAATAACAACAGATTCAGATTCAGATTCAGCAGCGCGGGATAACCCACCAATCGGTATAGGCTTCCAGATCCCGCGTTGCAACTTTATTATAAAAAAAAAAAAAAAAAAAATACATTATTTAACAATGTTTAAAGATGGCATAATCTTTTTAACAATATGACAATAATGTTTACAGTTTTTAACGTTGTTAAAAAAAAGACTATTTTCAACTCTATAGCTGAGTTATTGAATGTTCTATTTACAAGTCTATATAATAGTTGTTAAATGTTCTATTTACACGTAATTTGTTGAGAGTTGCTTTTATAAGACAAGAGAGAGTTGTAGAAATTTTTGTACAGATTACCGTGGCTATGGTTCGGGATCAGAGTCCTCATAATTATTGTTTGTACTTTGAAAAATATGTTCATTAATTTCTATAATCTTGACACATTATATTATTTTGGAGTAGAGAGATGGAGTTTTTTGCACAATGTTGAACCACTGCTGTAGTTGTATGGTTCTGGATTTTCGAATATGAAATAAGGAAGTTAATGTGCATTCAGTTAGATAATGAATTGAAGTACCTAATTTGCCACATGTGCAGAATGGAGTTGGAGCTTTTTTAATTTTATGAAGATATGTTGGAAAAGGTCCATGATTGGTTGCAAATATATAAAGATTTCTATGAGGTAATATAGTGTTTAAATTTACTTTTGGCTGAAGGTCATATGTGTATCTCCCTACATTGCAATAAATAATAACAACATTAATAATAATAATTAGAAAAGTCACTTGTAGATGCCCCTATTGCTGGTAATTTTTTTTATTTAAACGAATTTTCAGTAACTGTTGCGATGCGAAAATTTCGCCAGGTGAAAGGATTGAAGCCGAACAATGGCCCCATATTCTGCCCTGAAATGGTGACACTTGTCAATTGTTTTGAAGTAACTGGTTTTTGGGCCGAATAACTGCTGGTGAAATCACATTCAG